>OZ010613.1:48838442-49243442 GCA_963932145.1 Acanthosepion lycidas | reverse complement strand
ATTCATCTCGCATATTTATAAATCTACCATTCCTCTGTGCACTGAATATTGCTGCCATCTCGAGTTTGAAGCCTCTGTAATATATCCAGAGTTTCTCCACAAAATCCAAGAAGGGTCTGTAATATTATTGGTCTAAACCTTGCATCTCAATTTCAGTCACTTTCTCACCACTGTGACATGGCTTCCCTCCATCTTTCCTATAAATACTTTCATGGCAAGTAGATTTCATCATTTTACTGCTGAAATAGGTAGCTGTAACCTAATTCATATTCTTGTAGTTTCTTTTCCCACACTTCTCACCTGTGGAACTCTTTCAATTTCTTACTTCCCTGCCATCTTCTGTCTTCCTGAATTCTGTACTTTAATTGTTCTTTCTCCTCACTAAAGTTTTCTTAATCTCTTTCTCTCTCAGTAACTCCTGGAATCTTAGTGAAATTATTACCCTGCTTGAGATGAAATGATTAAAAAAAAACAAAAAAAAAAAAAAAAAAAAACAAACTTGTAGGTAACAGTTTATTTTGAAAATTATTATCTAATTGGTCAATAAGCAAAGCAAGTGTCAGAGATTTCCTATTGAGGTTGAGTGTGATAGTTTCATGGGAATACTGAGTTGAGGCCATGAGAACAGCAGGACTTGTTCAGAGAATATATGTAGTAGCAGAAGCAGCAGTTGACTGACACTCTTTAAAAAAAAAAAAAAAAAAAAATTGCTTTCAAAAATCCTTTTCCTTCACCCAAGTATAAGATCAAATCCCTAACCAGACACACTCCACTCCAGCCAGTCTGTAAGTAAGTAGTACTTTACTTTGTTCAGAAATCTAGACATTTGAACTGTTGTTAATGAAAGGCATGCTTTTTTTCCACAGATGGACTTTTATTATTTTTATCTTATTTCATAAAATTTTAACATGTTATGTATTTTCTCTCATTTTGTATAGTTTCTCTCATTCTATATAGTGAAAACATCTTAACAGTATAGATACCTCCATACAACTTCAGCTACTTCAATCTTGTAATATTTGAGGTTTACTAAGAATTAATTACAGGAAGGAAGTATTTTACAAGACTTCAGAACCAGGTTGATGTTACATTCAGTTTGATTGTTTGTTTGTTTGGGTTTTATGGCATATCAGCCACTGTGGGTTATTTAATGCCAAATCCAGTTTATATGAATTTTAAATGCCTATTTTGTATGGAATAAAAAATGTATAGCTGGCAACATTATTGTTTCAAAAAAAAAAAAAAAAAAAAAAAATACGTATAGCTGGCAACATTATTCCTTTACAAAAAAAATGTATAGCTGGCAACATTTCTTTTACAAAAAAACGCATAGCTGGCAACATTATTCTTCTTTTAGAAAAAAAACGCATAGCTGGCAACATTATTTTTCTTTTTACAAAAAAACGTATAGCTGGCAACATTATTTTTTTTTACAAAAAAAAACATATAGCTGGCAACATTACTTCTTTACAAAAAAAATATAGAGCTGGCAACATTATTGTTTCAAAAACTTAGAGCTGGCAACATTATTTTTCCGAAAACATTATCTGAGACCTTGCTGTTCGATGCAGTTTATCGCCATACCCAGGACGCACATTCAGTTTGATGTGGCAATTCTATTAGGAGGTACACAATTGAGCTTTTCAATAAACAAAGTGTCATGGTACTGAATATATTGTTCAATTGCCTTGGGTAAGTTGGAATCATATTCCAGTACCTAAATCAAACCCAAACCAAGGATTTTAATCAGATGAAGGCTTTATCAGAAACACTACTGTAGACACCTTTTTTGGTAGAATATGTGTGTATATATATATATATATATATATATATATATATATAAAAAAACACACACAAATAATATAATGATCATGTTGACCGGCCGTCAACACACAGTGTAGATTCTGGTGTCCACACTGTACACCTATAAACACTCAGATCCTAAGCAGTCTTCTTTTATAAATATAGCAAGTTTTAAACAACATATATTAAAATAGGAATCAATGGTTTTACCTGTTTGGGTGTAATTTCCTGAGTTTCTCTTCACAACACTTTTCCAACTCTAAATATGTTCCCTCTTCCCCAGACCTGCAAAAGAAAGAAAGCAGTAAAATTGAAAATTGTGCTTTAAAAGACAAGACACAAAACAAAATTATTTTTTTTTTTTAACTTCAGTTGCTTTTCATTGCAATTACTTACTTTTCAGACAGTCATTATCTGGTTGTTAGTACAGAGGGTCCTCAACTTATGACAGGGTTCTGTTCCTATGATAGGTTGTAACACAATTTTCTGTGTAAGTCAGAACATACTCGTGATTTTCTGTAAATAAGCACTTATGTCACCTATGCTAATGTAATAATAAATTAATAATCTAGGACATCACAACACATTTCTATGACATGTCTTAACATAATTAGGACTATAAAAAACACATGGAGGACATATATACAATACACATAATGAAATGAAATTGTTTTAAACTGTTTGTATATTTATTGTCAGTAATATCATTGGCTCTTAGCAGATGAAATGACCAAGCATAAAATCTTGTCTCTTGCAGTACTTGGAAACAGCAGCAAATCTGGGGAAGAAAAAAAAAACAAATGTATTCTAACCCTCTACCTTGATTGGCCCCTGGGCCTTGTACAGAGTGAACCTTACTGTTTAAAAAAAGAAAAAAAAAAATTATTCCGCCATGCTATTCGTATTGTAGCATGAGGCAAACAGCATAAGTCAAAACAAGATTAATAGAGATTGCATCATAACCACAGTGGAGTAATGGATAGCGACTTGGATTGAGGAAATGGAAAACCAAGTTTGAATTCCAGTCAAATCAATTACATTCACTTACATGCTAATACCCTTGGAAAAGGTATTAATCGAAGGGGATGCTTCCTCAAACAGTACAATCTTAATCTCTTCAAGAGTCAACCATTATCTATCCTACATAATCTCATAATGTGCACTTCATACCACCTCCTCTTATGTTCATAAAACAACCTAATTGAGTAATCCTATATCCTGAGTGACACTTAAGCCTTGTATTAAGTGAACAATAGTAAAAATAAATACTTAAAATATTTGGTCGATCAAAAAATCTGTTCAATTTATTTGATGAAAATAAAAAGAGGTTTTTATTTTAACATTAACTTCATAAGACATATTTACAATTTTGTTCCATTTTTAAAGTAACTTCACAATTCCGTTCAAACCATCACAAACTTTTTATTTTTCTGAACAAAGAATTATGCTATGTACCTTTTGTAATCTCCAAGAGAATGGAGATTATATATAAAATCATACATACACAACAAAAAGTATTGGTAAAAGCAACACAAAGCCTATCAAGTGACTAAAGAAAATAAGCCTAAAAGATTTAAAAAAAAGAAAAAAAAGAAGAGGGTACATTAACTGAGAAGAAAAACAAAGACAGACAGCTACCTAAATAGTAAAAGAGAGTGCTCTATGTGTAAATGAGCAAGACAGCAAATACACTGCCCAGCAACACTATTAAAAAATGAACAGCATTCAGACCACTACTTGAGTTTCAAGCTACAGATCATCAAGCAGTCAGAACTATATATATATATATATATATATATATATATATATATATATATATACACACACACACACACACACACAGTATGAGGCAAAAAAAATTGATGCACCCATAGAAAGTTGATTTTTGTATTTTTACCAAGACAAGTGAGTAATATATATTAATACAGGTGTACATATGTACATTATACAAGTCAAAAAATGATTTAGTATTTTGTTCTATAACCTTTTGCTATAATAATGGCCTTAATTCTTTGTGCCATGCTATAAACTAAATTCTTTACTAAATTAACATCCTTCAGAATTTTCCAGCGTTTCTTTAATTCACGAAAAAGCTTGTCTTCTATGTTAACCTTTCTATTATGTGCATGCTTGTCCATTATTGCCCAAAAGTTTTCAATTGGGCTAAGATCAGGACTCTGACTAGGCCAGATATATTAAGATTGCCATGGGTCATAAGAAAGATATAACCTCAAAAGAGAAACAAGATATTGTAAAATTATTAAGTGATATTGATTTTACTGTTTTTTCTGCTTATCAACCATTTGCAAGTTATTTAAAGCCAGAAAATATTTTTAGATTGTAAGAATTTTTTTGGAGATAGTAATAATTTACTGATACAAGTCCTACTAATTAACCCATAGCTAGAGAGAGAAGAGATGGATTCATACCATTCCCAAGAGTATTTTTGCATAAATGAATATAATGAACCTGACTGGAATTGGAATGCAGATTTACAATTTTGAGCTGTTATCCATCTGCACAATCAAGCTTATAGCACCTAGTATTCCCAAATAGTTACTCATCTAGGTACTGACTAGGCTTGACATTGCTTAATTTTGATGATTGCATGAGAACCTGGAACTCAGTGATATGGCCATAAGTTTTACTAAGTGATACAAAGTGCGAAAAAGTTGAAGATCATTGAACAATCAAGAGAAATTGAAAATATTAGGAAGATGAAGACAGAAAAATGGCTTTAAGAATGTCACAAAGAGAGATTTTAAAATGGTAATAAGACAAATGGATTAACCAGCAAGAAAATATTTGAAGAAGCCAGTGTTATGAATGTAAATAAAGAGTAAAGAAGTAGAATTGATTAAAGACAGGAAAGTAACCAAACTACTACCGTTAAGTAAAAATCACAAAAAGAAACATTAAGTTGGGCAATGAAGTTATCTCCAATCATAGCATAATTATTTAACTGCTGCTTGTAGGAGAAATCTTTCCCAAATCTGTGAAAGCTCAAGTGTATGCTAGGTTTTCAAGAATGCAAGTGAGCACTTATCCTCCTCTCAGTATAGACCAATTAGTCTCCTCAGTGCCATTAGCAAACTTTTTGAAGCTATAATGAACAAAAAGCTTGTTGATCACCTCAATAGGAACAAGCTCTTGAGCAACACGCAGTATGGGTTTCAATTGGCCCAATCCACTGCTGATGGATTAACTACCATTATTCACAGAATCAGTGAGGCACAAGACAACAAATATCTCAAGGACAATTGTATTAGATATTTCAAAGGCCTTTGACAAGGTATGGCATAAAGGATTACTGCACAAGCTCTCTAGTAATGGAATCACTGGAGGAGTCTTCGTAATGGGTAGGTCCCTGAAAGTAGTCATTAACAGCCAGTCCTCCAACACCCTAGTGATCAATGCAGGTGTCTCCCCAAAGTTTACTTCTCAGTCCAAGAGTATATTCTGATCAGTTGTGAATATCTATGCTGATGATACAATGGTATATATGTGCATCTCCAAAACTCAAGATGACCAGAGCATGACAGCTGATCTCTCCTCTGTCTAGCTCTAACAGCTCAGGAAAAAAACTGGTTGGTCACATTCAATGCCTTGAAAACCAAACTAAGAGACATGCCATTATCATTGATCGGACCCAGAACTATTGTTATTTGTAATGAATGAGTTTTCCCTCAGAGGTCCCATGCCTTGAGCACCTATTGGGACTTAAACTCAAGGATCTCAATTGGAACTTGTATACATGATCCATCACTAAAGATATTGGAAAAATGGTTGGTCCCCTGTACTGCTCCAGCAAGTACCAGACTCCTCCTGCTATCATCTACCTGAACAAAGCCAAAAATGTACTGCTGCCATATATGGGCGTAAGCTGGCCAGTCTTCACTTTTAAAGTTTCAATAGAGTCCAAAAGAATCTCCACATCCTTGTACGTGAGAAATTATTTTCCACTCTACAACTCCATTCTCACAACCTTTTGCTGCTCTATTGTTATTTCTATGAAAAGTGTTCAGATGAACAACATTCCTTAGTTCTACCAGTCCCTACGTTCATACTATAATACACTGCCATCATTCTCTTTGTATTCCATTGGTGAGATGTAACTTGAGCAGATTCTTCTCAGTAACATACTGCTCTGTGGTGCTGACTCCCAAGATGATGCTTCCCTGATCATTACAATCTTAATCTGTTAAAGTCTAAGATTAACTGTTATCTTTTCCACATATGTGCATAAACTATGCTTCTTACCCTGTAACCCTTTACCTCGACTGGCTCCTGAGCCTTGCACAGAGTACCTCAATTGCATAAATTTAAGCATGCTACTAGTTTCTAATAGCTTCTTTTCTCACACTTCTTGCTTGTGGAACACTATTCTATTTTCTAGCTTCACTGCTACCTATGATCTTAAAAAATTGTCATCATCTTCTGTCTTCCTGAAACCCGTTCTTTTATTGTCCTTTCTCCTCACTAAAGCCTTCTTATTCTCTTTCACTCCCAGTAACCCGTTGCATCTTAGTATCATTATTGTCTTGCTTGGGGTGAAATGGTAATAATAAAAAAGAATTTCTCAAAGCAGCAATAATATCCTTATGATAATTTTGATGCTTCAATTATTACTGGATTCATGTTACTCTGAATAGGATTGTTTGAAACTAACGTAAACTTCAAACTATTTTCGCAAAACAGGTTCTGTTTATACAGGTCATAAAGCATACACTATAGGCCAAAAGTTTGAGGCCATCCTTTAGACCTTGAAGAATTACCTAAAATTTAAAGTTTTCATACCTTTCTCAAAACTAATTTATTAACTCACTTCAGGCCAGAGGGGCTTTCTCCTCCTGAAAGGTTTTATCAAATATTCAATAATATTAATAATAATAAAATTATCCCATTAATGCATAAAATTTTCTTGAAATTTTAGTTCATTTTTGTCTAATCTATCTTGCTAGCTAATGGTCATCTTAGGGCTAGCATTTTTTTACATTTTAGGTAACCCTCTCTCTATAAAATTGGATACTATGTACTAATGAGTCAATAGTTAAGTATTCTAGCTTAGTCAGATTTAAGTAAACCAAATAAGGTATGAAACTTACTAATTAAATCCAGAAGGTGGCCCAAACTTTTGGCCTAATGTAATTGGAATTCACCCAAATCCCCTTTGGCCTCTCTAGTCTGGGAATGACATGATTAATAGTCTTTTAGATTAAATGTCAGTCAGTTGATTTAATGAAGGATGTTTTCGTTTTGCACAATTCAGTCAGTTCCATGTGGAATTATAGGAACAGTCAAATCCTGGGACTTGGGCTACTTATCAGCATTAGAGGCATCTGTTTTCTAGATCATGGAAAAAAAATCTCTGTATTTGAAGAAAGGTTTCATTGAACAGAGATTGATAAGAGTGAAAAAAAAAAACCCAAAAAAACAATTCATTTTTAATTAGAAACCATAAGAGAATGATGAAAAGAGAACCAGTAAGAAACAAATGCTGGTTTAACTTAGACAAACCAATAAAATCCAGTTTACACTATAGGTCAAAAGTTTAAGACAATCCTCTATGTCTCAAAGAATTACCTAAAAATTTAAAGTTTTGTGCCTTTTTTTGAATCTAATTTATTAGCTCACTTCAGGCCAGAGTGACTTTCTCTTCCTGAAAGGTTTTATCATATATTCAATAATAAAAATGAAATTAACCCCTTACTGGATGAAGTTTCCTTGAAATTTTAGCTCTTTTTCGTTAATGGTAGAGTCGGATGATTTTTACATTTTAGGTAATTTCCCTCTCTACTGGATGCCATGCACTAATGGGGTAAATAGTTTCAGCATCATAGCTTAGTAGGAGTTAATTAAACCAAAGAAGGAACATTAGTAATTTCGTTTACAAAAATATACTGCTGGTAATTTTTTTACTATGAAAATGTGTGGCTGGTATTTTAATACTTTCATAGTGTTTTGACCCCAGTTTGAGTGGGTAACTATTTGCCCATAGTTGGGGCCTGAACAGGTGCTACCACAACAATTCAAGGTGGACCTGGGAACAACAGCAATTAAGAGGTAGTTCCACATTCCTCAAAACCTCCCAATCAGAGGTCTTGCTGCTGGATGTAGTTTATTGCTATACCCAGGACACTATTCAATTTGAAAAGGCAATGAAATTGAATTACTTTAATATTTTTCAGTACATTATTTTGAATTAAAATAATTTGAACTCATCTAAAAGGGAAATGTAACAAATCACTGAGAAAAAACTGAATAAAATATTAAAAAACATTGCATATTTGTTTATTAGTAAACAAAGATATTTATAAGTAATTATTAAAAAAAAACAAAAACAATAAAAGAGTGACATTAAATATCCAGTCTACATGGAGAAGATATAAGAAAAAAATGACAAAGGAAAGAAAATGAGAGAGAAGAATTGGTTGAAAAGCAGTACATACATTAAAAGTTTGTAAATATTTTCCAATTCCTTCACATCATTACACTTCTTGATGTAACCAAAATCCAGATGGTCAAGGGGAATCTGGTACTTGCTAACACTCTCCTTAAAATAAATTGGGGTGTTCTCTCCCATCCTGTGGCAGACCTACATGTAAATGGGAGATAAGCAGGGTCAGCATAAGTAGATGGAATAAGCAACCAGTCTTTACACATTAAATGGATACAGCATTTTTTTTCATAAATTCAAGTGTTACCAAATAATCAGAGGAAGATTGTTGCATGATGTAATCTAATCTAAATTTTTTGTTGTTTTAATGATGTTCACCCTGCACAAAGCCCAAGAGCCACTCAAGGTAGAGGGATACAGAATCAGAGGCATAGTTTATGTGGATATGGGGGGAAAATAATAGTTAATCCGAGACTTGAACAGGTTTAGATTGTAGTGATCATGGAAGCATCTTCTTGGAAATTGGTTCCACAAAATCTTTATATAATCAGTCTTTTTTCTATTATGGATAGAATTGTATGTAAAGAAAATCTTAATGAATATATTGAATATTTATTGGATACTAGATACAATTGCTTCTCCAAATACTTATTAAGGATTATTGCTATATTTATATTGCAAAATTGAAAATAACAATTGGTTTGATGTAATGACAAGGTTTACATTATTGGACAAAAACTATTTCTTTTATTTATTTATTGCTTACATTTTTGGCAAAACAATCTTATATATAGATAGATAGATAGATAGATAGATAGATAGAGAGAATGTCTGATGACAGGATACCCAAGATCCTAATGTGTAGCCAGTTAGATCAGAGTTACAGGAATGTAGGACGTCCATGGCTTAGATACAGACATGCTGAAGAGCAACTTGTCAGCTGTCAATATACCACATAACATCCTTGGAGCAGGTAGAGTGGAGATCAACATGTTTTAGTAGACAGTAGTTTTCAATCTGCTAGTCTGAATTGTCTGCAAGAGCAAGATCTAAAAGGTCAGCCAATCCAACAGTGACCTCATATCACAATCACTCTTGCCCCATATGCAACCTCCTTTGCAAATCACTAGCAGGTCTTAAGATTATCACACAAAATTCATAACTGAATCAATTGATTAAGTTGTCAGATCCTTCTATGGTGAAACCGATGGGAGAGTCCATTATATATAAGTCAACACTCAGTAACAATGGTCTGTTTCATGCTTAAATATGATCATCAGGCCACTGCATTTAAGCATGAAACAGACAGTCGCTGTTGGGTGTTGACCTCAATGCCCAATTTTATATTTACATAGGCTCTATCCCTGATATCAAGCACTTTAAGTTGTAAATATAACATACCTTAAAACTATATTTTTATCATATATATATATATATATATATATATATATACACACACACACACTAGACATCCTCATATCCTAATTGCTCAAGTGTTGCCATTTAGGTGTAGGAATATGCTACATTCTAATATTTTTCTTTTCTTTGTAGGCAATTGTTAGTAACTTGAAATTTCTCTACCCCTAATGGCTCACACAGAAAAAACTTCAACTGGAATAAAAAGCAAAAAAGAAATTCTTTCACGATACATCAAAAATTAGAGATTATTGAAAAACTGGACAAAGTTCCTAACTCACTGGATTTGAAAATTAACAAACAAGAATTCCAGAATCTGAACAAAGCACTAAAATTTGTTCTTGAAGATGATCCACTGAATACTCACACTTCAGGACGACTTAAAAGAATAGATAAATGAAGACGCTAATGTATTATAAAAGAATTCAATGGTAGAATTGTTTTAAAATGATTTGGATTGTCAAGAAATCGAGGAATATTGCTGAAAATATGAAGGATGAAGAAGAAGACTGGACTCTGTAGAGAAAGTTATTGATGTGGTCATCAAATTCATGGAGGAAAAAAAATCTTTGTTCAGTAGTACAGGATATACAAGTGCATGTCATTTGCAGAAATGCTTGACTTAAAAAAAAATAGAATGGGAAAAATTAAGTAAATGAGAAAAGATATAAGAAAGACAATTGAAAATAAAACTTAATTGATCATTAAACATTGATATTTACTTACGTGAGGCACTTAATTTTTTACATATTGTGATAAGTTCTTGTGTTTTAAGTTATTGTTATATTACACATGCCACATTATATCCAAATCCATCCTCATATCTGAACTACTCTGAAGTTCAGATACAAGAACTTTTACTGTATATAAATAAAGACAAAAGGAAAACTTCTTTACAAACATGTTTTGGCATCTGATGGACTTTATCAAGGCAAATGTAAGGATTTTATTTAGCATTTATAAACAAAAGTAAAAATATCATTATGTTTTCAAAATTTTTAAATTTAAGAGCCCATATCAATATAGTTCAGACTAACTGTAAAAGTCAAGGTAAACTATGGAGAATGCTAAGTGATGTAATTTAATATCCTAATAAATGAAAGTGAGTAAAATGTTGTCGTTGTTGTGGATTTATTTTTGATGTAATTATTATTTTTGTGTGAAAAATTAATTTATGTATTTATTTTAAATAATAGGGTTTAATTTAAGAGTTTTCTTTTGATTTTTTTAATATATATATATATATATATATATATATATATATATAGGGAATCAAGAAAACGAGAGTTCCACAGGTGGGAAGTGAGAGAAAAAACAATGTTGCAGTAGAAGTGGCACTTGTATTTAACTATTTCAACAGTAAAAGGGTGTAAACTAGATGCCAGCCTAGTAGTACACTTAAATTCATGTAGTCAGGGCACCAGGAAAAAAAGCTTATCAGAGCAGTTGCTATAAAAATATTTGTAGAAAAGAAAGAGAGAAGTTACAGAAGGTGACTGAAATCGAGATGCGGTCGGGATTGATTACATTAGAAATCCTTCTTTGGATTTCATCAAGAACCTCGATATGAACAGCGGGAGTACCAGATCGGATATGGCAGCAGTATTCAATGTATGGACAAATGGTAGAATCGTAAATGTGCAAGATGGAAAAATCAATCAAAATATGCCCTCATGAGTAAAGGGGTTCATTAAATATGTGCAGTAACTGGCTTAGGTGCTAAAGTTTTTAATGACCGATTTTATTTCTCTCACCTACCAAGAATAATACTGAGATATACAAACTCATATGTAGAAACCTTGAGAAAAATGTATGGTTTATTTAATAACATGTTACCTTTCATGTTGCAAAAAGTAAAGGAAAAAATTATTAAGTTGATACATATATGTGTTTTATTTTTTTCAGATTTTCTGCAAATGATCTCAAAGCTTAATCTTCACTATTTACATTATTCAGACTATTGTCGCATCTTTGTTGCCATATTTATTACAACATTTCGGCCGTTGTATGTGCTGGCCTTCTTCAGGTGGTTGGAATGTCGAACTGAACCCTTTATTTCGTTCACTGGGGTAGACTGTTCTAGTTCCACATGCCATGTTTAATGGATGTCAGTTATCAGTTATCTCCTGTTAATTCCCCTCTACAAGTTCTCCACTGCCTTAACCGGGTATTTGGGTCCTGTCACTGGATCTAACTAATGCCTTTATCCACTGTGCCATGTGTTCTTGAGGACATCTATGTATAAATTTCTGGGTATTATAAACCTAATGTCTTCAGCAACCATTTTTTACCAGTGTTCATATTGCAATTTTTGTTGTTATTATTGTTTTTCTCTGGCACTCCTTATTACTGGTTCCCATATTGTATTCATTTCTATGCTTGGTCAGCTCAGGAGATTTTTGTGGCCTAGCATATGTGCTGATTCCTTAAGCTTACAAATTTTCCAATGGTATTCTCTGTCTAAGATCTCAACCTGATCCTGCAGAGGGCAGTGATCTCCCTTTTCTCTCCATATGTCGTCAGCCATACCTGATTTTTCCACTTCCTCTAGTGTTACAGATTTCTGGTGTTCTTGAAGCCTTACCTTAAGGGGGAAGCTTGTCTCCCCTTTATATTTCTTTCCGCAGCTGCATGGGATAGCGTACACACAGTCTTTAGTCATGTTCTCCTCTGTGGGGGGGAGGGGGTCTTACTCTGGAGAGATATCTGTGAAGTGTCATCCAGCTTTTGAAGGTCGTCCTGATTAATCTTTTGTAGTATTTTTTGATTCTAAGTAATTCTGGTCATCTTGCTGAACTCTCGCCTAATGTTATTGGAATTTTAATTCATTAGATAACTCTTTCAAATGGAAAGCTAAGTAGACAAGAATGAGCATGTTAGATATCATCTCTTTACTTTTAATCAAGCTGCGATATTTGTGCTGTATATGGAGATGACTTCATTATCAATAGAATATGAAAACAATCAAATGGTTAATGCCAAAGCAGTATGTTAAACAAATGAACAAAATCTCAAAGTGGCAATTCAACTGAGAAGACCTGACCTGAAATTGTGTGATTATAACAATTTGAAGAGCGTTTTCTTCAACAATGATGCTGGACTTAAAATGTGGCTTGATCAATTTTTCAAGTCAAAACCTAGTGATTTTCTATCATTGAATGCATTGGGCAGTGGATCGTTGGCAGGAGGTTGTAAACAATGAAGGGGAATATATGATTGTTAGATTCATCAGAACTATTAACAAAGAATAAGTATTAAAATAAAAACTAAAAATCAAATAAATTTATGTAACAACCTAATAATAATAGTTAAAGATTTGTTAATCAAGTATTATATTTTGGATTTATTTAAACAAAAACTTACATTGTACCAAGTTTTTTGTAATTGACCATCTTTTAAGCATCTGTCTATATTTCTGATATGAAGTAACTTTTTACACTATTTATATTGTTTGGATTGTTATCCTCATCTTTATAATCATATTGGACACATGGCCCAGTGGATAAAAGCATTGGTTGAAGTAATCCAGTGACTTGAACCAAAGGGTTGTGTGTTCAATACCTGGCCACAGCAGATGTGAACAAAAAACTTGGAGAGATGAGTTATTAAAGGGAATTAACTGAAATTAAGATATCCAAAAAATGCATGCATGCAGAACTTGAACAATCTACTTCCGTGGACTAAATAAATGGTTTGGTTTGAAATTTCAACAAATATTACATGAAGAAAGCTGGAGCGTACAACAGCCAAAACATGAATATGACAGTAAAAATGAGGACAACAGTTCAATGTAAACAGTGTAAATGTCTTTTAAGCAACTCATCAATATCTTTAATAACGATAGATATTATAATCTGAAACTTCAATATATTTCAAAAAGGTTGTGAAAACATTAAACTTGCATAATAAAATCTGACAGCATAATATAATTACAAGATATGGCAATTTAATTCCTAAAATGACCAAAGCATATCATGAGTTAAGCATATATTTCATCCAAGTACATCCAGACATGCTGTAACTTCCACTTTTTTTCTGCAGACTGGATGAGTCATTCATTGTGGAGCAGTAGAGGAAGTTGTATGTGTTCATATTATACTATTGATGGAAAATGAATAAAAGGAATCTGGAGTGGCATATTAACATCCAGTTTTGTATGGAGATTGGTAAAAGTAAAATGTTAGCACTATTAAAAGTGACTTCTGATGAACATTCTGAAGAAAATGACTGTTTTGTGTGGCACAAGCAGTTCAAGAAAGGGCAAAAAGACATGCATAATGACACATGAAGGGAACAGCCAAAAATAAACAACAAAGAACAGATGCTAATATTTATTTGGAAGTGCTGAAAGGTGCCAAATTTGCTTGCAAGAAAAGACTTGAATCCTGGCCTTACAAGGGGATTCTTCACCATGACATTTTTCCTGTGCATGATGCATTTGGAGTTCACTAGTTCCTGGCTAAGAAACTCATTACAAAAATTGACCATCTATCTTATTCATCAGACTTAGCCACTCATGATTTTTTGAAAAATGCCATGGAAGAAAAAAAATTGCTGACTATATTACTAAAAGTTATTTTGAAAAATAAGTTCCGAGAATGTTTCCAGCAATGGTACCGTCATCTCACAAAGTGCATAACTTCACAAGGAAAATAATTTGAAGGTGGCTGCAAAAGTTTCTACTATCATTTACACTTTTTTTCAAATCAAAATCTTTCATAATACAGAATGTATACACAATTATGACACTATGGACCCCTACATGATTGGATCAGGACACTTACATAGAAGTGTACAGTAAATCATTTTATCTGAATCTTATCCGGTGTTTTTATGACTAGTAGTAAAATCTATGAAGTAAGATCTTCTAGGTGGCCACCCACTTTTAAAAAAAAAAAAAAAAAAAAAAAAAAAAGCTAATAATATTTTTCAAGAATAAGTGCCACGTAACCAGAAGTTAGAAAGGCTAGTTCACAGGCTTATATAAACAGTCACAATTAGAATTTAAGGGAGGCATAAAATTTTTGCTATGGCTTTTGCTTTTATTATGAATATTTTGTTTATATTATATATATATATATATATATATAATAATCCTGCCTTTATATATCCTCAGTTTATATTCAACTTTTACAATTCAAACATCTGGGGGAGTAAAAGGGACACTAACTTACATGCATTGGCATTGATCTCATTTTCTGCTAGTTTTAAAGTTGTTTTTCTATTTTTAGTATTTTAATATGGTGTACGTTACTGTAAAAATTTAAATTCTCAATTGTAACAGTTCCAAAATGAAATTGCTCTATGAACCACTAAAATATTACTGATGACCCCTAATTTGCTACTTTTTGTGTAGATCTCAGTAATGGTCCATATGGAACCCAGTTGAGAACCACTGGTTTAGGAGAAATAGCAAAAAGAGAAAATTTATTAAGAGTTACAAAAGACAGGAAATTGTGGAGAGCCATGAACGCTTATGTCCTGAAGGGACACAGCACATGAAGAAGTCCTATTGAAGAACAAAACATTATTTTTTGGTATTTTGTCATTCCACTATATTTCATACAATTATTTGATATATATATATATATATATATATATATATATATATATATATATATATATATATATATATATATATATATATTTTTTTTTTTTTTTAAGCGTTTCACCCCAAGCCACTAGGACACAAGGGGTTACAGAAAATTTGGAGCAAGATCAGATAGGAGTGATAGAGGAAAAGATGAGAAGGATAGTGGATAGATCAAGGCAACTAGAGATGTCAATTGACATTACATTTGAATAGCTGGAGATTATAGCTCTCAGGGAAACTGGAATAGGGAAGGGAGTTCCACAGGCGAGAGGTGCGAGATATGAAGCTGTTGGAGTAGAAGAGATGGCTACATTTAGGAGTTTCGACAGTGAAAGTGTGAGAGCGGGATGCCAGCCTCGTAGGGTGCTTGAACGCATGAAGTCTTGGAACCAGCGAATGCAGCTCCTCAGAGCAATTGCCATGAAAGTATTTGTAAAAAAGACAGAGAGAGGTGACGACGCGTATGTGAGAGAGTGACTGCAGATGAGATGCCAGAACAGGGCCAATTATATTGCATATCCGCCTCTGGAGCCTATCAAGAACCCCGAGGCAAACAGAAGGGGCTCCAGACCATATATGGCAGCAATACTCCATGCAAGGGCAAATTGATGATTTGTAGATCTGGAGGATTGATTCTGGGGAGAAAAATTTCCTGGCGCAGCACAGGGAGCCAACTTTCCTTGCGGTGGACGAAGCAATTGACTCAATGTATTTGTTCCATCTCAGGTCAGCAGTCAACGTGAGACTGAGCAGCCGCAAAGAGGTGCTCTCGAGAAGTTGAGCATCAGACATTCTAATGGAGGGCAGGGAAGGATCTCTGTGGTGATTAATAGAGAGCAGTTTTGTTTTTGAGGCATTAAAGTTGACCAGCCAATTCCTGCCCCAGTTCACAACCAATTGGAGGTCCTTTTTCGAGACACACAGCCAGGTTAGTTTTGTCAGTGACACTAGATTTGTTTTTGAGGCAGGATTAAATTGTGGTGTCATCCGCGTAGATGCCAACTTGGGAATTTATGGCATCAGGAAGGTCATTTATGTAGATAAGGAATAGAGTGGGGCCTAGGATGGAGCCTTGAGGAACACCTGCGTTCGTGGGATAGGAACTGGACGAGAATCCGTTGAGAACGACCTTCAATTCACAGTTTGACAGGAATTATAGTATTAGGTCAAACAATCGACCCGTAATGCCATAACCCTGGAGCTTGCGAAGAAGGCCGGCATGCCAAACCCTGTCAAACGCTTTGGAGATGTCTAGGGCCACAGCACGAGCTTCCCCGTTATTTTAAAGAGCTTGGTAGACAGTTTCAGTGATGGCCGTAAGCACATCAGCTGTAGATTGGGCAAAGTGGAAGCCATATTGCTTATCTGAGAGCAGATCATGGGATGTAAGGTGGTTAACCATTTCGGTATTGATTAGGGCTTCGAAGACTTTGCTGAAGAGGAGTAAGAGACTGATAAGACGGTAGTTAGAAGGGTCAGAGGGGTCGCCAGAGTTCTTGAAGACAGGAACAATCGAAGAGGACTTCCAGCAGTCAGGAAAACAAGATTCCTTGAGGCAGTAGTTATATAGTTTAGAGAGGGTGTGGTGCTAGTTCAGGCACGCATTTCTTCAAGACAATGGCTGGTATCCCATCTCCACCACTAGCCTTGTTGGGGTCTAAATTGGAGATAATGCCCAATACCAAAGACAGGGTTATGTGTAACCCACTCAATAGGGCCTCAGTTCTAAGAGGGAAGTTGGGTATGGGTACACCCAAAGAGTCGAGCATTGAGTTGAATGAAAATTTCCGAGCAAAGCATTCAGCCTTGTCGGCAGAGGAGGTCAGGACTTCGAACTGGTTGAACAAAGGAGTTATAGAGGGTTTGCAATTGTTCAATACACTCTTGCAGAGACGCCAATAATCTTTGGAGCCAAATTTGCAAGATGCAATACTCTCCTTCATCCAAGCAGCAAATAGTGACTCAGCATCGTTGAGGACACGCTTACACTCGTTATGGGCGGAGGCAAAGAGACGTCTATTGCAGTCAGACATGTCGCTATGGAATAGGTGAAAGATGTGGTTCCTATGGGCGATGGCGGCTGAGTAAGCAGCGGAGAACCAGGGGGATGAGTGCAACTTGACCCTATATTTCCTTGAGGGGATGAAAGCATCCATTCCAGCTTTAACCCAGGATGAAACCTCAGAAGCACATTCTTGGATGGGGAGCGTAAAGACGACATCCCAGGAGACATCGTGGAGGAAATCATGGAACAAGTCCCAGTTAGCTCGTTGAGAGTAGAACGAAGTTCTAGTGGTAGGAGGTTTTTTGCAGGGGGTGGAGATGAAGGAGATGTTAACAGATACTACCGCATGATCAGAGGTACCAAGAGGGCAGAGTTGCATGGCGCTACAAGACTCGGGGATGGAGGTAAAACACAGATCGAGAAGAGAGGCTTTACCTTCCCGGTTGAAGGATATATATACACACACACTTTTTTTTGCTATATTATCGCTATTTCCATAGCAAATGTTCTGACAAGCTACGTTCCTTATTTCCACCAGTTACTGGGATGAATTATCCTCATTCCATTAATATTCCATTATTAGTAAGAAGGAAGTTCCACTTAGGTGGCTTCTTTTTAAGAATTATTATTTTGTGGAAAAAACTCTCAAGAAGATATTTTCCCAATCACTACAATTTTAACCTCTTCAAGTCTAGGGTTAAAAACAGTTATCTCTCCAACATAAACTGCGCCTCTTACCAACTCTTCCTCTTACAATCATAAAACAACCGGATTCAGTAACCTTCTAACTAGAGTGTCTTTTGAACCTTATACTGAGTGAATATTAGAATTTAAAAAAAAAAGTTCTATGGCTTACCTATAAATGCCAGAAATTTCTGCTGCAGTTAACAGGTTAAAATATTTTTTCTCAGCTTATGGTTTTATGAATTATTTTTGTAAAGTATGACAAAATGAAAATCAATTTTTTATTAACATTTCTAAGCTTTAAAAGTGGCCAAACATTAAAGAATATTTAAAAAATATATGATTAGAAAAAAATGAAAACTTGTAGAAAATAAGTCACCATCAACATGTTTGGCCAAAGTCTCTATGTAAATTTTTTTTTTTTTTCCTACTGGGCAAAAATTTTAAATTTAATTTTTTTAAACATTTCATTTTTACAACAGTGTAATTAGCTGAATTAGAATACATATTGTTTTTTTTTTTTCATGTTAGCAGACTATGTGAACCTTAATTCAAGAATTTTTGATGTTAATGTACTGTACAGATACCAGAAATTTCACCATAGCTAAAAAAAAATAAATAAAAGACAATTCATGCTTTTTTTTTGTTTTCGTTTTGCTTCCAAAAAATTATGATGCAATGGGAAATATTTTCATTTAACTATATTAAAAAATAAAAATTACATTTAGTTTTACACGGCTTTTATTTTTTTTAGTTTTAACTTAAAAATATTTGAAATTTAATTTTCAAAACTGGTAAAAAACATTATGTGGGTAAAAATATCGCTAGTTATCAAACACAAACCACTTGTCGGACACTTGTAGTAAAATATTTTTATTTTAATTTTATTTTCTGCCGTCCAAAATAAAATATATCGGTAATGTCCTTCATCTGCCAGGTATTGGGTACGGATTTTAATAACCTTTGTTGTAGATATGCGTTTTATTTTTGACAAGATCAGTCTTGTAAAGGGTGCATAAGTTCATCATATTTTTATCGGAGTGACTCATTACCGTAAGAAAATGCTATTTCAATTCAACAATTATTTCTCATTTCATATATCAGACCCCACAGGTAAATATACAAAGCAGAAGATATTTTTTAGCTCATTTTTTGTTGTTTTTGCATTAAAATTTAAAAATGCATTTTTAATAATAATATAAGAGGTGTCCGGCCAAACGCAACGTCTTTTTTTTTTTTTTTTTATCTACAATTCGTTTAAATTCTATATACAACTCCTGTTATGATTTATATACGAATTATTGGATATTATTTAAAAAAGTTAATGTATAATCATTGTTGTAAATGTTACCAATAAAAATAAATTTGTTAATAAATAACGACTGGAAGAAGCCCTATAAAAACCAGAAGGTTAAATTATCGACTTATTAATTTAAATTATACGAAGATCACGTGTTTATTTTAAATAATTGAGACTATATAACACTGAAGCGAACTGTTTAAATAAATCCTGATGATACTTTTTTAATTTTTAGTATGAAAAAAATATATATATAGCTAAAGAATCTAAAATCCATCTAAAAACAAGTCGAGACAGGAAAAATAATTTTTTAAAAATGAAGGTTGTTTATTTGTACACATTCAATCGAAAAATTCTCACCATGCAAAGATTAATAAACCGAAACCCCTTTTCAAAACAAAATGAAATAAACAAACAATCAATACCGACATACAAATTGAAAGTGATCCATTCAGATAATAGCATCACTGTATTTATACATATTAAAAAGACACAACAGAAAGTGATCACAAACTGGAGGATCAATATTAAGCATTGTTACAATAACAAAATGATCCCCCATTTTACAACCACATATCATGTCCGCCTAGCAACAGGGTTACACACACGTGTAGCATCTAAAGTTGGATCAAAAGTGCACATAGACGACAAGTAAAGACCAAGTTTTACTTACAAGTTTAGATAAAACAAGCAAAGTCTCTTTTTACTTCTTTTTCTCTCCCTGAGACGAAGTCTAGTTTTATGAACAAGAATGAGCAACAAACTGCTGAAAAATTAGACTGCTATCCCAAGCACGCTGCTGCTGCTATACTACTGCAATCCTACTGCCGTCAACTGCTTAATTTTTAACTCTTCAATAGGATTTCCAAGAAATATGATTTCTAAATTTAAGCTTGTTTCGATTTAGGTAGGAAATAAAAAAAATTGTTTATTTTTAAAAATTGATTCAAAAGAAATCCTGAACAATTTTTGAACGAAGCTGAAAATATGGTAAATTATTTGAATGTTTTAATGATCATTTGTTTTTTATTTTAGTGAAGCAACACTTTTTAAAGAATGCATAATGAATTGTGAAACTACAAAATACATATTAAGTCTTTATTAATCATTTAATTACATCTAAAAAATAAAAAAATACAAATGCACAAACTTATAGATTATCTTTCTATATATCTCTTTATCTCTCTCTCTCTATCTATCTATCTATATATATATATATCGAAAGACATCTACCAAACAATTTATTTCCTTTTTAGTTGCTGTCTGTTTGGGTGCCTGCCTACTCATTAACTACTTTTTTAATTACTTACCTACCTTCTTATCTACGTACTTACCTACCTATCAGTTTATCACTTAATATCTTTTTATTGATATATTTATTTGCACCTCTTCTTTTCTGTACCCAGATGGGCATAGGTATATATAACACACACAAACACACACACATTGAACTGAAATTTTGAAAAGTTATCAACTTAACTCACTTGCCCTATTTTGATGTAACAAATGCAAACATCTGATAATGATTTTGGGAAGTGGGCTGTCACCCACCTTAATAACTTTTCAGCACCCCTTCATATATATATATATAAGGAACTTACATTTTCTTCACACTTAATGCTCTATCTTGTATAGATAGATAAATTTTTTTCCTTATCATTTCACCCCAAGCAAGATGGTAATATCACTAGAATGAATAGGAGGGGGTACTACAGGGAGTAAAGTGAAAGAAAATGAGAAAACTGAAAAGGGAGAGAATTGAGGGAAGTACAAAAAATTGACAGGATCCAAGAAGATAGAAGATGACATTTGATGTTGCATTTAAATTTTTGAAGATAGTAGTTATCAGGGAAGCAAGGAAATGGAAGGGAGTTCCATGGGTGGGAAGTTCAACAAAAGAAACTGTTGGAGTAGAAAGGGTGGTTGCATTTAGCTATTTCAATAGTAAAATGGTGGTACTGAGTTGCCAATCTAGTCAGTCAGCTATGTGCCATGCGTGATACACGCTTAGTCGATCATATATTTTTCGATACATGACTGACAAGGCAGATTTTTTCCCACAGTAGATTGCCATTTCTTTCTGCAGTAGACCAGTTGCCATTCAGGGCTATAGAACCCAGTCTGTCCTGCTACTTACCCATAGCTGGGAGGAGAACAAGAGGATTCATACCTTTCCCAAGGGTATTAGCACATAAGCAAATGTAATGGATCAGACTGGAATTCGAACTTGTCTCTCTGATTCCTCAATCCGAACCGTTATCCATTACTCCACTGTGCCTCCTCACAGCCAATCTAGTAGCACACTTAAATTAATGTAGTCAGGCCACCAGGGAAAAAAATCTCATCTGAGCAGATACCATGAAAATATTTCTAGAAAAGACAGAGGGAAGCTACACCACATTGGTGAGAAAGTTGACTGAAGTCAAGATACCAAGTCAGATCGATTACATTAGACATCCTTCTTTGGATTTTGTCAAGAATCTCAAAATGTACAGCAGGATAGTTAGATAAAGAACAGATTGAAATAATGTTGTGGTAAGAGCCAGTTATCCTCCTTACTATCATGAATGGACTGATCCATTCATAATAAGTAGTCATGGGTAATTGTCTAGGAGTAGAAGATAATTTTATTGCGAGAGTAGTTAACAATTAATCATTACTCTGCTTGTCAACTATGTCTAGGCAGAGAGGAACTCAGACAAGACTATCATGGTTCTCCACAACTTCCTACCGTTTGTAGCTTTTAGCAATATTTGCCTTTTTACTATTTTTCCCATTCCCTGATATGCCATCCACTTGCACAAAACTGTTTGGTAGGTTACTTGCTGTTTTCCTCTGTCCCTCTTGCCTTCAATATGTCATGTGAGTGACACATTTTCGAAGCCTTCTTTCCTCATTATGTGTTGAAGAAATTTCAATTGTCTCTTTCTAAGTATACTAGTGTACCCATGCCATCAAAAGTGATAGCATTTATTAGAAAGTTTTAATCAAGAGATGCAATGAAACAAAAGTCTTGAAACAATGTATTGAGATTCAATAAAGTGAAGATAAAGAATTCACAATAAATATGGAAGCCAATGAACTGTTTTATTAATCTCTTCCATTTATATTTCTTCAACATTCAATGGTATCTATGATTCCTTTATTGCTGGTGGTATTATATAAATTGCATTTTGCTCAATATCTTTTTATGATAACAATTCTATATCTTTAATATAACAGGGAGATGAAAATATCTCTCGGAAGATAAAGGTTAGCAACAGAATAACAATGACAAAGTCTATTTCAAGACCAAGTTGAATCAAGACAATCACTTAATGGACAAAGGTATCTGAGTGCCTCACATGAAAGGCTTGAATAAGTAATACTGTAAATTAAGAAATGTAGGAGTAAAGGAACTATGTAATAAAAAAGTTCATATTGCTTGGGAAGCAAATTTATTTACAGGTAAATAAATATTTTATTTGTATAGATTATTAAAACAACTAAGGGACATAATCACTCATAATTTACTAATTTAAGTTCATTTATATTAGGTTGGTGCAAAAATAATATCATTTTTTGATGTTAAAAAATACGTCAACAAACGATATTATTTTTGCACCAACCTAATATCTCTTCCCACTACAGATGGGACAGGAAATATATAGATAAATACACATTGATAATTATTATATGGTTTGGTAAATATTCCCTTTATATTGTGTATAAATACAGTTGGCTCTAAAATACAACTGTGGTTATTGTTTTATATTTATTTCTCCTCCATTCATTAAAATTTTGTAATGAAATGGGTCTCCCAATTGTAATGACATTCAATTGAATATCTTGACCTTTAAGAAATAATTTTCAACACACACATGGCTGAATGTTTAGAATATTTGCTTTTTGACCATGAGACCTGGGTTTGAATCTCACTATAACTGATTTAGCAGGAAGGCTTCTTGATGTTATCAGCCTAAAGAGGCAATCACAATGTGTATCACCATTGGAAAGTGCTTGGTAACCATATCACAGGTTGACTCAAGCCTTATGAGTGAAATTAGATAAATATAACTGTTCGGAAGCTATCTGTGAGTGTGCTAACACAAAATCCCAAGTCATCGTGGGTTTGAGTTTACTGGTTATGTTCAAACTGTTGATGTGCTATCTCCTTGAAACTATAACTAAGGTCTGTTCAGTATAGTTGCAGTCTGCAATGTTATCAGTCTTGACTTGGCATCCCAGCTTCAGTCACTTTCCCCACTGCCATAATATACTTTCCCTGTGCCTTTTCTATAAATATTTTTATGGTAATTGTACTGATGCACTTTCCCCCTTTGGTATCTTGACTATAAGTTTAAGTGCAGTACTAGATTGTCAGCTAGGTTTCATTAATTTACAATTGAATTGGCTAAGATATAACTATAAGTTCTATGCTAACAGTTTCTTCCTTTGCATTTCTTGTGTTCCACAACACTCTTCCAGCCTCTTGCTTTCCAGTCAACTTTGATCCCCCAAAATTGAACCTGAATGATACTTGTTATCTCCTGTCTCCTTGTATCTGTTCTTTTATTGTCCTCACTTTAATAATGACTAGCAGTAAAGCCCGGCATTGCCCGGGTATGTAACAGTAAGAGATAGATCAAGTATTGACCATCATAAAGACTGAAAAATAAAATTGACAAAGATTATTGTTTAAGGTTGACAGACACGCATGTCTTAATTATTTTGTTTTTTTGTTTTTTTTTTTACGAATTGGTCAAACCCAAACTCAAACAAAAACATTGTTTTCAATTGTTATGAGTCTATCGATTGAATAAAATTTTATTATAAACAATTGTCTTGTAAATGGAATTTTTAAAGCATTGTGAATGTAAAAATAAACAAAAAAGTGTGCAAGACAATAAGAAACACTACCTGCCAAAAAAAAAGTGAAGTTTTGTTGAAATCGGTGGAAAAATGTAGGAAATTCGATCCCATATATAAACGAACACACACACAAACAACCTGGGTTTTATAATAAGTATAACTCGATATGAGTTGTCCCCCTTTCATTCTCACGATGCCTCTTAATGGTGTTTTCAAATTGATTTTGTGCAAAAACAATTGTGTTTTTCCAATTTTTGGTGCTGTCAGAACCACCACAAGGTAATTCTACACAGTCCTGTGAAGTTTTGTTGAAATCGGTTGAAAAATGTAGGAAATCCGATCCAATATATAAATGTACAGACACACACACACACAATCTGCGTTTTAAAATAAGATTTTTGTCATATTCTTTCACACTCAGTAACCACATGTGTCTTAGTGCCTTTATTGCTTTGTGTTGTATAGTGTGCTGTATCTTATTTTATTTTCCACACACACATACACACAATAAAAATTAACTCACACCACGTGTATCCAAAAAATTACAATTGCGCGGGAACTCTCTCCTTACCATACCCTGTGGGGTCAAAAACAAGGACAGTGCACCCAAAAGTGCGGACGTAGTGGAAAGCACACCACGTGATCAAAAATATGATTTATTGACCAATCAGGGCTCGACATAAGAAACCCATCTTTTTAATCTCCCCGGAGCCTCATCATTCAGATATAAGGAAGATATAAACTCTCATCAGACCAGAGGGAGTACAGCGACAAGCTGACATCACGGCTTTACGGACAATTCCATTGTGTACAAAAAAAAATAATTCTTATATATATTTTTTTACGAAAATAAACAAAAGTTTATTTTACTTTATTTGTAGTGTATTTTCTTTTTATTATTTGTTTGAGGGATTTCTTTGCACCCTCTACAAATTGGTGACCGACGTGAGACACTACATTTAGAAAAACAAACAAAATGAAGAGGAAGGACACAATGGAATCACAATCTTCGGAAACCCCTCTCGCCACACTATCGTTGAATATCCCAGCTTTCAACACTACTAACACTAAGTCATGGTTCGTTCAAATCCAGGCATTATTTGATGCGAAGCGAATCACCTCCCAGAGAACCTGGTATTGTTACTTAGTGGAAAAACTGCCAGCGGACATCGTCAAGGAAGTAATGGATTTACTGGAAAATGTCCCGGATGACAACCAGTACGACAGGCTCAAGGAAGCAATTTTAAAACGGGCCGGTGTCTCGAACGAAGCCATGCTACGCAACCTTTTCACTCAGGTTGAATTAGGAGATCGCACCCCATCGCAGTTATTGAGGCACATGCGAACCTTACTGGGTGACAACAAAATGTCCAAGAACATTATGCGGAGCTTATGGCTGGACAAGTTACCCACTACAACAACACAAATCCTCGCACCCATGACGGCGAAAACGCAGACAGAAAAACTCGCGGACATTGCAGATCGGATCCATGAAAGTTTTCGAAGCCGCAGGGTAAACTCTATCCAACCACAACCAGACCAACAAAGAGACAGGGAATTTAACGACCTCAAGTCTACTGTAGAAAGGTTGTCTATACAATTACAAGGCTTACTCCAAAAAGACTGACCGCGATAAATGTCCAGGCTACAGAAAGCAGAGGCCGGACTGACAACCGCAATAGAAAAGATGAAATTTGTTACTACCACAAAAAAGTTTGGTCCTGAGGCGAGACGCTGTACACATCCTTGTTCTTTCAACAACGCGAATGCGGGAAACGAAAATTCCAGCCAGTAGAGACGACGACTGTTGCTGGATTTTTAACAAAAGCTCGTCTGTTTTATATCCGTGACAAAATTAATGGATATAACTTTTTAATAGACACCGGAGCTGAAATAAGCGTGATACCACCAACACAAATCAGGAGACTATGCCACAGTCTTATCTTCAAGCAGCTAACGGTACCAAAATACCAACTTACAGAGAGAAATCGCTCAATATCAATCTCGGCATGCGACGGAATTTTTTCTGGAATTTTACCATAGCCAGTGTAACAACGCTTATATTGGGGGCAGATTTTTTAGCCAGATTCAACCTGTCTGTCGACATGACTAATCGCACACTAGTGGATAATCAAACCAAGATTTCAGTAAGAGGAATCACCTCGAAAGACCAGTCTACTGGAATCAGTTCTGCCTTACCCAATGACCAGTACATCCGTCAGCTACTAAAAAAATATCCACAACTCTCCCAGCCATTTAAAAACACAGACACCATAAAACATAATGCCAAACACCACATCAAGACAACTGGACAACCTGTCTATGCCACCCCCAGACGATTGAAACCGGACAAATATAAGATTGCAAAAAACGAGTTTCAACATTTATTACAGCAAGGGATCATCAGACAAAAGTGCTTGGTCTTCACCGCTACACATGGTGCAAAAGTCTGGCGCTACAACATGCCGTCCTTGTAGCGATTTTAGAAGATTAAATGCTAAAACGGTCCCGGATAGATACTCTATTCCACATATCCACGATTTCGCCATCGGTCTGCAAGGCGCTACCATATTTTCCAAATTGGATCTCGTAAAGGCGTACTACCAAGTTCCAGTGGCAGAAGAAGACATTCATAAAACTGCACTGACCACACCATTTGGCCTTTACGAGTTCGTAAGGATGCCTTTTGGGCTTAGGAACGCCTGTCAAACCTTCCAAAGGTTAATAGACAAAGTTTTTAGAGGTCTGCCATTTATATTTGCATATGTGGATGACGTTTTAATCGCCAGCAGAAACCTCAACGAGCACAGACAGCACTTAGAGCAAACATTTGAAAGAATATCACATTACGGTCTGAAAATAAATACAGAGAAATGCATTTTCAGCCAACCAAAGGTTAATTTCCTCGGACACTTAATTGACAAGGACGGAATATCTCCACTACCCGAGAAAGTAAGTGCAATTTCAAATTTCCAGCAAACAACATCAGTCAGACAAGTACACAGATTCATAGGCGTAATTAACTATTACAGACGATTTTTACCTAACTGTTCTACATTACTTGCACCGTTAACAGATTTGTTACAAAACAAAACAAAGAACCAACAGTTAAAGTTAGAAGGGCCTAGCTTAGAAGCCTTCAAACAAGCTAAAACTGCTTTGGCCAACTTTACAAAACTAAACTACGTAACGGACAGCGAGGAGACAAAACTCACGCTTACAACAGATGCATCTGAAATAGCTGTAGGAACAGTCATACACCAACTTGCTAACAACACAATGACTCCTATATCATTTTTTTCTGCTAAGCTAAGCAAGACACAGACGAAATACAGCACCTTTTCAAGGGAGCTTCTAGCAATTTACCTTGCAATTAAACATTTTAAACATTTGCTGGAAGGAAGAAATTTTTGCATTTATACAGATCACAAACCATTAACATATGCACTACATACACATCTAGATAAATATGGTCCACGAGAAATCAGACATCTCGATTATATCGCCCAGTTCTCCACAGACATCCGATATATTAAGGGACAAGAGAACATTATAGCAGACGCATTATCTCGATCTACAATAGCTTCTTTAAATTCCAGTTCTTTAAGTATGGAATTAATTGCACAAGAGCAGAAAACAGATGAAACACTTCCAGTTGTACAACAAAAAACATCCTTACAACTGAAAGAAATGCCCATACCATTTGGTACAACAAAATTTTATTGTGATGTATCACAAACACATCCGCGTCCATATATACCACCAAACATCAGACGACTAGTTTTTCAACATTTTCACAATTTATCTCATCCAGGAAAAAGAGCCACTGTAAAATTAATAGCAGAACACTTTGTTTGGCCCAATATGAACACGGACATTCGCAATTGGACTAAAACTTGTATACCTTGCCAAAAGAACAAAATCCACAGACACACGAAATCACCACTTGGCACTTTTAGCACACCTGATGCTAGATTCACCAACATTCATATCGACTTAGTAGGACCTTTACCCACCTCAAAAGGACATACACATATTCTTACTATAGTTGACAGATTTAGCAGATGGCCTACAACCATAGCAGTCAAAGACACTTTAGTTGCAACAATAGCCAGAGTTATACTGCAGGACTGGATAGCAATTTTCGGAGTACCTTCAGTAATAACAACAGATAGAGGTTCACAATTCCAATCAACACTTTTTGCTGAATTTACCCAATTGTTAGGAACGAATCACATCAAAACAACTGCCTATCACCCTTGTGCAAATGGGATGGTTGAAAGATTCCACAGACAGTTAAAAGCTTCTCTAGCTATGAATTTAAATAATGCGGACTGGACAGACAATTTACCACTAATTCTTTTAGCGATAAGAAACACGGTGAAAGAAAATTTGCAAAGCACACCTGCAGAGGTAGTTTTCGGATCAGCATTAACCCTACCTGGACAGTATTTTAATCACAAGACAGACATTTCACCTACAACAACGTTTGTAACAGAATTAAAACATAAAATGTCTCTTCTCAACTTTGCACCAACCAGGAAAACAGAGAAACAAACTTACATCCCAAATGATCTTCACACCTACAAATATATATTTATCAGAAATGACGCAGTTAAAAAACCACTCTGTCCAAATTATTCAGGACCATATCAAGTTTTAGACAGGCATGAAAAATATTTTACTATTATGAGAAAAGAAAAGAAAAGAAAGATAATATCGCTATTGATCGCATTAAACCAGCGTACATCGAGGAACAACCTCATACAATACCTCCACAAACACATATTCACACAGAAAATGAGGAAGCTGGAAAACAAAATACTGACATCACACCTACAACGAAAACCGGCAGAAAAGTCCACTGGCCGAAACATTTTAAAGAATATATCACATATTGAAAAACACATGTATCTTTCATATATTTTCCAATCTGGGGAGGAGTATTGTGCTGTTTCTTATTTTATTTTCCACACACACATACACACAATAAAAATTAACTCACACCACGTGTATCCAAAAAATTACAATTGCGCGGGAACTCTCTCCTTACCATACCCTGTGGGGTCAAAAACAAGGACGGTGCACCCAAAAGTGCGGACGTAGTGGAAAGCACACCACGTGATCAAAAATATGATTTATTGACCAATCAGGGCTCGACATAAGAAACCCATTTTTTAATCTCCCCGGAGCCTCATCATTCAGATATAAGGAAGATATAAACTCTCATCAGACCAGAGGGAGTACAGCGACAAGCTGACATCACGGCTTTACGGACAATTCCATTGTGTACAAAAAAAAATAATTCTTATATATTTTTTTTACAAAAATAAACAAAAGTTTATTTTACTTTATTTGTAGTGTATTTTCTTTTTATTATTTGTTTGAGGGATTTCTTTGCACCCTCTACAATAGGAAGAGTGACTGGTCTTCTCTACATATTATTGGAAAATGAACTCATCCATCTGCTATGAGTAGGACGTCTGCTCATTGAACAGTGATAAAAGTCAGTTGCATAGGTGTAGCAGTTTCAGTCATATGCATGTTACACTGAACTACTGAATTCTCAATCAATGTTCTCATGTAATTAAACCCTTCTTCACTCAACCTTTTGTTTTCCTTACAGTCTTACTAACCAGCAATTATAAGCATTATATGAACTTTATAACACTTTGCTTGGGGTGAAAATGATTAAAAAAATAAACCATAGGTGGACTGTGAGAGCATCAAATGAACAGAAATATGCCTGAGCAAGGGTCTGCAACAGGGATTGACTAGCTGCCCTAGCAGACACACATACTCAAATACAAGTGATCATTATTATTATTATGATTTTTAATTCTGAAGAAGTGTTGATATGATCAACGCAATTAAAATTATTAATATTTATCTTTTTATAATTCTTGGTTAAATTATTTCTGATCAGTACCATATAATGCTTCGGATGAAATTTATAAAAGTTTGTGGTTTTGACAAATTTTATGAAAATTTAATCAGATTTATTAATATTCTTAACCAATGTATCCAAATATTTCTGAAATTGGTTTCTGTATTTATGAAAAGTAATGTTGTTAATAATATTTAAGAGATCCACTTCAAAGCCATGTAAGTGGTCAATGAGAGGTGCAAGTTTACATATATTCTAATGTAATATCCTATATTAAAGTGTGTATGTATGTATGTATGTATATATATATATATATATATATATATATATATATATATAACATAATATTATATTACACTTTCAGATGTAAAGCTATTGTATTTATTTCTGTGCTAGGCATATTGAGGAGGTTCTCTTAGCCTAGCATAGAAATAAATATGATATAGGAGCAATTAATAAAGAAAGAAAGACAAATAACAGCAAGGCTTCAACAGCAACAGTAGAAAAAAGAAGCCTTGGTGAACGCAATCAAGTGTGACAAGCAGCAGCATTAAACAGGTAATTGATAGAGAGAAGTTTAGTTTTTGGAGCATTCAAATTAACAGGTCATTCTTTGCTCCAGTTAACAACAGATTGTAGGTCATTTTTGAGTTGTGAATTTGCAGACAGAGTCAGGCAGTGTGTACTTAGACTCAGTGGAAACAAGATAGGCAATAAGTAAGAGGTACTAATTAGATGACATATTTCAAGACAAAATGAACAATATACCCCCATAAATTAAATAAAGTGTTCAATTAAAAATTGCCTGAAAGTTACCTGGATTAATAAGTATATGATGAAAGCAAGAGGGCACAACAGCAGGAACCTTGTCATAATAGCAACAAGGACACTAGTCCACATATAAATTATATAAATAATGTTTACTCCTCATACTAGAAATTATTGAATCAGATTCTTGAAATAAACCTAATTCTATAAATAAAAGTAAAACCTCTCTAGAAATAAAATTTGGTCTCTAAAGTTGTTTTTTTTTCCCAAGAGGTCTTTGCTACCAAACATGAACTAGTAATCCTTATGTATTTAATCAGCTGTTCACTTGATAGATATGTATACAATGTTTTATTAATGGAATTTTTTTTCCTTTAAATTAAAGAAAATATTTGAAATTAAATTTATCATTCATTATTGATTATCAGTTGGCTTGTATTTTAGGAAAAAATATACTTTTTATTTTGAACACTTCGTAAAATTAGATTATGCATCTTTTACCTCAAATACAATTTCTGTAATTTTGGGGTTGTTTTTATAGAGTTGAATAGAATTTCTGGATAATGATTTCAGAGAAATATTTCTAATTATTATTATTACTGTGCAATTCTGTGAATCGTCAATTACTGAACGCTTACTCCGTAGCACCGTTATTCCCGATTGCGAGATCTCGCGCAGTCTCGCCATGAATAGGTAAGTAAGTATTATGGCGTCGTACGCCTCTAAACGGACGGATTCGCCGATATTACTGCACATTTAAGTGCTTCTAACGTCGTTTCTGTTGCTCCTCTGTTTAACTTAGGTAGGTAAATGTATATATATGTATGGACTTTTGATATGAATCAACCCCATGATAGTCATTACACTTGATTCATTTACACTGTCATTTAGACAGAAAAAGGGTAACCTTCCATCTGTATCTGCTAACTACCCAAAACAAGAAACATACCGTCGTTTTTTGTATTTTGTCCGACTTCGCTGAATATATATATATATAACTTTAATATTCTAGATGTTGATTACCTTATTTTAGGGTACTCTCTTGGTTCTATTTGGCAGTTCGTTTACTAGTTGTTTATTTGCTTGCTTAAATTGGCCGACTACTGGAGTGGACATAAAATGAGATTCCATTTTCCGTTTCACACAAAAACGAATGGAAATCAAATATTTTAGTTAATTTTATTTTAAAAATAATAATAAAAACTGTCTCTTTATTTTTGAAATTCCTCTCCACAAAATGCCGGTATTTAATGATGTAGGCAAAGTTTGAATATTTTGGTAATTTTTTATTTTTTCATAGATATTGAAAACAGCCTACTTAAACTATATTAAATTAAAAATCTAGCAAGCCGCTTCTTCATCAAAAATATTTCTTAAACTTTTAAGTTATCAACTACCCCATAAATTGATACTTTTATTCGTTTCCCACGTGGCTTTAAAATATATTTGTTTTCATTTATTTTTTCAACTTTCAGTTTCAAGTTAAACATCACTTTCTATGGCGTCTTTTTAACTTAAATTTTAAATAATTCTTTTATATAGTCACTTTATAATTTGTATGTAAATCTGGTAAGTAACTACCTTTTTCCTATTTATTGTTAATTTAAAATTAACAAAACAAAAAAAAAAATGCCAAAAAGTAAAACTGATTTTATTTTCATCTAAACAGCTTTAAAATTAATTTGCAGAATAATAATAATTTTATTTTTGACGAAATATCATTTATTGAATTGTTTTCTTAAAGAAAGATGCATTTGCAGTGCGAGACACCGGAGAAAGAATTTAGCACTACATAAAATTTTGACTAGTAACTAACGAATGAAAACTTCCGTAGACCCCCCACTCTCGACTTACCTCGTTTTAAAAGTTGGACTTGTAAGCTAATCTTAGCTACTGTAAGTTATAATCGCAAACCTCATTAGAGTGGATGTAATTATTCATTTGTGTAATTATTTGCCAGTTATAATGCTTAGGATGTTGAGGATCTTGTTTCAGTTGTTGCTTAGTAAACTTATAAAATGTTGTATTGTTTATGAACGATATGAAAATGAAAACTAATCACTTATTAAAAAAAATATCAACCCACCTTACCTTCTTGATTCAAAAGTAAACAGACTTAAGAATTAGGATTATCGAAGTAACTTTTACAAATATTTAATGAAACGTTTTCTGCTAAACTTGAAAATTAGGTGTAGTATGAAAAATCTTCAAAATTCTTTAAAAACCACTGTTTCAGTAGAGAAGGAATGCTCATTTACACCATTGTACCCAAGTATGCACTTGTGATGATTTCAACACCTCCATAAACAAATTAATATATTGTCAAAACTAAAAGTTACCCTTGTCCCTAATGCTTTGTATCTTCCAATAAATTAGTTATTAAATGTTTTTGGTATTACTTTTGTGAAGCATATTGACTTTCACATGTTATCTGTATGACCAATAACAATTTTAGTTTGAGAGAGAGAAAAGGAAAACGTACTACTTGACTGTAAATATGGCAAAAGGCCCAAATTCCTGTAGGATTCTAATAGTTTTACCATAACCATTATTTAAGCACAAACGGTTTTGTTACTCTTTCCAGATAATTGCAAAATATAAGCCAAGAAAACAGGAATTTAAAATATTTTAGGTAAATGCATGGTTTTTGAAAAGTCATCCTAGTTTTTTTTTCTTCTTCCAAAATGAATTATTAGGTACTATTGAAGCTATAACTTTCTATATTATGGTGTTAAATTAAAAGTAATAATAATTAAAAGTAAATAAAATTAATAAACTATGTAAAAGCTCTAAATCCTAAAAGACAAGTTTAAAGAAATGGACTTGCTAAGTTTCCCAATTCCTTAGGTATTTTTATCTTTGTTTGCGACACCACTTTTTGCAGTATTATGATTGATAAGAGAACAATAATACATTTTTTTAATGTTTGTTTTTGTATCTCTTTTCTTGTTTTAGTCAAAAAAAAGTGGTTTTACTTGGTTATATTATCGTGATAATAATGTGTAAAAACATCCATTCTTATGAAATTCTTTTTGGGATTACTTTTTAATGTGCTTTAAAAGACAAACTAATTTCTCAAACTTCAATATCAAGTTTGAGAAATTAAGTTATGTAAAAATACATAACCTTAATTTTTCAAACAAAGTATAAATAATAATTTTTAAATCTGAAAAACTAACAAAATTATACACAGAAGTAAAAATTTTGCTAGTTTTTCAGATTTAAATATTATTTATTGCAAAATAAAATCCTTACATTTGCTTTGATAAAGTCTATTACAGGATAAGTTCTTTTGTTTTTATTCATTTGATATACTGTTTAACTAAAATATTTCTATTTGCATCATTGATTTGTATTTGAGTCTTTTTACATTCTTTAATGTTTTATTCATAAGAGAGATTTAAAAGCTTTTTTCTAATCAAATAATGTTTTAGTTTTATTACATTTTTCATTTTACAACTCCGGGCATATTTTCTACAATTGGAGGTCATATTTGATAAAGACCATTTGATGATTTAAATTCTCCGAGTACTTGACCTTATAACAATTCCCTGTCTTTTCTACAAATATTTTCATAGCTACTGCTCTGAGAAGTTTTTTTTCCCTGCTGCCCGAACTACATGTGTTTAAGTGTGCTACTAGATCAGCATATAGGTCATAACCATCACTTCTACTACAACAGTTTCTTTTCTCGCACTTCCTGCCTGTGGAATTCCCATCTGTTTCCTTGCTTCCTTGATAACTACAATCTTCAAAAATTTAAATGTGACATTAATCACCACCTTCCATCTTCTTGAAACCTGTTCAGCTTTTTTCCTTTCTTCAGTCTCCTCTGTACCCAGTCTTTTCTCTCTCCTTCACTCTCTGTAACCCCCTGCATACTAGTGGCATTCCTGCCTTGCTTGGGGTAAAATGATTTAAAAAAAAAAAAAAAAATTTTTTTTGCTTCAAAAAATCCTTTGATCTTTTATCTTAATAATGACACCAAGATTTTTGTGATAAAATTTTGTTTTTATGTTTGGGGCTTTTTGTGAAATTTTTACCAAAATTGTGAAGGTGCCTACCATATACTAATTTATTTTAACTATTAGTAATATTTTGGCTTTTAGTATATTATTAAAAATATATTAAAATAAAGAACAGGCTAAGTGACTATTTTTTTTCTGATTTCATGTTACTTTCTGTAAAGCAAGACCTTTATCATTCCACAAAAGCCATAATTAAGTCCTATCTGAGATTTTCTGAATATTATCCTTTTAAATCATTATGATTCTCTATGAGAATTTTGAACTTGATTCTTTCTTATATTTATTTAGCTACTTTGTTTGTCAAACACTTGACCACTTTTGTTCCACATTCACAGAAACAATTTAGTTGTCCCTAATCTGAGTTCTAATATATATATATATATATATATATATATATATATATATATATAATTTTAGAGCACCTCATCACTTTAATGAATTTGCAGATCATTAGTAAGCAATTCAATTCATAATGAGTGACTCCTATGCTTATGGCCTTATATCATACTATATTTAATAAATACCAAATTAGTTTACTGTATTCTTTTATTTGAAATCTGAAAACTAGTGTTTTTTTTTTCATGCTAGACTCTACTTTGAGAAGCATGAATCCATTTTGTTCATCTTTCAGTTCTCTTTCTGTCTTGTAGACTGATAACTTTCATTAAATTGACTTGGCCCATTGTCTTGTACATAATGTATATTATATAATTCCTGGTTAGAAGATGTAGTACCTCACAATTTGTATTGATTGAGATTACTTGACAATTGCTAATATCATTGAAAAACTTATGAAAAACTTATTATGCCATACATGACATATTTAGTTCTCTTTACTTTTATTTATTGTCTCCTGTATATCAGTTTTATTTTTAATATTAAAAATTGCACTTTGCACCTAAGAGTTAAATTTCAAAGAAAATAATTTTGATTGGGTTATTCAATAATAATAACTGTTTATAAAAAAAATAGTTTTTTTTGTTTAACATTTTTATTCTTCCTTTATAACATTGAGACATAACATTTTTTATTTTTCCTCCTTTTTAGTTAAAATGTCTGGATTTTAAATTGTCAAAAACTGTCAACACTGATTTAACTAGATTTTGTTTTCTTTCAGAGTTCATTCTACTTTTCCTGTGAACTATAATTAAGAGTGGCTGTGATTGGGCCATTGCTTTGCAACCATTACTACTAAAATAATTTGTTGGTCACACCTTTACATGCAGGTTTGTTGGAATCTATTTTTTTTAACAAAATGGTCTTAAATCTTAGACGGTATATATGAATGTAAATTGCTTGACGCTGGATTTTTTTTTCTTTAATCTCCCTTGATCTGTAATGGTGTAACAATGACGTTTGCTATAAATATTGTTTATTAAGGAAATGAAAAAATTCATGTTGAAATCTGTCTGAAGTATTTATTAATTATAAATGATAACTTACTACAATTCAACAACGTCCCAGTATTTTAAAAAGAATTTTAAATTTGTTTTGTGTGTGTCTAAACTCTCAACAAAATGAAGTTGAATGCAGGATATACCTATTTGCAAACAGCTAACAATTTAAAACTAATAACTTCAATCTTAATTGCCAAATTATTTTTGGAAAAGTGTCTACCTGCAAACTTGCCAATTTAAAATTCTTGTCCATAACAAACCTGGTGTGTTTGTGAAATTTAGTTCCAAAATGATTCTTATCTTCTAACTAGGATCAGTGTAGCATTTATGCAGTGTGTGAAAAGTGTTGTATGAAAATCATGCCACAAATTCACCCAAGCCTTGTGAATGAAATTGGGTTGACAGAACCGTTTTGATGGTATCAGTCTTTGTTCTAGCACAAAGTCACAAGTCATCATGACTGAGAGTTTAAATGTACTGGTGTTCAAACTGTTGATTATACCAGATTATGTGTTCCCTGCCAGAAACTGCAACTAAGGTTCACTCAGCATAGTTACAGTATAAGCTACAGGTTGGGCTCTCTGGGTGTTGAACAAATACAAATGTATCTGAGCTGGTGTCTGCAATTAGGATTTGCTGAGAGTGCTCAGAAACGAATAGCTGGCCATTTTCTAGAAAGTGGTCCTTTCAAAAATATTTTACCACAAAATTCTTATTTTAGTTACATAGATGATACTTTATTAATATATCTACATGACACAATTTTACCTCGTACATATATACACACACACACACACACACACACACACACCTTTTCTACAGATTTATTTTATTTTTAGCAGAATTTTTACACACACAATGCATTTTTTCTATATTGAGTGTAGCAAACAACGAGCTTTATGAATTCTACTGTAACATCAGAGGAAAAAACTTGATACTTTGTGGGTAATATTCTTATGTACTTTACCTTGTCATCATCATTTTTTTTTTTTTTAATTCATAATAAAATCATTGCATTTCAGATAAGCTGATCGTTGACCACATCGTATAATCTGAAGAGTTTGTTCTTGTATGGATTACAATATGTGGATTAAGAGTTAAGACATGAAAAGGAAAAACATCTTAGTAATTGATATGCACTCGAATTTAATAGTAATACCAGCCTTGTTTGTTGCTATCCACTCTATCGTGAAATCAGTGTCTTACATTTTCTAGTTTTAATGAGCTATTCACAAATTTAATTTAGTGGGGATGCAACTTGGACTATTTCTCTCATTAAGATTAAATGGTGCCAGCACAAATCTTTGTTAGAATTACTACTAATATTAAAGTGTTAAGATTTGGTAACGTTTTTCTGTAGATTGCCTCTTAGAATTTTTAAAACTTGAAACAGTTGCAACTCTGAAAATATATCACTTTTCTATCCAAAATATCTAACAATTTATATTTTTACATGGTACCTTTTTAGCTCTTTCCCTCTCTCTCACCTGTAATATAGTTGAAATAAGTTTATAAGAAGAAAGAAAATATTGAATACTTAGTGTAACATGACTGTTTTCTCTTTAAAAAGATGAATCTGGTTTTTTTATAGGTTTTAGGCACTGCTTTTTTCCTTTGTTTAAAACTATTTTGAAGTTCGTTTGCGAGATTATTCTGAATATAAAGTCTATACCTGATTGTATCTAACTAGTAAACAGCATTTTGGTGAGGTGCAAGAATGACTTTGTCATAGTTGCAATATAAATGACTCTAATTACTTTTGAGTGACTTCTGGGCATGTGTTATCAAAGCAGTAGAATAGTCATATAACTTAATTGACTTGTCACGTGAGATCATTTTCTCAATTTTATAGACAATATTTAGAGAGCTTCCAACAAAGTATCTGATCCGTTTCTAATTAAAGTTTTGCCAAAACCTCATTTCTATTGAGATTTATTTATTTTTAGCTATCTTTTATCTATTTATTTTTATCTAACTTTTTATTTTATTTTCAGTGCTGTTTCTAGCCCACCAAGCCACAACTTCATCATGTCTTTGAAACCTCGGAAGGTTGATTTTGAAGTTACTTGGGAAATTCTCTTACAGACCGTACATGGAGTCATCACTTGTGGACAAGTGGCTCGATCAACTTGGAATGATCGCTTCTCATATCCTTTTTATTATTGTTGTTTTGCTTATAGATGGTCACACCTTATCTATCTGTGCAATCAGTTTTATGATATCTTTTACTGAAGATGACTAGGAATTCTATACCTGATGAGGAATGAGGCTATAGTTATTTTTTTTTAATTTTTTTTTTTTTTTTTTTTGGTGGGCAGTAATCTTTTAATTACCCTCTTCTAGTTGTAGGTATTACACAAGACCATGCTTATAACTAGAAGCATCCACTGAAGCATGAACTTACTACAGTGGTCAATTGATCTTGAACAATCTTTTTGTTAGCAACAAGAAAATTGTCCCACACTAAATATGTAAGAATCTATCTTACATATTTACAAGTCTACCATTCGTCCATGCTTAGAATAATCTCACCTCCATAACGTAACTTCCCTGTGCCTTTTCTATGCATAATGTCATGGTAATTGTTCTGATGAAATCTCCTCTACCAAGACTCTATGAATTGAAACACAGTACTAGATTGTTGGCAGTCTCATCATTTTACAGTTGAAATGTCTAGATGTGACCAGGAGTTCAATGCTAAGTTTCTTTTCTCACACTTCTCACTTGTGGAACTCTCTTCCAGCTGCTTCTCCTTCCAGCTATAGTAAAAATAGCAGGACAGTGGTTCTTGTAGCCTTGGGTGGCAACCAGTCTAGGAGAAGGAAACTCTGAATTCAACCCAGCCTGAGAGGGTTGGGCTAACTTGCCCATGTAATGCTTGGACTGCACTATCCTGAAGTCTATATACATTAGAAACAATCATGTTTAAAATGAAAAAAAAAGGTAAGTGTGGAAGAGACAATATTTTATCCTGGAAATGACAGTTTGGATAGTGTTTAATAATCAATAAGTATTGACTATGCTGCAATTAATACAAATTTAATGAACAAAAAAAAAACAAATGAAACAAACAGCTATATCAAACTGTGATATGTTCTTCAATGCACACACAGTTTATTTTTTTTTAATTCTTTTTATTTATAATCAAATATATAAATATTAGATTTTAAATAGGAAAAAAAATTTAAAAAATTTTTTCCTTTTTAAACATGATTGTAAATGAAAATCTGTTACAAGCAGCTTAAAATATGCACTTGAAGAATAAATATACATTCTATTTTCTTACTTTTCATAATATAGGGAGATAAAATCTAGAGAGGTAGTGGACAATTTGACATACTGAGGCATAGTCTTATTCTAGTAATAATGAATATCCCCAGTTAAGTGTGATTATCTGAAAGAGTCCATGTTAGGAAATATATTGAAAAGACATTATTGGAGTGTGAGGCTAGAGTTTTTTGATTTTTTTCCTGGTGATAAATTCTTTAATCTGAATATGATTAGCAACTTTTCTTCAAATATATCAAAATTTTTTAATTTATTTTTTTGTAATGGATTTACAGAAAAACTGATATTAAACCAATAATCACTTAAAATGTAGACAAACATCTTAAAAAGATAAATTTACATATAAACATTTTTTGTTATAGAAATACAGCTATTTTCATGTCTAGAGAGTTATTGAAATTCAAATCCTATTTTGACTTTTTTTATTCAATGGTTTGAACTTTAAATAGGTAGGTACCTTTTCATTGTGGGAAGAGAAAAATACAAATTCTTGAAAGTACAATGTATCATATTCCTTCAGTTTATTTCGTAATGAAATATGCAAAATAGTTTAAACCTGCTCCGTTTATATCAGTTCTCCTTCTAGTTGGTGAAAACTCATTTAAAATAAAAAATAAATATTTCTGTGAGTAATTTGCTAAAAAAATTTTTTTTTTTTTTTTTGTGGGGTGTTTTGGAGAGATAGTTTATATTACGAAAGTGTTGTAGGGAACAACAAGTAAACTGTTATTGTGAACTTAACATCTTCTTACTGATGTCTATGCTTTGTGTGTGGCTGTGCCAGAATCCTATTCAGATCGTTTGTATGAAGAAATAAAAACATTTTCTGAAAAACATGTGGAAAAACTCTACAAGGTGAGTATCTATCTTTTTATTTATAAATTGAGCTGATCCCCTAAGAAAAAGTTTAGTTGGAAATGTTTTTAAACCATCATTTTTAAAAAAATTTCTTAAGTGTTCATTTATTCTGGATTTTTCTATGTACCTATTTAATTTGGTAGAAAATATATACTAGGACAGAAGTTTCAAGTTCAAGGATGCAAAAAGGCCATTCCATGCTGAGGGAAAAGTTCAGTGGGCCAGAAACAGGCATGTTGCCAGGTTATTACCAGTGTGTGCAAGGTTCAACTCCTAAGGGTACCCACTGTTAAAAGCACATTTTCTCACATTAAAATGATTTAATATCACATTTCCAGATGGAGTTGGGCTCAGCTTTCCTTAATAACAATTGTGAAATTTATTTATTAAACAATTTTAAAAGAGAGACTTTGCTGAAAAGTACATTTGTACCCTCTCATCAGGTGGCTAAATAAAGAATATGTGGTGGTGGTGGGGAGGTTTTCTTCCCTTCTCCGGAGTGGAACTAGAATGAATCCTTCTGATCTTAAAAATGTTTGTTTGCACTTAGTAAGTAGGTCAGGCTCTGTACTGTAACTGCAAAAGTATGGAAGGGGTGATGGACAAATTTATTCAACTTATTAAAATTTGAGGAAAATATTAGTTACAAAAACGGTTCCCCACAGAAAGATTGTCCATGCTAGAAGATAGTAGACATGAAGAGCTACATGGAATACTAGAAAAGCTTTTTTACATAGGAAAGATATTCAAGTACTCCATAACTTTTACTTGGAACCAACAGCTTGGATGGCAATAGAGAATGAGTTCTTTGAAAATAGAAAGAGGAGTAAAAACAAGGGTTATTTAACCTATACAGAAAGACAGTCTGAAGAGAACTAGAAGTCCTACATTGATTTATTATCGGTGAACATAATTCTAACCGCATAATGTACACAGATGAAACCATATTGATGGCAGAATCCGAAGATAGACTGAAAGAACTTGGAGATAAGGCTAAAAAGTAAAGTTAGATGAAAGGACTAACCATTAAGTAGATAGCATGCATCGTTGTCAACAAAAGAGATAGCCCATGATGTAAGCTATGTATTAGGGATGTCAAAATCAAGCAGGTGCAGAACTTTAACTATATAGGTAGTATAGTAACAGATGATAGTGTGATACAGAAATCTCAAGATTCATAAGTGTAGTAAAAGAAGCCTTTCAGAAACTAAACAGAAAATGGTCTGTGAGATGAGTGCTTAACTGCTATATAATATCTAATGTCTTATGTGGTAGTGAATGCTGGTCAATCTCCTTACAGCTGATGAGACTTAAAATGACAGATGTATTTCTACAGTTCAATACAGAGAATACTGTTGTGAGCAACGAGGAAGTTTTAAAGAAAATGGGAACTGTAAAGAAATTGATACTTAAAGATGGATGACATTTCTGGGATGCATAAAGAGGAAGACCTTGAAAATTCACAGGACATTGACAGTGAAAGAAGTGACGGTTGGGGACGACGACAAGTAACCTACTTTATGAGTTTATGTGAGTGGATGACAAAAGTGGTATGGTAATGAGCCAAAAGTTACTCAGAAGCAACAAAAGGGAGGAAGTTGTGGAGAGCTATAATCGCCCATGTCCTGAAAGAACATAACATAGATGTATTAAGATAATTTCTTGTGATACCATAGAATACTGAACAGCAGGTCACCATTAGGTTAGTAAAGTTTATTTTATAAACATTATAATGATGAAAATTATACTTTAAACTAGTACAAAGGAATAAAAAAGGAATTTTCCACAACCTTTGCTCTTGTAAGAAAAGAGGTACCTCCTGAAATGTCTAGATATATTTTTTTAATAGATTAATAATTCTGTTCTTAAATATAAAGTGTTGTTCACCTTGCCATTCTCAGTTAATGCTTACTGAACCCTAGGATTATTTGAAAGCTGCATATCATTGCTTTTCTAGAATGCCTTAAGTTTATGTAATACCCTTAAAATCTATTTAAGAACAAGTTTCAACAGGATTTTTGTTTGGGTCATGTTCATAAAATCTTATGTGAAACTATTAGTATCTTTTTCACTATTAACTTTGGAAAACAATTCCTGCTTTTTCATACCTGAGATTATGTGAACAATGGGCTCCTGAGTATTTTCCCATTGGTTGGTATATCATTCATACATCATAATGCCAAGGTGGAACAAGTAAAATAGTTTCTACTTTCTATAGCTGAACTTGAAGTGACCTTTTTATTTTTTTAACTTCTTGACTTCTGTACTTATTTTTGTCAAACATTTTGATAATTTCAAATAAAATGTTCATTATTTACAACAAACTATTGTCCTTGTTATTGCAATGTTTTAGGCATTGTGCCCTCTCCAGGTGTATGTTGATCCAGGTAATCTTCCAAGAATTTTGAGCGAACACTTTATTTAATTTACAAGGGTAGATTGTTCTCATTTCACTGTCCATGTTTAGGGATAACATGTTTTGTTCTTATTTAGTACTGCTCAGTTATTGTTTGCCTTGTTTCCACTAAGACTGTATAATGGCTGAAACATTGTGATAACAACAAAAATGAGGGCAATAATCCAAATGTAAATAATGTAAACTAGAAAGTCATATGAAAATTTCATGGTTTTCCTATTTGAATTTTCTGATGAATCTTAATTATTCAGTTAATAATTGAATGAGCTCATGGTATGTTCTATGATGATAAAACATCAATAGAAATTCCCTTATCACATTGTTAAATATTTCAACTTAACAACTTTAAGAAAACATTACAATAACAATCATAAATATGAATGCTGGTCATTTAAGAAGTAAGGAGGTACAAATGAAAAGATTTGAAAATGGTAATTTTTTCCATTTCAATGAAACAATTCTATCTTCCCTAGAGTAATACCTATGATAAGTCTTTTCCCCTCTTTCCATGCAATCAAAACTGAATAGTCCGTTATTTATGTTGTATTGGCAGGGTGTAATGGTCAAGCGGACTAATGAAGAGAGAGACGAGCACAATTATAATAGGATTATAAGTCCTCATTCCAGAAATTAAAACAAAAAAACTTAATTTTCCAATTATGATTTATTTGAATGATAGACTTACAATGTTTCCTGCTGACAATGTTCCAGAAACTATCCTCTTCCTTTTTTTCAATATCAGAATTTTTATTGTAAAAGCATAATTCAATGGCTTTCATCTATTTGTACTTTAAAATTATAGTTTCCGTAATTTTTCATCGGTTCCAAAAATGTCACCCTGCCAAAAATTACTCTGTTCATGATTATAACTTATAAACTGTTAATTTCCTTATACACTGGAAAAAAGATAGCTATAATGGAAGCTGTATTCAAAATTTACCATAGCAATATAACCAGAGTAATTTTCACTTTTACTCTGTTATATAACAATTAAGTTAGTATAACTATGCTACTGACTAATTCTTGCTGTCTTTACCTGTTTTTAATATATCTGAAAGTGCTTCACATTGTAGAAATACGGCCTTCAGTACTAATCTTTATAGATTTTATTTCTGTAATCTAAGTTAATCTCTGTGTTTAATCCCAAAGTCTGAAACCGGTTATCCTCTCTTTCGTGCTCCCAAAAGGAAAACCTGACCTGATTTGCTATATTTAGGAATTCATTTTAGCCTTCTCATTTTTCTCCCACCTTCACTCAAAGGTTTTGACTTGAAAACTGGACATTCTCTGCTATCTCTTGTCTCAGTTTTCTTATCTTGATGAATTACAAAAAAAAAATTCTCCATCTAAGAAACTTGTTTACTTTCTTTGTCTGTAAAACATGTACACAGTTCTATTTTTACTATTTAATAATTGTTAGTTTGAAACTACATTTCCCTAATTGTGTGTTTGTATTTTCAGGGTAATTTGTTTTTGTAGGTTATAATATCACTAAATCTTGTTAAGATCTTCTTGTTCAGTAAAGTTTTGGACACTTTTACCTGCCTTTTTTTTTCTTCCTCGTTTGCTTGATTAAATGTTTATGTGTTATGAAAATGAGGTTAATTACAAGCTGTATCCCATATAAACATTGTTTTCTTCAGGATGGTTGTGTTTGTTGTTGACTTGACATGTCCATGTGCTTACTGGTTTTTAAGTATTATTTATTGGGAAATAAATAATTATCTATATTTAGAAAAAGTAAGGATTGATTTTTTTTGTGTGTGTGTGTGATATAGCATGCTGATGGCTAATTTCCAAGTGTCGGGACAACTTGGTCAGTAGATGCAATACAAAAATTACTCATATTGATGATTAAAAAGTGCATTTATCACTGAGAATTGACATTTCTCAGCAATCCTCAATGAGCAGCAACAGGTTTTTGTGGAAATAAAGGTTTCATTTTATTACGCCTAGCTTTATAGTTTAAATTTTGCTTTGATCCCCCTCCCCACCCCAAAAAACACTTTAAAAACTAGAGGAAAAATTTGACTATTTTGACATGATGCATAAAGCTTAGTTGGAATTAGTGCAGATATCTTGAAGCATGAAGAACAACACTTATTGGAATTTTTATCAGAAATGGGTTTCTATTTGAAAGTTACTGTATAATTCAATGTTCTTCATGTGAATGTATATACAGTTGATTGTGGGAATGGAGAACTCAACACTGACTGAACACTGGGACAACTCATATAAAAAAAAAAAAAAAAAAAAAAAAATTTTCATTTATTTTATTAAAAGATAATTAAAAACAAGTGTTTTATGGAATTATTTTTATGTCAATTTGCATTATTAGAAATTAAATTTCTTTACGATTTACTTTATTAAAAAGAATTAAAAACAAAAAACTTTTATATTTTGCATAATGCCTTATTTGAAAAGAAAAATTCATTAATTAAGATTTTAATCCTTAATAAATTACTTTTAATTGGTTATAAAAAAGGTTAAATTTTTCTGTTGTTGAGTTGTCCCAGCGCTCAGTTGGCAGTGTTGAGTTGCCCTGCACCTTTTGGGTGTCTTCATTGATCTTAACCATCTACATTTAATCTTATTCATTTTTCTTTCTTGCAGACTGTGTTGTATGATGACAATTTACTGGCTGCCTATCACAAACACTGGCAGCAGTACAGTCAAGGATCAATTTATTTAAATCAACTTTTTGGGTATGCAATCCTAATTTATTGCCTAATTATCTTAAATTGCTTCCTACTTCTCAAGATGTAGATTCATTTTTGCTGCCAATACTTTTGATGACCCTTTTATTCAACAGACAAGAACTCCTAAAAATTTACAGTAGGATTTACATGACCAAACCTGCTAATCATCTCAGTTGTACAAATTATATGTAATAGAGAATTGAGTCATCCTGACAAGAGACTCAGAGTTGGTTGCATGTGGTACAGTAAGCATCAGGAGTTATGTCCTCTTCGACAATTGGCTGTTGAGAGAAGACATTCTATTTAAAGTATATGGCACTGACAAAATTTGCATACAAACATACTGGGCAGGTATTAGCCAATAGTCAGCGTAGGTCTGGGACTGAGAGAGAGTTATATAACATCAGCTTTTTCTCTGGCAAAGAAAAATTGCTCTTGACATGCAGACTGCCAGAGTTGGAGTTTTGCGTCAAAGTGTTGAGTTGGATTTTTATGTCAGACTTGGAGTTTACATTTACTTAGAAAGCCAGAAAAGACAAACACGTTATAAATACAGCAACTATTTTCAGCAGGCTTTAACATTTTATCTTTAGCTTTTAGTGGTACTTCATCTACAAAGATAGAGAGGGAAGTTGAATAGCCATTCCAGTTCTACCGCTTATGGAATCTAGTATGGGATTAGCTTAATGAATTTGACTGACTGAGAATTCTTAAACATATTAACATTATTTACAATTGAACTCTTTGTGGTTATCATAATGTTTCGGCCATTGTGTCCTCCAGCCTTCTTCAGGTGTTGTCAGTCTATCCAGCTAACCTACAGGGAATTTTGAACTGAATCCTTTGTTTAATCTGCAGGGGTAGATTGTTCTTGTTCCACTGTTCATGTCTTGACATGGACAACAGAACAGCAGACACCTGAAGGAGGTCAGAAGATGCAATACTGAAACATAATAACAAAGCTAGAGATGTTAGTCTAATAGTAAATCCTTAGTCAGTTCTGTCAGTTCAACCATATATGGACCAGATATTTATCAGCAATTATAAATGGCTGGCTGGAAATAGGTGACTAAGCCCTTATAAATTTAAGGCTCTGTTCTCTGACAGCCTGAGGCAAAGTGTAACACTTGTTAGCTATGCTCTTGCTTATGCAATATTATGCCTTCAATTTAAACTGCAAATAAACTTTATTACTATGTGAATCCTCTTTGTTTTGATCGTTCAATACATAATATTCCATTTAAATGTGATATTGTTTTGAAAAGCTTTACTGCTGGTGTGAAATTTGACTACCATTCATTGCTGACTGTTGTATTTTTTTTTTTTTTTCAGTTATTTAAACACAACATATATAAAAAAACAGAAATTGTCAGATGCTGACCTTGCATATGGCCCATTCAATTATGAAACAAATGATCAGAAACTTGAAATTGGTGAAGTAAGTACTTTCTTCTATTCTCTCATAATGACTTTAATCTGTTATGATTGCCACTATAGACAGCAGCAGGATATTGTTGTTGGAAAACTTAGACTTGAGTCCTAAATAATTTCTGTTTTTGTTTATCAACTTTGTACTTAAAGAAAAAAAACAAAGATTAACCCTTTGCCCCTCCAGGGCTTTTTTTCGTCTGTACTCTCATTGTTTTGCAGCAATCAAAAAAAAGGTAATAATCAATTGGTGCAAGTTCAGGTGAATATGGCAGGTGGAGGGTAGAAGAGACCAGCTGAGTTGTAATGTTTTTTTTCTTATGTTATTCTTGCTGTATATGGTTTTGTGTTATCATGGAAGAAACCAATTTTTTTCTTATTTTTTTGCTTTTCCACCAAACTTCTCTGGACATGTTGCAGCTGCTGGATGTATAAATGTTCATTGTTTTAAGAACTCTAAATGACTAATATCTTGAATCCCACCACATGCATAACATTAGCTTTCATCCATGTAGCTTACCTTTTCGGGTTGGTTTTGGAGATTTAATCTTGCCCTTTGTGTTGAAAATAGTAGTATATAACCCATTTTTCATCACCTGTTACAATATATTTAAAGGATAATTAGTTAGGATGTTACACTCATCATTACAATTTGTTTTCCAAAATGGAAATTACTTTTGACTCAACCTAGTAGATAGATACTATTGGAACTGGAATTAATCTTTGTTAAATAGAGTAAAAAAATATCATTGAAAGCAAAGATTATGGCAGCATTCACCAACTTAAACAAGGTAACTGTCCAGAAGAGTTGCAGGAGATTCCAAAGTTGTCTGGAGGCTGTGGTTGAAGCTAATGGTGATTTTATTAAATAAATTTACTCTTTAGTATTTCATGGTATTTTGTGTAATTTTGATAAGTATTAGGTTGGTGCAAAAATAATGACATAATAATGTCGTTTTTTGACGTATTTTTTAATGTCAAAAGACAACATTATTATGTCATTATTTTTGCACCAACCTAATATATTTGTTAAAATGGGATGTCAGTGTTATTATTATTATTTTGCATAATTCAGACGACAATTTATTCATCGCATCCTTTATTTTGCTTTATTTTCTTCTAGGTTTGGAGGGTGGGTCTGGAATGACTAAATGACTGTTATTTGGATGAAAAGTGAATGAGCTTACCCTCCTTTTTATATTACAAATATATATTAATATCGAATTTTGTATGCTTGGATCCAATTTTCTTTTGGATAACAAAGATTTCAAGTAAGAGAGGTTAACTAAAATTGAACTCTGGTCATTTGATGTCACCAAAGGTCATCAAATAGCACAACGCATGATTTCTTGCCAAATGAAGTTTGCTATGATGTAGAAAAATGTTTCCTACCTTGGAAATGGTAAAAAGTAGATTTAGTAAAATTTGACCTTGACAGTCATTGACAGTAAAATTAATTTGTAGCCTTTATGACCTGCATTTTAGTCAAACAGTTACATTTTAGGGAGTAAATTGGGATGTGGGAAGAAAGATAATAGGATATTTGAGTCTAACCTCTAAGGTCATTGGAGATCATCAAATATCAATTTGGAATTAAAATAGCCCCCTCCCCCCCCCATTTATTTTTAATTAAGCCTCTTGTTTTAGCCTCCAGACTTCAGACCATCAGTTGTTCTGTGTGTTTCCTGTTCTAAAGAATGATGCAGTTAAAGAAATAAATTTAAAGCTGTTGTAACAGATTTTGTACAATTTGGCATAATTCCGGACACTTTTGAGGCTGTTCAGAACTCAATTGAGCTCCTTAACTTTCTGGGGTTGCCTGGTGTCCTTCCTTCCTTGTTTGACTTCTGGACTTTTCAAAGTAATGCAGTGGATTTCACCTTACTGACAAACAGTTTCTTCTATGTGTTATTGACAACTATACTAATTAGACAAACCTTTTCAGGATCCTCTATAATTCCAAAAGACTTATCCCTTGAATTTAAATGACTTCAATTCCTAACAAAACTCAAGTTTGCCATGGCAGTCCACAAGGACAATCTCTCAAAATTGCTGGTCTCAATCTGACTTATCCATGCTTTTCCTATGGCCAGTTCTGTTGATTATTTTAGGGTTGGATCCCGAAAAAAACTTTTCATGCTGGTGCCCAGTGGGAATAGTACATCAAGGTTGTTTATCAAAAGGCCTTGTTGACTGAAGGGAATAAATGTTTTGTTTTAGAAGTTTGATATTTTTTTTTTTTTTTTTTTTTTACTTAGTTATTTTTTCATTTATAAGTAATTTATTTTCTCTCTCTCTTATCTATCCATTCATGCATGTACTTTAAAATAATATCTGTGAACATTCACATTACAGAAATATCAACGAAAATAGCTGATTTGAATGGTTCAATTACTTTCATTATGCTTCCTTACAAAATTAGTGTAAAAGTTCATTAAATATTGTCATCTTTCTTACCTTTTAGTTATGTCTGGATATCTGGAAGCGTCACATGATAGAGCCCTTGCGCAAACAATTGATAGTACTGATTTTGCAAGAAATTCAAAAGTAAGTATAAATTTATTCTTTCTGGTTTGGGTCAGAATTTAGAAATTCTTGTTAAAGAAACCAGGAAAATGATCAAATCTGTATGTGACTAAATTTTGAAATTACTTCAATTTAACTTTAATTGATTGTTGCTTGCACAATTTCTCAAGCTGTGGAGTTGAATTTTTATTTTCTAAAGTTCCTTTCTGCTTAAGTATATAATTGGGGAGCTTAATTCGGAAAGACTTCAAATTGGATTCAACAAAAGTTGTCTTTGAATTTCTTTATGAATCTTTTCTTTTTTTTTTTTTTTTCTTTTTTTAGTATTTCTTACTAAAAAAACAATTATTATTCAAATTAAATATTAGCTTCCTTGATTTTAAAAATAGAAAATAAAAAATAAAAAAGAATGTAATATGTTGACACTTGAGCCATGGTTTAATGACTAGCATTTGTAGTGGTAGCCTCTATAACTGACCAGTCTAAGAATACATTGTCAGCTTTACATGAATTTTAAACCAAGCAAGTTATTAAATTTTACTAGTTGATTATTTTTACCTGGTGGAGTAAAATGAAAGACAAAAAATAAACTTTTTATTTGTAAAATACTTGAATTAATCTTAAAATTATCAGTTCATCAATTGGAATTAGTTACAAATGTTTTGAAATTGTTATTACTCTTTAAAGTCTCTTTGTTTTGTTTTTTTTCATTCAACTTTATAACTGACTTTCTAGGATAGCAATCCAAACAAAACTAGTCAAAAGATGTTTATTGTATAGTGTACCTTATTATACTTAAGGAGCACATATTACAAGTCTTTAGAATCTATTTAAATAAATCCTTTTAATTTATGCTTAAAAACAACTTGAATTGTAGCTTTTCTACTAGGACCATTTAGTTATATGTAAACTATATGGATATGTTTTGTTTGTGTAGAGATCGAAACGGTGGTGCTGTCAACCAGACCGTGTTGCATGGGGTCATGAATTCTTTTGTTAATGTAGAAGAATATAAGAAGAAGGAACAAGTACAAGTGAGTAATTTCCTTCAGAATTCTATTTTATAATTACAATTTCTAAAATCTTTGTCCTTTTCACTTTTATATGTTGTAAATGTTTGCAATTTTACAAAATCTTAAATACAGTCTTTAAATAAAGTCTTTTTTTCTTTCACTCATGCATGCAAGTCTCTGGAGGCAAAGGTGCTTAAAACTTGAAGCTTTCAATCCAATAGTAATTATTCTTATTGCATTTTTAAATTTATTACCGCTGTTCTGCTTGTAAAAATCTGAATATTGTTGAATTTTTGTTTCAGTTCTATAGAAATCTCTTTGAACGCCGTTTCCTTCAAGAAACGGGAGAATATTATCGGCAAGAAGCTTCCAAGCTAAAGAGTGAATACAACTGTTCAGAATACATGGAAAAGGTTTGCTTATCTCGGTTCTTTTTCTTGCACAATGTGTGTGTTTGTGAGTGAGAGTACTTTTCTCTCATGTGCTCACTCTTTCATAAGATAACTCTAGAATGAATATTGATTTTATATATATATATATATATATATATATATATGTGTGTGTATATATATATATATATATATAATGTAAATTTATATATGTATGATGCCACAGAAATTGTTATTAGTTTTAAACAGACAAAATCACTTAATTTTTTCGGCCAACATTTCATCAAAAGAATCGGTGGTGAGTAGTAAAATGTTAATGAAGATTGTGGAAAAATAGACAAATTGGTAGGACACAAGGAACTACGACTAAAATATTGTTTAATATTAAAAAGGGGAAAATCAAAACAAAATAAATAAGAGCAGGGAAATGGCAAAAACCAGAATAAATAGTTCCAGTGAGTATAAAAAAAAGAATCACTTCAAATCTCCCTGAAGGTTACCTAGATTTACAGACACCTTCAAGTGTCTGACAACCCAGGTAACCTTCAGAGGGCACAACAGTTAAAATGTTTTAATAACAATAAAGATGAGAACTTCAGTCATAATGTAAATAAAAAACCTTTTTTTTAATTTATTTTAATTATAAGTAATCCTCGTTTTCTACCATTGACCTTTCATTTAAATTTTTGAAAAACAAAAATATTTGAAAAATCATTTAAAGACATTTGGTCATTATTATCATACAATTATTGTGATATGATATTAAATCTGTAGCTTAACTGTACCATGAAAAAGTGATATTAATATTGAAGTAATTGTACTGGTCAAATTATCTGCATTAGTAATTTAGGATTTTTATCTTTGAGTAACTGTATTGTTGCATGTAAGGATTTTCCTTAAAAGTAAAAATATCAAAAGCTAAACTGGAATAAATATAAAACGCAATATGTTAGCAGCCTGCTTCTCTAATGAGATATTCCGTTGTTATGATAACATGAAGCATGCTTGTTTATTGTTAAGTAATGTCTTTTGCAAGAACAATGAACTTATTTAGGAAGGGAGATCAGGTTGTGTGACTGATAAATATATAAAGTTGTGTTGTTTTATATAAAAGAATTTATAAATCTAATGGGAAACAGAACAAAAACCCTTTTACTGTTATTAAGTGTGCTTGCAAGTTTGGCATCATTAAATTATGAAGAATTTTTTTTACTCGTGTTTCAGGTAATCCAGAAATTATGTCAGGAAAATATGCGTAGTCGAAAGTTTCTACATCCATCATCATATGAGAAAGTAACTCATGAAACCCAGGAAAGAATGGTTGCTGACCATATCCAGTTTCTCCATGCGGCTTGTGAAGAAATGGTACAGTCTGAGAGGAGGAAAGGTCAGTTTCAGAATATGCCCCCCCCCCCCACTTTTTTTTTTTTTTTTTAGAATTTATTTGAATGATAAACAGTTCCCAAATATGCAGGCAGTTTAACTGTTCAGCTGTGTCAATTATGTTCACTTTCACAGAAATATTGTTGAGAAAGTCATAAAGCCCTCCTTTTCTCCCTTTAGCTATGGATTAAATAGTGGAGCAGGCTAGACTCTCTAGCCTTTTAGGCTAGTTAAAACTAGTCTAAAAGAAAACAAAAAACATGGAAAAGCAATGTAAAAGTACTCCTATCTTACCCAATAAAGCATGGCAATTCACAGATAATAAAGAAAAGGAATCTGTGGAGAGCCATGATCACTTATCTTGTAAGTAAAAAAAAAAAATAAAAAATTGTAATATTAATGGTAGTATGCTCTTAAAAAGTATATTAAAGTTCATTTTCTTTCTACTCCCAACACTCTTCTTGAATACCTTTTTGTTTAATTACTAGGAACCATATAAATATAATTTTTTTGTAAGAAACCTGTAAAGAATTTTCTATTTCTGATTTTAATAAACCTGTTCAATTTCTACCCCTTTCCTCCATCATCTTTTCAGATATGCTTAAGTGCTGTTTTCCTTATCTGGTCTCTAATTTCAGCTAACAGTATTTTTGATTCATGCGTATATGTAATCTTGAAATTTTATCATGTCTTTTGAAAGTTAAACTTTGCTAAAATCTCTTTGTTTTTCTTCTTTATCATAATTCATGCTTTGATGATATTCTCTTTTCTACTCTATTTCAGATCTATCTAATATGTATATCTTACTTAAACCTATTCGAAATGGCCTGAACTATTTAATTGAAAAGGTTGAAAATTACATCAGACAAACTGGTCTTGAAGCTGTGCAAGATCTCAAAGGGGATAATGTAAGTTTTTTTTTCTTTGTTTTTTACAACTGTTATTTGAATTGACTTGATAAACCAGCATTTAGATAAGAATTTTATTTGGGAGTAGCTTTCAACAGAATAGTGGGAAAATAAAGTAGATTTGCTTGTAGCTTCAAAACTGAGCCAGCCAAAGCAAATATTTTTTTTCTCACTCTAGACATTTTTTTTCTTTTTTATAATCTTCAAATACAATTATTTACAAAAGATAAAATGTGTTACAGTTACTGAATAAGAATTTCCAAGTTTTGATGGGGTAAGAAGATGAGAAAGAGAAAACAATGTTAAAATGATCTTAAAGCAAACTAAGAAATACATTTTGCCATATTAAGGATTACAATGGCTTCGTTGATAGAAATGTGCTCTTTGTCACTGACATACCAAATTTTGTGTACATACTTGAACTCTTAGTGTTTTTGATGTAGTAAGAACAGTGTTTGGGACAATCTATTCTTGAACCATTATCAGATGTATAATCTAGTAAAGTAAATCTTGTTTTTCTTTTAACAACCAGAGTGTTCACTTAAGCACATATTAGATACGTGGACAAAATTGTTGCCACCAATTGAGCAATTCCAGTTTTATTCACAGGAAATGCTCCAATACTTTTGCCAGGTAAGGAAAACCACACTGCTGAAATCTTTGTGAGCTTGTCTTCTGCACCATCTAGCAATTTGATGCATGCAGCCTCTTTCAATTTTCTCGCTCTCCAGCAGTGCTTGTTATTTATCTGGAATACATTTTCTGAAGAAAAAGGGTCCCTCCCCTTTTTTTCTTGTGGCTTGTATATGTAATATTGGCTAAAACAGGATAATAGAACTTTTTTTTTTTCTTTATATGCTCACTCTAATTTGCTATAATGTCCAAAGGTAATTAATAATAATTTGAATTGGCATTTTATTATGGTAATCATTATATTTGTACTGTTATGAAATTTTAGATGCTGTTAATGCAATGTTAATTCTAATTTGTAATAATTCAGGTTATACAGGATATAAATATTGGATTCTTAGTTAAAATTTCCAGTTTTACCACTCAAGATTTTTATAAAATTCAGGATTTATTTATTACTGTTGGTTATATTCTTGGATGATCTGGTCAGTGCTTATTAAAAAAGGAAAAGAAATAAATGAAAATTGACTTTATTTGCAGGAAGAGTGGAATGATGGTCTACATTTATGTAAATGATAAAATGGAAGATGGGAGGAATGCGTTAGATGCAAATCTTGTTTAAATCTTCTCTGCATTCCTGATCCCTAAGGCCTGCTCCAGTTCCAGCCACCTTTGCTGCACCTACAAAAACAAAACATTTTAACATCAAATCAATACATTATAATAACTATATAATTAACATTAACAATTGCTTAAAAATGAAATCATGTAGTTTATTTATAATTCAGAGAATCATGGAGTACAAGAAAGCTACAACACTCACATACATATATATATCTGCAATGAAAAGCTGTTATAAAATTTCATTCAAGGTGATGTCTTTCATTTCTCTCACACTTCAATAGAAATGGTTGACAATGGACATCAAAGGCATCAATTTACAACAAAAAAAAAAGTTTAGGAGGAAAAATCCCAAGTGAGATATAACTAGTGCCAAGAGTGTTTCAGTCAATCCAGTCAATTATAAATGCTTATCAAAAAGAGAAAAAGAAATAAATGAAAATTGACTTTATTTGCAGGAAGAGTGGAATGATGGCCTACATTTATGTAAATGATAAAATGGAAGATGAGAGGATTGTGTCAAAAGCTAGATAGAATATAGTTTATTTATAATTCTGAGAATCATGGAAACCTCTACAAGCTGACAGATTAATTAGTTATACAATACTTTTATCCAAGATCAAGAGAACTCTCTCCTTTGTTGTCTATCATATTTGCTATTCTATCTTTATATATTTGGTACTTGCAATGTTAACATTTTTTTTGTAAATCTTTTAGTCTACCAAATGATCTGTTCATATGAAATAATATAGGATTTGTCATAATTTTATATTAAATACTCCTTAATCATTTTGCAAGTTTGTTTTTTTTTTTTTTTTTTTTTAAGGAAAAACAAAAAAACCCCAAAAAACAATGAGGTAGATACTGAAATGTTACTGGTGTGACTGACTTCCCCAAATCAATTTTCTGATATTTGGTTATTAAAATAGATTTTTTTTTCTTCCAAAGTAAACCAGTCCATGAGCTTTTCAGCATTCCACTTTCTGTACATTTAATCTTTTTCAGGTGCCCTGTATGTTTGTGGAATCTATGTTAGAAGTCCACAAGAAATACACAGAATTGATACAAAGTGTATTTAATAATGACCAGAAATTTATTCAAGCTTTGGATAAGGTAAAATGATTTACTTGTATTATGGGAAATGTAAATAGAACATTAAAACCATTCAGTTTTTTTTTTTTTTTTTTTTTTTTTTTTTTTTTTTTTTGCCAAAAACTATTTTGCAGTTTGGGTGTTTTTAAATGTTATACCATGTCTATTAAATCATGTATGTAGCCTTGGCAGAACACATACTATGCAGCCAAGGAAAGGATTGTTTGCATTGACTCTATTATCCTGACTACAGTCAATTAAATCTGGTTTTATATAAAGTACAAAAAACCCTTTTCAAAGTGTTTATGATCAGTCATACAGGTCAATTCTGTTTAATGTAAGTAAGCATTTTCTTAGGAATCTATTTCACTGCTTTCTACAGAATTGTGATAAAAGTGTTAGCTTTTTATATGCTTTTTCTAATTTATTTATCTAAGTGGGGTTAGGAACTATGCATGCCTATGGTAAAATTTTAATGATCTTTACAAATAAAATAATAAACTTATTGATTTGTTTGCCTAAAGGAGTGTTCATACAAAAAAAAAAAAACATTGCAGATAAACATTAATTATAATAGAAACTAGACAGGTGCAAAGATGTTCATTTTAATGTAAGATTAAATCAATTCTACCTTACAAGTCCTGATACTAATTATCTGCAATTATGTTTTCTTGTAGGCATGTGCTGCTGCTATTAACAGCAAGATTAAAGGTGAATGCAAGTCTCCGGAACTGGTAAGTCATAGATTTAGTGTTACTGGAAATAATATTGGAAGCATTTTGTTGCTATTGACTTGTGTCAAATTTGGATTGTAATATTTTCTTTTTTTTTTTTTTAAATAATGATTTAACTGTTGGAAAAAAAATTGATTGAATTGTTTATATTTTCTTTTCCACCTTCATTTTAAATGATTTTAATATTTTGCTTATTAGAAGCTATGTTCCATTTATAATCATAATTTCTGAGTCCTTTTGCTGTTTAATAGCAATTACCTGAGTAGAAAAACTGTTGTCTACTTTTCCTATATTTTTCAAATCAACATTTCTATTCTAGAATTGCATAGACAATTATATAAGGTAATGGTTTCAGGATAGTTCGTATTTATGATTTAATTCTTTTCAATTTTTATTTAAAATATTGAACATTACTAAAATACTGTCTATTCAAGGCTTAATAAAGGGAAAATACTACAAATCTAGATACTTGAGAAATTTTTTACTTGTTAAAAAAAAATCTTATGTACATGACATAAATTGTCCCAGGTAATGGTTTTAGTATAGGATGGAAAATGCAACACCAAGATCTGAATGCACATTGGATTAGCAAAAGAGCATCTCAAAAGTTAAGCATGGGGCTGATAAATGGAAAAATTTTGCTAGCAAACCAGCATTCTTTTCTTTGTTTTGTGACAAGGTACTCCAGTCATCGTCACCACAACCTGTGGTGACATCCAGGTTTGTCTCTTTGGCTCTGATTGAATTCAAGAAAGAATAATGACAAATACATTTCAAAACTCTCTGGTTGGGAAAAAGCAACAATATGAATTCTTACTAAACTGCCAATGTCTTCCTTCAGCTTCAACGGTGAGTTGCTATCTCCCTAACTTCCAGCTATGAAAAGAGGACCCTTAAATTCACTGACCATCAAGGCAACTGCTAGTTTTCTGGCTGGGAACCCACCTCACTATCCGTCCACTTGTGTTCTAGAAAATTAGACCACCCAAAAGCTGGATAGGTGGTCAGTTGTTCAAAGGACTCTACTTTTATGATTTTCTAAAATCATTAACAAAATTTTATGTTTGCCAATTCAAAGGCAGACTGAAGACCGGAATCCTGAAAACTCTGGCAATTAAGTTGACTCAAAGATGGACTAGAGACAAAATTTTTAGGAAACTGGTATTCAAATTGACTTGAGTAGATAAATTCCTTTTCCTTTTATCTCCTAAGCATGAGTGAGAAATCATATTGTTACAGTTTCTGTGTAATATCCATCCTCTTATATGGCATTGAATGTTGAATGTCATCCTCAAGGATGATGAAAAATAATTAGAAGCAGCAGAAAAAAATGGTTCTTACAGAATGATACCAAAATTTCTGAGGATGGAGCAAGTAAGCAGCAAGGGAATCCTAAAAAAAATGGCAACAGAAAGAATACTTATACTGAAAATCAGGAAAAGACAGCTGAAATTTCTTGGACACATAATGAGGAATGAGGACTTAGAAAACTTAACCCTCACTGGGCATATGGAGAAATAGAAGAAGGCAGTGAGCCAATTATGTATTTGTGTGAATAGATGGTGGAACAGGGCCTAGGGGATCTTAGCAAAGGGAGAAAAACTGCTAAGAGCCACACAAGATAGGCATCATGGCAAAGCACAACTTTCTATGTCCTGAATCATGAAGGGATGTAGCACATAGAAGAGGATTTGTCTATAATTCTGCCAGACTTGAAGAGGGCATTTTGTACATCTTCTGTTCAATGTCAAATAATTATTGTTCTTTCAGCTAGCAAAATATAATGATAATCTTTTGAAGAAAAGCTCCAAAGGAATTTCTGAAAGTGAATTGGATGAGAAACTCGATAACTGCATAACTGTATTCAAATATTTAGAAGATAAAGATATTTACCAACGAGTGAGTACTCTCATCATTCCTTTCTTTTGTCGCAACCAATTGTTGTATTTTTTTTATTGTTTCTTCATTTTGTATGATTTTCAAGATGATTAAAAATTGTCTAGATAATGTAAGGTTCATTGTAAATGCTGTTTAAAAAAAAAAAAAAATGGTTTAAAGAATGCTTAATGATTGCACCTTGTTCATTTTAAAGAAGTTTCTGATTTGGTTATTCTCAGTATAATTTAATACAAACTTCTTCACTATTTACAAGAGAACAGTGCAAGAAATGGTTGAAGAGAACATCATTTGTTCCAGGTGATTTTTATTTCCAAAAGACATGAAAGTATAAAAACTGCAAAGATAACAATTTCAGCATAAGTACAAGAATCCTTCCTTTGTTCCTGCAGCCACAATTTTCTTCTACTTAGATCCGTCTTTGGCAAGTTGCAGATCCTGGAACCAATTGCTGCTTTTTTTACTTAGTTCTTACTTTAGCACACTGTAATTTTAGGATGACCTCTTGGTCTTTTGTAGCCTTGAGGTATCCATTTTAGAGCAACTTTGGCTAGCCATCTGTCAGGTAGAAGTTACAGGATATGGCCTGTGAGTTATATCTGCCACTATTACACTAAGGTTTCTAGAATTTGCACCTCTTCTCATTTCCTAGTTTCTGTTTCTATCTCCAAGACACCATTGTGATTTTACAAAGGCATCTTAAATGGAAAACATTTCAGAGTTGGATAACTTTTGTTGTGGTTTTCTAAGTTTCACATGCATGTAAGGCAATTGCGAGGATAATAAAGTTGTTTAATATGAGCTTCACTTGAATACTAATCTTAGTTGAAGGCCTGGCAGTATAGAGTCTTTTCAAGACCCCCATTAGTTTTTCCAATACAATTTTTAGCTCCTTTGATTTATTTCCACTATTTACAAGCAGACTATTGTCCTTATCTTTATTGGTGTTATCACAATGCTTCAGCCATTGTACCCTCTGACCTTCATTAGGTATACACCTGATAGAAGTCGGCAGACACAAAATAATAACAACTACTCATAATAACAAAATAACAACTACTCATCTCAACTATTTAGATAGAAATTCTTTAGCTCATCAGAATTAAATTTGATGCTTCTAAGCTAAGTGAAGTTATCAACTTCCTCAATGTAGTGTCTGTCTTTCTAACTTCAGTCTCTTGGATTTTTGTTTTTTTAGTCCAGTGTGAGGTTAGAAGAGAAGGAAAATATTACTGTGAACCACCAGTAATGTTACAGAAATCCGAGTTGAAAAGCACTGGTCTACAGCATTGAATTAAGCCTGACTTGCAAAGCATTCGAGAATTTCATTGTTTTTCCTGGCAATAAGTTTGAAATCCTTAATTAGATCATATACTTTACATCTGTTTTTTTTTTTTTATGTACTTTGCTCTTGTTGGATCACTTATCCTTTGTCTTTCTTTTTGTTTAGTTTTATTCTAGAATGCTGGCTAAACGGTTAATTTATAACCTGTCCACTTCAATGGATGCTGAGGAAGCTATGATAAACAAATTAAAGGTAATTTTCCACATTTCTCTTTCCAAATAATCTATTACTTGCAGAAAATGATGTTGCTGTGAGAATTAGTGTCTGCTTAAATATTTTTTTATGAAGAATAAAATATGGTAAACATAAAAATTGTTTTATCAGCTGATGTCATTGGGATTTGAGTGTAGAACAAATGTAAAAAAAAGACTAGATGCCTGTTTGTACTTTTTCTGAGATTATAAACATTACTATTATTCAACTATTTAGTATTTGAATGTGATCATCAAAATATTTTTAATATAAGAATCACTCTCTACTTAAATTCATAAAATATTTAATATTGTATATCAAAGTAAGTATGTGCTTTCACAGGATTTTTTTTCTTTATAATTTCTTTTTCCATTCTGGTCTTTTGAACAAAGGTAGACATTTATCCCTTGTTTTTGGTTCCTTCTAAAGTCTACTTCAACTTCTAATGTCTCCACCTGAACTCTGAAATTTTATTCACTATTTTTTTTTCTTCTCGATAAAAGGATTGAGTTTTTGGTTCCTTCTAAAGTTTTTTTTACATACTTGTGTTTTCCCAATCACTACAATGTTAACCTCTTCAAGTCTAGAGTTAACCATTATCTTTCCTACATATCCCTATGAACTTCACTTCTTGCCCCTTTCTTATGCTCATACAACATGACACAGTAACCTCTTACCTTGGGTGGCTCTTGGACCTTGTATTGGATGAACATTTGGGTGAAAAAAAAAATGTTACCAAGCTAAGTAACAAATTTAATGATTTTCATGTTTGAAATATTGAAGTCGGAAATAGTAGCTTTTTCTTTTTTTTTTTTTTTAAATTTAACCATTTTATTGGTAAAGATGATATTTAAAAATATAATAAGGTAGTAAGGAAAAAAAATGATTGAAGTTTGAAAATCTGTTGCTATTGTAAATTTTTTTAAGGATTTTAAAAATAGATTAAGCTGAATCTTGAGCCCAGCTTTGGTTCAATTTTTAGTCTTTTTTGCATCAAATCTTGTTTTTTGTCAATTTGATTGACGTTCCTTTAAACTAATTCGTATAGTTTTTCTCTCCAATTTTTAATTTGATAACTTTATTTGTTGACTAAATTAATGTTTCTTCTCTGTCTTTACAGCAAGCCTGTGGCTATGAGTTTACAAACAAACTGCACCAAATGTTTACAGATATGAATATTAGTAGAGATTTAAACAAAAAGTTTGAAGACTTTTGCAAAAGTAAAAATTTGGATATTGGTGTTGGCTTTTCAATATTAGTCCTACAGGTGAGTTGGTAAATTTGTGTTTGTAAGTGTAATAAATCCTTTATTATAAAATTTTCCTTGAAAGTTTTCATCTACTCAATTTTTTAAATGGTTTTAATAATTTAAAAACAAAAAATAAAAAAACTCAAATCTGATGTTACAATGTTTTAAAAAAAAAATGAAAAATCTTCCTAAAATGTTATAATAAACTTTTTGGGATTCTTCAAATTGGGATGTAATAAAACTAGATTTGATAATTGGGGATTTTTTTTATTTTTCTGCCAAAAGCTGTAATTTGTAGTGTTGAGCTGAACAAATTGAATTCTCATTGCAATTTGGTCTATTGTTTTGTTTTGTTTTTTTTTTTTTGTTTTTTTTAACAGGCTGGAGCGTGGCCCATTCGACAAAGTGGGTTCCCGACATTTGCTATCCCACAAGAATTAGAAAAAAGTGTCCGAATGGTAAGCATATCTTTTCAATACCAGTCTCTCTTTCTTTAAGCTCTTGTTGTCATTGCTTTAAATTGTATGAGTTTAACATAAAGACCATTTTCTCTAAATGGATGATGTTAAAAAAAAAAAATAACAACTTTGTGTAAGACACAGCTAAGCATAAATCAACCAAAATTAAAACATTGTGACAGCTCTAAACATAAACCAACAGTAGGTATGTAGTACTACTCAAAACAAGCATAACAGCTTTTAATATTAAATATCTATTCTCAGTCCTCCGATAAGAAATTGATGGCAACTGTGTTCTGGTAATGCAAAAGATGTTCTACTTGTGGACTGCATACTGCATGTTCAGACAGGTTAATGCAGTCAGAAACTGAAACATTAGACAGATTGAGGGAAGTTTTTTTTTTCTCAAAAGAAAACCAGGATGTTTAGATCAGGATGTCATCTTGCTGCATGACAACATCTCCCAACACTTGGCCAATTTGACAAATGAGTGACTTGTATGATATGGTTGGAATGTTTTACGGCATCCACCACATAGTCCAAATTTGGTGCCTTCAGATTGTCATCTTTTTGGGTCCTTCAAACATAATATATATCCAGTACAGATGTGTTGCTGTACAGGTGCAAAGGTGACTCCAGGTACTTAATGCCACATTCTTTGAATAGACTATTTATGCACCCATGCATCAAAGGGGCAAATATATCAGTCTCACAGGTGACTAAATTGGAACAATAGTATTGATAACATATTGGATATGTAAGTGTTTGGACCTTAATTTCTGGACATCCTTTGGGAGGTTTCTTTGACTTCTGTAGTTACTTTTCTCTCTCACTCAGTATGCTAACAAAAAAAAAAAAGAGATAAATCAGAAAGTAAAGGTAGTTTTAAAATTATGCAGTCAAAACAATGGGGACATGTTGTTGAGTGGCAGAAAGTAATGAGATCAGATGTGCAATTTCTGTAGATAGAGGGAGTCAAACCTGAAATCATCACTGGATGTTGGCACAGTATGGAGCACACACACCATGAATTAAAGAAAGGCGTATGAGTGGGTAGAATGCTTTAAAGTGAGAAGTACGAGTGTAACGGATGAAAGCTGATCTGGTTGCCCATCAACATTGTGCAATGAAGAACACATCCAGAAAGTGGATCTTTCATTAGAGAAGACCGACAAATCTCATTAGCACAAGTAGTGGCAATTGTGAGCATCAGCTATCATTCTGCATAAACCATAGAGCATGATAACTTGGGGTACTGTAAAGTTTGTGCATGTTGGGTACCCAAACAAGCAAGCAGTGCAGGTGTTGCTTCATGAGCAATCAAAAATCTTCTTTTCAGAAAGGATGAAGAAGCTTGTTGAAAGATACCAGAAGTGCATCATCATGCGTGGAGGGAACACTGTCAAAAAGTGACGTGAATTTGTGCTTCATCAGTAGAAATAAAGGTTTTATAGAATTGCCTTTACTTTTTGATTTACTTTGTAAAAGCTGTTTCAAACAAATTCTTTTTACTCTTAAATCTTTGAAAGCCTCTGTAAGTCTTGTTTTATAGTAGTAAGAATTTTTAAAAACATATCTCTAAATTTTTTGTGCCGCAAAAGCATTTTTTTTTTTATTTATTTATTTATTTTTTTTTTTTAACCAATTCAACAAAAAATTGAAAATATGTGCAGATGTTCTTCCTTCTCTCCTAACCTCACACTTGCATTCATTCAATAACTATGAGTTATTTATTTTCAGTTTGAAATGTTTTACAACAAAAATTTCAGTGGTCGAAAATTGACCTGGATGCATTATTCATGTATGGGTGAGTAGCCAGTATTTTTTAGTAGATTTCTATATCCTCCTTATATAAACAGGACACATTGCACTGATGGCATCCATTTCCCACTTTTTCTTGTGTCCTCAGTGCAAGGCTTTAAAACAGTATTTGCCATTTTTTATATCATGTGGGAAGAAATGGTCACTGATACGCAAATGAGTGTGTCATGTACTGGGAAAGCAGTGGGGGGCATTGCTCTTGACTAATGCAGGTGCGTTGCATGCACACATTAGTCATAGCTTAAACAGTGGTAAGAAAACATGGTGGTGTCAAAGCAGCACATTTGGGGTTTATCGGCTTTATGAATTTGAGGTAGGGATGTCCCCAGCTGCATCAAGTCACAGAATAAATCAAGCCTTTGAAGATAATGCTATAAGTGAATGCACTGCCAGGCATTGGATCCAGAATGCAGGTCGGGAGATCTATCCATTTGTGATGAACCCTGCAGTGATCGACAACAGATCCTGGATGATGTGCCAAACCTTTAGTGAGCTTGCCAAACGCTTACAGGTTTCTGAGGAAATGGTCAGACTTCACCTGCACTGCCTAGGGAAATCGTACAAGTTGATCAAATGGATACCCTATACACTGTTGGAAGCCAACAAGCAATGGCAAGTGACAGCCTGTTTCTCATTGTTTTCTTGGCACTGCACGGCACCCATATTTGATTGGGTTTTCACTGGAGACAAAAAGTGGGTCCTGTATAACACTTGGGAGTGTTATCTGTATAACACTCCCATTTTGATAGATTCTCTATGCAAAAATTTTTCAAAACTTTTTTGGGGGCAAATGATTTATTTTTAAAATTTTCATATTCCCTACCTTGATCTAGATGAGATGGCTTCTGGTTATTTGACCTTATATAATGGTTGCTAAAAAACATATCTTATATCAATTGCGATCATTGAATTACATATTTAATACCATTATTTTTAGTATCCTTTTTTAATTATATTTGGACATTAGTAGTGGCATCAATGACTGAAAATGAAATTGTATTTATCTTGATATAGATTGTATAATAATAATAATACGAAAACTAGTAACTTATACTTCTAATCTCTATCACTCTTCAATTGTGTTTCTTTTTAAGATAATGTATGATAAAGTCCTATGAAAATAAGACTAGATATCTCTAATTAAATACTATGTGAGTGACTAGCTTGTCAAACACAACTAAATGATCTAGGTCACAAAATTGAGGATCTTTTTGATATTGAAATATTTTTATCATTCAAGATTTGACCTTTTGCCTCTCTTCCTCCTCCAGCTGATGTTCGATTTAATTACTTAAAAAAAACATACACTGTGACAATGGGCACATACCATATGGCAATTTTGTTACTTTTCAACAATGCTGACAATTTGACGTTTCGAGAATTGATGGAAACCAGCCAATTACCAGACAAAGAATTAGTGAAACAGTTACAGGTGTTAGTAGAAAGTAAAATCTTGATTACAGAGGTAAGTGCTTTTTAATTTTTTATATAGTCTTAGAGATGTGAATATTTCTTAAGTCCTGTTTTTCTCAGCTATTTTTACAAAACAAGACAAATCTTGTATTTCTACACAAGATTTTATCAAAATGAGTGTTCGTGAAATTGACTTAAAAGAAAGCTGAATTGCTTTTAATAATTTTTATTCAATTATTTTGAGTCGACATAATTTTGTTCATTTTCTCCTTGACTTTTCCTGCTTGCAAGTTATAAAAATTTGAATCCTATATTCTTGTGACAATTATTCACAATTACTATCACAGGCTTTTTATTTATTTAAATCCGATGTCCCGTCAGAACACAGGCAATCATGACTCTCCACAGATTCCTTTTCTTTTTGTCAATTGCCAAAACTTCTTGGGAAAGATACTGGAGTGGTTTCCCCATTGCCTTCTCTACGGTTTTGAATTTGATTTATTGCTTCTCTTAGACTGGTTGCCTTCCAAGCCTAGAGAAACCAACCTACCATGCTATTTAACACATAGCTGGAGACAGAGGAGGCTGATTCATGCTTTTCTCAAGGTTTTTAGTGTAAAAGTAAATGCAACAGACTGATCCAGAATTAAAACTGGATTATGTAAATAATAAAAGATCTGTCCATAAATTTATATAAAATGTGTAACGGAAACTTTTGTCTGACTTTTTGAGTATTTTGTCTGTTATTTCATTTTTTTGATCTTATTACCTTTTTGTCTAGATTTATTTATTTCTCTCTTTTGCTCCAGGGTGAGATCAATGACAACAGTGTATTTCATCTCAACAAAAATTACACTAACAAAAGATTGAGATTCAAAATCACAGTGATGCAAAAACTAACACCTCAGGTAAAGTTAAACTTTGAATTTTTAACCAGATTTACTTGAATGCATTGTTTTTAATAAGTTTTTTTTTTATTATTAATTACTATGTATTTCCATGTATAAGACTACCTTTAAATCCCAAAAATCACCTTTAAAAATTGGGGGACTTCTTGTACTAAACTTCTATAAAAGAACCTTTAATTCTGAGTGATGTTTGTCAGTAGGCTAACTTTGGCCTCTGTGCGATAACCAATTACGTACATGAAAAGATTCACATTATCAAATAAACTGATAATAAAAGTAATAAAACCATTTCTACCTTATATATTGCTGGCATAACTCCCTAATAAATTGTCTATTCAGAGTATAATTCCATATCAATGAAACTAATTTATATCCTTGCAAGCTCAGCTGAGAAAATGTAAACATCAAATTATGATTGCGTTTACAGCAACCTTTATTTTTTGCTAAACTTTCAATAATCATCATGGTAGTGTTAATTACAGCAGTAATGACATTAAGGATAATACAATATTCATTTCTCATTAAAGATTCATTATCATTTTGGTGTTAAATAATAGCACAATTTAGAATTACATGCAACCATTATTTTTCAAATAAAAATCCTTTTATGATAGTTGCATTTAAAACTTTTTTATTTCCCATCAAGTTATCAATATTCATAAAACAACCCTGTTACATGTATATCTGAAACTCATCAAATTTCTGTTTGTAACTGTTTATATATAGGAAAAGAGGAAGAAGTATAACCAATATTCACAAGAGATCACATGATGAAATGTAACTAAAACAATGGTTTCTCTTTAAGGGGACATGTAACAAGAAAGCATAATATAGAATTGGTTTTGTTTTCATTTATTTTGAATTTCTAATGATACTAAGTAACATTTCCAATAAGGTCATCGTTATATGATTAACAAGCAGTCATCTTATACTACGGATATGGAATAAATTCATGAAAATTTGCTATATTTTTTGACCTCGTCTTATCTAAAGGTCGCCTTATATGCAGAAATATACTGTAATTGTTTTCATTATTAAACTAATTTATACTTTAGTCTTGGCCACCTTCCAGCCAGTTTGTATTGCCTTAGACAGTGGACAATGATAATTATTTTGGCCTTTTTTTTCTCCATAAAAATTAAAATAATCTTCTCATGACAGTTACAATTAAAAGAAAACAAAAAATCTGCCCCCTCAACATTTTTTTTTTCTCTTCTCCAATATTTATGGTATTCATACCAATTTGTGTAGTACAGAATCCTTAGTACTTATGGAAAACTAGTTTAAACTCTTCTATTTCTACCAATGAATTCTTTGTTCCAGGCTATCTCCCTTTTTGTTGAAATAATTCTAAGAAACTTGCATGGCTTTGGTGTTTACATATGGGGAGATTTTCCTATGGCAAACGAATTGTCTGTAGAGTCCCTGAATGATTCTTTCATTTGCTTTCAATTTTCTTTATTAAACTCTGTTAGGTATTTCTTTTTCATTTATAACTTCTCAGGACTGTAACTTATTAAACAGAATATCTATAGAAATAACTCTCTCTACATTAATCTGCAAATAAATTTTTATTAGGTTATTTTAATGCTCAGCATATCAAGTGGCTTAATCATTCTGTTAATGATGTGGATTGGTATTTAGACTTTCAATTTTTCTGTTGCTCACTCTCTTGGCCAAATAGATTTCCCTATTTGTTTCTTTAATTATTCTGATCAATGTACTTCTTTAGTTAATTTGTTCCTTACCTCCTCCTCTCCTGGCTCTTGTTGAGTATTTGGATGTAGTATCTGTTAAAATTTTTTTAGAATTGTCTATTAGACAGGAACCTCATATTCACAAAATTCTTTTCTGTTATTGTCCTCTTTCCATAATGTTTTTTTTCACACTCTTTCACTCTCAGTAACCTCTTGCCTCTTAGTGGCTTTACCCCCTTACTTAGGAAAAATGATTAAAAAAAAAAACAACCATTAAATAGCATTAAATTTTGTGGATGAAGCAAGTCACCTCCGTTTTACTTTTATTCAGTTTTCTTGTGTTTTATAGGCTCTTCTTTGTATTGAGCACTTTTAATTGCAACTTTATCATAATTGGAATTTTACAAACTATGATTGTGTTTCAATATATGTATCTTGACATGTCCAGTGAATATTTTTAATGATAGAATGGTAACTTCAGCAAGTGCATGACTTCTTTTTTCTCTCTCCTCTTTCACTAGGAGGTGGAACACACACATATGTCAGTTGACAATGACCGAAAGATGTACTTACAGGCAGCCATAGTACGCATAATGAAAGCAAGGAAAGTTAGCAGACATATTTTACTTGTTGATGAAGTAAGTAATTTATACCATTTGTTCTACTTAAAAGAAATCAATTTTGTCCAGTTCTTTACTTTTAAGAGAATTAAATTTATTTTTCTCTTTATCCTCCCAGTTTTTCCTTTTTTTTTTTTTTTTTTTTTTTTTTCTCTGGCTTAGTAGAAAGATGCAAATTGCAAACATTTTAATTTTTTTCTCCTAAGTTATGCAAGAGTTGGTACAAATCCATGTCACCTTGCACTTGATTTTTATATGCCATTTGTGTTTTCAACATGTATGTATTTTCTCCTTCTTAGTGTATGAAGAATGAGTACTTTCAGGAGGACGTAGAGTTTACGGGAATGCTGTTTACTTGCTTGCTTGCTTGTTTTTCTCCTTCTTATATTGTTTTGTGATGCAAGAAAAATACACTGAATTATCCTTTATCAATTTATTTATTTTTTTTTTTTTTTTATTTTTTTAAGAAAAAAAAATTAAACCCAGTCTTTGTAATCAGATTAACTGTTATTTTATTGCCATATTAAGAAATAATCTACACAAAATAAATGACAGGAGGACAGACTGAGCAGATTTAATTATGTTTGGGTTGTAAATTATCTACTGGCCTATTGAATACACTTTGTGTGTTCTGTAGATGTTTTTAAATAATTGTTTTATAGAGGATGTAATAATCTGACAAATAGCTTGCATAAATAACAAAGCAAAATAAAAAAACAAAAAAAAACAAAAAAAACAAATTTGCTTATGCCTGAATTTCTGAGATTATTATAAATTGATTAATTTGGATCAATTCTTCCATCTTTATTTAGATTTGGACTATTGTCCTCATCTTTGTTATTATCATCACAGTATTTCGGCCATTGTTCCTTCCAGCCTTCTGCAACTGTTTTTTATGCTCCTAGTATCCTTCAAGGAATTTTGAACAGTGCCTGTATACAAACTACAGGAGTAGATTCACATTCTTAAAGGGTTGGTTTGTGAATTTGAGTAGCATAGTAATTTTGAGTTCAATCTCTGAACCAGACAGTAGACTTTCAGGAAACGGAATGAGAAATAATTGATTGGTATTAAAAAAGAACAAGACAAGATATTCCTAAAAAATGGGCAGCAGGAGGAGAATGACTTGCTCCATAGATTAAATAAAGGGTTCAGTTTGAAATTTCCTGAAGGTTACCTGGATTGATAGATACCTGAAGAAAGGTTGAAAATGTGATTATTACAAAGATCCTATCCCAGAAATTCAGACAGAAATCTTTCATCTTTGTTAACTAAAACTCTTCAGCTTTCATCAGATGCCTAACTTTTTGGAAAGTTAGCAAATGTAACACACCTGAGGAAAGTCAGATGTTAGAGTAGCTGAAATTTTGTAATAAAGACTTTTCTAAGGTTTATGTAAATTGACGCGTTTGTAAAAGGGGAAAGAAGCTGAACTCCAAGCAATATTGTATCAAAAAATTTCACTTTTCCAGTATGCATTTTTTGTTGTCCTGTTTATTTTTTGTTGTTTTTTTTTCAATTGAGGTCAAAGAAAGTGTTATATATATATATAATCTCATCTTGCTTATTTATTGGAAAACTTTACTTTTTCAGGTAATCAAACAGTCCAAGTCACGTTTCACCCCCAGTGTGAGTCTTATCAAGAAATGTATAGAGGTGTTAATCGATAGACAATATCTTGAACGTTCTTCAACTCAGCCAGACGAATATGTGTATGTTGCCTGAGGCAGGGTCATTTCTCAACATCCACCACCACCTCCTGCAAAAGAATCGCAACAATAATTTCTGCTACTACGACTTGTTGTAGCAGCAGTGATCAATTCTTGCTGTTCCCCCCCATCCCTGGTCACCACACAGTCTTTGACCCTTGGAAGATGTGGAGGTTTGTGGTTGGCAATAACCTCCAACATTTACAACCACTTCCACCACTAAGCCTCCTTTTTCTTTCTGTGGGCAAATTAATATTATAAAGACACAAACAAAAAAACAAAATAAAATGCAGCTGCTCTATCAGCCATGAAGGCACATTTTCTTACTTTCTGGGCTGGACTCTTTATAAAAATTGAAAGAAAGAGAAATTCAACACCCAGTTTCTCTTTTTCTCTCTCTTGCTATTCTTTCTTTTCTATCCCTTCTCCACCACCACCACCACCATTGTTCTGACCTCTTCCATCTCTTTCCCTCTACTTTTGGACAGACGACACAGACAGACAAAAAAAGGAAACCCTTAAGATTGTTAAAATGAAAGAATAAAAAGCAAAAATTTGATTGGAATTGTCTGCTTATTTTCTGCATAGTTCTCCAGATTTCTTCACTCACCTCCCCTACCATTTCATCAATTTTTTTTTTTTTTTTTTCTGCCTCTTCCATTCTTCTCTGCCACTTTGGAGGCCTTTAGGTTTAAACTCTTAGACATTGGTTTGTTAATTCCTTTGCCAACATTTCTTTGTAGATTATTGACCTAACTTTTTTGTTGTTGCTGTTGTTTGTTCCTTGGCTCCTTAATCTCCAGAAATGATTTAAGAACATTTAGAAAAGGAAGATGTGATAAACTGCCAGCTAGGAAGAATTTTTTTCCAAATCTTAATTATTTTCACTTGAAAACCATGTCTGGCTGCCATTATTTGATGGGTGCAAAAAATTTTTTTTTTTTTAAGTTTTTAAAACTTTTAAATCTAAAAGTTGAGCATAATAAATAGATTTTAGGGTTTTTGTTTTCTTTTTTTAAAGATGAGCTATATTCAAATGACTTATTCTCTGACTTAAAGGTGATGGTTTTGCTTCTTTTGGACATGACAAAGAAGCTGACACTTTTCTTAAAACAAAATTTTATATCATGATAATTGGAAGACAAATTGGTTTGTTAAAAGGAAAGTCACTTCATTAATAGGACCCATAATCAATGGATTTTTTTTTTTTTTAATCCAATATTTTCTACTACTACAAATGCTATTTTGTGGATATCTATGTCTGAGCATTTTTAAAAAAAGAAAACAACAATGGGAATCACTCCTACTGGCCTGCACATTTGAGAGAATTAATAAAGAAAATGTGCCCTCAAGTCTCTCAAATGCACAGACTGGTAGACACTTTTTTTTTCTTTTCTATACAGTGTCTACTCAAACATGGGTATCCACAAAATAGTAGTGTGTGTGTGTGTGTGTGTGTAATATATATTCTGTGGTCAATGACTAAATAGTAAAAAAAAAAAAAAAATACTTTATATTTTTATTCTTGGTAACTAATGATATCCAAAGACATTTTCTTATTCAGAATAAACCTAAAAATGACTATTTTGCGATTAGAGATATTTATCTTCAGTTTCATCTGTGTATATTTTAAGCTTCCCTATATCTTTTTCTCTTAATGACATTACTGTGTGCGTTATTTATATATATATATATATATATATATATATATATATATATATATATATATATATATATGATTTTGTCAACTGTTGTGCAATTGATTATCTTTACATTTTTCTCTTGTAAAATAATCCTACCTACATGTGTACCTCCCACAATATTCCCCACTTCTCAAAAAGGGCATTTTGGCTGGTTCAAAATGTCTACATTTTAGTTTTCCCTGTCTCTTTCACACTGACATGCACGTACACTTCCACCACTATTTTGTATAATCAATGAGGACAAGAGTTAACTCCCAGTTCTGAGAAAAGACCGGTTTTAAAATGCTTTGTTACAAAGTCTATAAATAAAAGAAATGTTTTTTTTTTTTTTCCCCTCCTCAAAAATATACTAAGATTTATTGTAATGCTTCCAAAAAATAACAAAAAGATCGATACACAGTATTTGATGCTGTATAATAATGACTTGAGTGTGTTTCCACTCTTAAGTGCTTTGCTTTAGAACAGTGGCATTTAGGGAATTTTTTTCCCTAATTAGGTGCTCAATATTAGTAAGATGCCAAGTGCTAAACTTTGCTATTCTCTAACAAATAGCTCTTCCTTCCTACAAAACCTGTGGGTATACAGTCTCTTCTTAACCCTTTTTATCCATTTGGACAACTTTGGCCAAGCATGTCTGGAATTTATCTATACAAAACTGTTTTGGTGATTAACTCTGTGGAGGTCAAAATTCTCCAAATGGTTTGTGGGCTTAATAGTAAATCCTGTGCTCAAAACATGCTAAACATGAAAATAAATTGGCCTCAGCAATATCATAAAAAAAAAAATTTATTTTTCTTTGCCTTTTTTTGCCTTAAGTTTTTTTTTCTGTTCTTGAATGTCTTCACACGATTCAATGTCCTAGTTGACTTAATCAAATGTAAATTTCCAAGTTTCTCCTGAATATTGCACAAGATATAAAAAAAGGGATGAATCAAGCAAGATTTTGTGGGTCAAATTCAATAATAGTTTTTTTTTTTTAATTAAACAATTTATAATCTTCTAGCTATAAATTTAATTTTGTAAGGCAGCTGCATATTTCGCTATTACACTATTTTGCTGTATCTGTTAGGGATGTTTTTGTTTTTACTGCCTATAATTTAATATAAATTTCATGAAATAGGAACAAACTTACATTTAAATAGGTATGAAGTTCTGTACATATTGCCTAATTATTGATATTCATTAATGTTACACAAATTAATTATATTATCATTAATTTCTAAACATGATATAAAGAATAAATATTTTGTCCTACATTAAAAGGAATAAACAAAAAAAAAACAAGTCTTGTTAAATAAGGCTAATAAATAGCTTCTCCATAACAAAAATGGTATGTTGCTTTTAAGAATCTGTTTCTTAGCATTAGCTGTTTTCAATGGTGACAAATCACACTTTATAAGGTATTGTATCATTACAGCATGATGTAAAATAGTCCCTGCAAAATATAGAAAAAAAAAAAAAGTCTGCAGAGTAAAATGATCAAACATTTGTTTTTTTTTTTAAATAAAACTGTTTTTTATTTAATAGTCAAAAGTTTTGCAAATTTGTCTCCAAGTTGAAAGCACTAACCACATTGATGTTTGGAGGCAATTAATTTTTTTATTAGCAGACACCAAGCTGACTTTGCAGGGAAGACAAATGTTGTCCATTCCTTTAGCTCTGCTTGAAATAAAAACTCGTGTAAATTTCAACTCCGTACTACTACTCTTTGTTTGTAATGTAGGCGCTATTTGTAATGGGAAAACTGCCTCGCCTACTTGTTGTTGTTGTTTTTTGGATTTTTTTTTTTTTTTTTTTTTTTTTGATGATGTTGAACAAAAACACAACTGGATGTGTGTCTCAACAAGCCGTTTAAAGATCATGTTCGAGAACAATGGCTGGTTAGTGGGGAAGTCATTCAGGTTACCATAATAGCTTACAATAAACAGCACAAACTCCTGAGGTATTGTAGATTGTGGTACTAAGACAATATCATCCCACCATTTTTTTTTTTTTTTTAAATTAGAATTTGAGGGAAATGAAAGTATATGCTTACTGAATTTAATAAATTCAATACAATATATTTTAAAATATGATTTGGGTGTAAGTTATCTTGTAAAGCGAATATAGCCTGAAACATACATTTTCACATGAAAATTTGAAAGATCATCTTATACACCCGGTCACCTGGTACGCCAGATAACGTTCTTCTCTCATTATTCTTATTCTTTTATTGTTCTGTTTCCTTATTAATGTTTTCTTTTTCTCATATTCTCTCACACTTGATAACACCTTGTGTCTTATTGCCTTGCTTGGTGTGGAAAATGATTAGAAAAAATTAAACTATTTAAATTTGTCAAAATTATGATGACTGAAGGTGGTGCAGATAACATTTGTTTTTCTCCTGCCTGTCTCTGTTCAACCAAATTTTGAAGTTTATGAACGAGTTTAGGTCATATTCTCCAGATAAACATCCTAAATAATCAGTTTACAATCGTTTCCTCTTGAATTCAATTATCACTGTTAATTTGCTTTCATGTAGTGTTAAGAAAGATAAAAACCTTTTATAATGTGGCTTATTTTCAATGCTTTTAAAATCATTATCTTAGGTGCTTCATTCTCCTTTGTATTAATTAACAACTGCATGGGATGTAGTAAATGCAGCTCTTTGTGATGTCTCACACGGAATTTGACCTTTTGTAAAGTGGTTTAACTATGTAGACTTAGTGTTCAAAAAATTTTCCTGACCATAAATTCTTTGCCACAAATAAAGCCAAGTCGCCATTGCCTATAGGGGACATCCTCATTTTGGTTATTTCATAGATCCTAATTGCACTGAGGTCACTTCATACTATATAGTCAGTATTATTACATGCCATGTCAGTCAGTTATGTGCCATGCGTGATACATGGGTAGGCGATCATGTATCATTCTATTCATGACTGATGAGGCAAATTTTTTCCCACCGTAGGTTGCCATTTCTTTCTGTGGTAAACCAGTTGCCATCTAAGACTCTAGAACCTGGTCGGTCCTGCTATTTACCCATATGGGGAGAAGAGGATTTGTGCCTTTCCCAAAGGTATTAATGTAAGTGAATGTAATGGATTCGACTGGAATTCGAACTCGGCTCTACAATTCTTCAATCCAAGCCGCTATCCATTACTCCACATGCTATGTATGATGTTAAAATTAAAGTTTCTGCGTGCTTAATGGGGCCGTTAGTAGTAAAGTCTCATGTATTGGCTTTTTATATATGAATTTCTTAAGCTACAGTCTATGCAAGAGTTTCTTTTTTCCATGGCTGTATTGATGGTATGAATTATCATATTGATATTTCACCATGCTAATTTCAAAAAGCTAACTTAGCTTGTTGCACTTGGCCAAATGCTTTACGTGTTTGAGTTTATATTCAAATCTTGATTTGTTCAAAGATGTGTTAATTATGTTAAGAATTTTTCTAACTTTTATATATATAGGTATCACAGATGAAAATTTCAAACAGGTACTAAGTGTTATCTGATTGCATCTTCTTAATCTATATGATTAAAGAAACTTAGCATTTTTTATTTCATCAAAATATCTCAAACCGTTTAATTTTGGCAGATTTATTTTTACACATGTGCTCGACTTAGCCATTTTTTTGTCTATTATGAATTAGGACAAAATACCATATTTGGACTCCTATATTTTAAAAAGCAATTAAGAACAACAGTTAAAATTATACTAGCTTGTTAGGTACATAAAGAAATTAATAATAAAATTACAGTTAGTATCACTGCATGTTTCTTAAATAAATTCAGTCTGAATATACAAATTTTATAAATCAAAACTTCTGCAACAACATGCAAACTGAGGTTTGACATTTCATAAAACTGGAAATAAGACCCACATTCATCCCAACTTTCAAATATCACATTATGATTATACCAGTAACACCTAATTTTTGGGGGAGTGATAGAATGGATATATTCTGGATTATTCCACTTCAAAATTGAAAAAAATTGCTTTTTAACCTTTTGTCACAAGGTATTTGAAAGGCCGATTTTAGACTTGCTTGAATTGTGTCATAAAATGAATACTTCTTACACTAGAAACACCAAATTTCATATCTAGCCATTTCTGGGGGTGCTCTTTCCATTTATCATGGTTAAAATGACCTAAAATCGATAGATTAGAATGTATATGGAGCAGATGCTGAACAAGTACACTCCTGACTCAACATGTACAATTTCTGGACTTTTGAGAGAGAGAAGCTTAACACTTAGACAATAATTTGTAGATGACTACTACGTTTTCTTACTGAATTTGAGTTTATTTGCAGTTCATAAAAAAAATTGCACTAAATACAATCAGGGATAAATATAAATTTAGAGTCATCCATACACCTGAGTAACAAATAAGGAAGCACTAAAATATTTTCTCAACAAACCTATTTCCACAGTGGTCCTTAAAACTGACACATTGTTTATTTTATTCTAAAATATTTTAATCATAATCCGTATGAAATAAATATTACTAGGAAATAATAATAAATTAAGAAAATGAATATTAAATCATAAATTTGTATCTAGATAGCAATAAATCGTAACTAAAATCCATTCATTAGATAACTTAAAAAGTAAGAAAATTGCTTGAAGGCCCTAAGGGGTAACTTAACTTTAAAAAACAATGTTACTTGGTAACTGAAATGCTGATAATTATTGTAAGAATACTGCAAAAACATAAGACACTTTAGAATTTTCTTGTAGAATGTTTTTTTTTTTTTTTTTTTCTCATTCGTTGAAAACATATTTCGATCAATAAGTCTTCTCTTACGTTTTTTTTTTTTTTTTTTTCGTGATTTGAATCTGAGCGTAAAGTAAAAAAATCTATTTTTGTATCTTTTATGACGAAAACGGTTTTTAAATCCCATTTTGAATTAATATCTAAAACAAATTCTTATCAATTTGCTTGAAAATTTCGTCCATAGAAAACACGCTGGTCGATTCTTTTGTGTTGACGCTGTGTATTATTATTTGAGTCTCTCGTGGAGTTGAAATGATGGCCGAGCGAGCCGCACATAGTTACACATAATCACACACGCACAAAATGAAGCTATTGTTTCATATTTGATTTTGATTTAGTTTCATAGATTATTAAATTAGCGTTTTATTGATATATTTTCTGTGTTTTTACTTTTACAAGAAGCATTTGAATTTTACGCTCAAACTTTTCATTTGAATTGTTTACAAACTTCTTATTAAAATTAAAAAATAGAAAATATATGAAAATGAAGCTTAGAATGTTAACTTTCGAACTAACGTATTACCAAAATTGTAATAAACCCTGCGGAGTGCGCAAGTTACAAAATGTGTGGAAGTCTAAATTGCCGTCAGTGAAAAAATGGCTAAAATTTTGCGAAATCACCAAAATGTCTATTTTCAAACTGCAACATTCCTCGCACACTGTAGTGTAGTACATATATTATAAAAATAAATAAGATAGAAACAAAGTTCATGAAATAAGCTTTTATTTGATATGCATTATGTTTTTATGGAGATATTGAATGAAATAACATGGCAAGTTGAATATATGCATTTTTTAGTGTTTAGTTAAGAAGAATTTCATCGACTGTAAGCTGCGTGTTGGGATACCTACACATACACACCCATCTATACGCTCTCCACACACAGACTACCTGGTTTTATTTTATTTTTTTTCCCTTTTTACTCTTTCAAGTAGTGAACTGTTTTCCATGAATTTAGTGTTTATAGATTGCCTTCCAAGTTAGCTCTTCATAATTTCTGTTAAACTTTTACCACATTTAAATTCTTTTGTCTGGTTTCAATTTAAAGTGAGTGCTTGGGCTTTAATAAGAGAGATAGAAGTGGCTTGCAACCATATCACATTGAAACATTGATTCCCTTACAATCACTGAAATTAAGCAACCAGTCAGTACCTAGATGGGTGACTACTGGGGAATACCAGGTGATGTAAACTTGGGTGTGCAGGTGATGTAATGGATAACAACTTTGAATTGTTAATCACAAATCCAATTCCATTTGGGTTTGTTATATTCACTTATGTGCAAATACCCTTAGTAAAGGTATAAATCCATCTCTTCTCCCCACAGCTATGGATTAATTAGTAAGACTTGTATCACTAAATCATTATAAAAAATATTTCTCACTATCTAAAAATATTTTCTGGCTTTAAATAATCTGCAATGGGTTGATAAGTCATAAAAAATGAATGAATCAAGGAAATACTGATTAGCTTCACATGCATATCTTTTAGATTTATTTGTTCTCTGGAATATATATTTATAGAAACTACAGTGGCTACAAAGTGAGGGATCAGTTTACATATTAATTGTAATATAGAATCGATCCCCCATTTTACATAATTTTTTTTCATCTAATTCTGATTAGGCATAAATCCATCTTCTCCCCTCAGCTATGGGTTAATTAGTAGTAAACCATTATTATCTCCAAAAAAAAGAAAACAGAAAATTCTTACAGCCTAAAAATATGTTGTGGCTTTAAATAGCCTACAAAGGGTTGATAAGCTGTAGAAAATGAATCAGTTAATTGATAGAGACAGAATTGGAGCTTATTTTTTAAAACGGAGATTGGACAGAAATGAAAAGAAAATTTATAATCATTTTTAAGACACAGCACATGTTTTTTTTTCTTTTTATCTTAAATATTAGGTTGGTGCAAAAATAATGACATAATAATGTCGTCTTTTGACGTTAAAAAAAATGTCAAAAAACAACATTATTACGTCATTATTTTTGCACCAACCTAATACTTACTCAACAACTCGAGCTCTTGGTGTTCAGCTTTTCACATGTAATAGCAGTTCAATCTAATATTGAAATACTTTCATACAGCTTGTTGGCAGGCACATACAGTAATTATTTTATTGCATACTTAAGATGCAAATTTCTTTTGTTATTTTGCATATCTAAGGTATTGAAATGTTTATACATTTTCATATCATAACACATTATCAATTTCTTCATTGTTATTTGACAGTATTAACTTGATAGATTTTATTTTAGTTTAGTTTTTAATGCAAAAATATGGGTGGCGTTCTCAAAACAGAATGACATTTGAATCTTTGAAATTAGAACAAACTCCCTAACAAACATTTTTCAGAATCATGAAGCATTCTGATTGGTCAGTAGGGAATGGTTTGCAATCAAATAGTTTTTTTTTTTGTTTTTTTTTTTTTGTTTTTTTTTTAAGCCATATCCAAACCCTTTACTTTAAAACTGAAATAAAAAGGGAAAAAAATACATGATGATAATTAAAGTTCCAAACATGATTATAGTTTGCCTTGAGGCTGAATTTGCAATGCATTTTCTGCTAGTGACTGAAGTTTGTTTTAAAGCCAAGGTAAAGCCTAGTATTTCAATGGCTTTTTCAAGATTTCTCGAAAGTTGAAGCCAGTCTTTTAGGCCATTGTATCTTCTGCTCATAACATAAATAAATATTCAACTGAGATATCCATAAAGCCAATTTTTCAGTATTCTTTAAACACCAAAATCAGTTTTGGAAATAATTATAAGACTGTTTATTACACATCCCTTTATATTTGTTCAACTATAAAATTGTTCTACTTGTAGGGACCAAACATAGCATACATTTGTGGAATTGAGAAAATTAATTTTCCAATTGGAAATTTCATTTCAATTTTCACTGTCTTTACTAAGAGTAAAAATGAACTTGTTTGATCACAGCTGTAGCCAGAGTAGGCGGAACATGTTTCTATTTGACCAGTGTCCAGGTAATAATTCTGTTGGTATATAATTCAAGTGAATCCTAATAATATAAAATATTAAAACTGATCCACAAAAAGAACTGTGTATTATAACAGAGCACACACACACTCACACACACATATATATATAAAATAAACAAATCCAAAATTAACTCATGAGTATAGACTATTTCAACTAAATGGTTATTTGAGTAGAATAAAGCTGATGCATTGATGTTAGTTTAAATAGTCTATACTCATGAGGTAATTTTGGACTTCTCTATTATTATTATATATATATATACACACACACACACACATATATGAGAGAGACAGACACACAGGCCATGATTGTTTTGAACCATGAAACAAACTTGCTGCTTGATGTTGACATCTTTACATACTCTGATGTTAAACATTATTGCCCATAAATATAGCATACCTTAAAAAAAATATTTTTATCCTTCATATACTTATTGTTTTTAGTGGATACATATATTTGAGTTATTCCTGCTTTTTTCTTAAACAGTCAAATTAATATCATCTAGCCTACATCAAAAAGTACTGTCATTAATTTCACTGTTTAAGAAAATAAAAAATAATGGGGAATAACATCTCCAACATGGGTACTGGTTAAAAATGACATGTTAATAAAGAAAAATGCTGGATTAAAAAAAAAATTAAATTTAAACATATATATATAAATAAATAAAAGAGTTAAAGTCCTAAATAAAGACAACTATGAGTATAGCAACAAAGTCCTTAAATGCTTAGGAAGAAAAAAAAGATTCGTATGTGCAAAACAAAAAAAAAGTTACTTGACTTGAAAAAGAAACCCAAAAGAATGTGTGAACTTTGAAATCTACAACGTTGCTTAAGCAGTAAAAAAAAAAAATGAACAGTTGAAATGTTTTAAATTTACAGAAACACATACATACTCACAGACTACTTAACACTTGAAGATGGTCACAGATGAGATTGAAAGCAATTCAAAAGAGAATTTTGCTATTTTTCTTAATTTTCTAAAACTACCAATGAAAACTAAACATGATATGTCTAAATTATTTAACCGAACCTGTTTGAATGAAAAAAATCTACTGCCTAAATGCACACACACACACACTTTATATATATATATATATATATATATATATATAGCACTATCCAAGATCTTTATGTGCATAAACAATGAAAAGTATAAGCAGAAATAAAATTAAATCACTTGAGTTGTCACCACTAATTTTATTGGAATTGTCATTTTAACTGAAATAATTTACTTGCAAAGGAAAGGAACAAATAACAAATTTTCACCAGCATGTATTTGTCGAAATTTGGGATATATACCTACTTATTTGAAATTTGGCAAAAAATTGTTCTTGTGTGGTTCTTCAGTTGCTGTTGGTAAGGAAAATGATTTGGTGTAAGCGTGTTGTCTATAGGGCCAGGAATTAAACAATTTGTTTGGTTGGTTGGTTTGGGTTAGAGGATAGGTCTAGAGAAAATTCGCCATTGGTGGAGTTTAATAAACACTGTTCATCATGAAGTATTAGGTTGGTGCAAAAATAATGACGTAATAATGTTTTTTGACGTATTTTTTAACGTCAAAAACGACATTATTACGTCATTATTTTTGCACCAACCTAATATTTGATGGACTGGTAGTCATGTAATTCAAACTGCCTGGTAAGGTGAGTTGATTTGTTGTGAGGCAGGTTGGTTGACAAGGGAGGCTGGGAGTGGATAGTGAAGGCTGATTGAGCGGAATGTCTGTTGGATATTGGTTGAATGTGATATCAACTAGACTGGCTGACTGTGGCGACAACAAGAGAGGGTTACAGAAGAAAGTGGAAGCTGATCGAACGGTGTAGTGAAGACGTCATGCTTTTAGAAATCACATTTGTAGTTTGGGGAACCTGGTTTCAAAGCTGGCCTGTTAGTCATATTCTGCATGTGTAGAGTCTAGTGAGATTAGTAAAGCTTGGGTGAGGTCACAGTGGTGACAAGTGTGGTAATCATGGCAGCGACAGCATATCTTGCTGACAGCTGGCCTTTTGGTCTGCATCTGTGTTGATCATTACGAGGGGCTTTATTTTAAGCCAATCTGGTGGTCCCAAGGTCACTTTTTTTTTTTTTTTTTGATGGGAATGTTAGTGATTGGATTTTATTATGCGGATTTGTTTTGTGGACTAGATGTGATGCTTGGAGCATCTGCACAGGTGACTACTTTTTTTTATTATTGTGTTTTGCTTTCTTAGTGTTCACATCCATCCGACATGTAGCATAAATCAGGAAGACATCTAAGTGCAGCAGGGTATAACATATTCCACTCAGCAAGATTAAAAAAAAAAATGTGTATATATTGATTATTTAATGCACCGCAATATACCCCCTCCCACATCCATAATTGCTACCACTATAAATAAAACTGGCTTAAGATGTTTGGCAAACTTGGACCTTCATATCTGAAAACAGAACAGAGTATCAAAAGGATAGTTTTTCCATTGAAACTGCTATTATTTTAACTACCTTCACTCCTTGGCAATGTCTGTTTTAAAAAGTAACCATTAGAATTTGAATAAAACCTAAACATGAAAGTGAATTTATACATTTTTTTCATTCTTGAGAATTTATAACAAAATTATTAAACACTTTATTTAATAGAATCTTTGTTTACAAGAGTAATTTTATATTTACAGCATTCTAAAAACTAATATATTTGTATTAAAACTAATGCAATGCAATATTTATCATTTACCAATTTATAAAGAAATAAATGTGAAAACAATTTTTATTTATAAATTTATAATTATTTACTAAATTATTCATATATGTGAAACAACTATAAGAAAATTCTTATTATTTACCATTTTATAAAGTTTGAATCAATTGGCAATTAACTGATGTCTTGCCAACCATTTCAATAAACTGTCTAATAAAGGTGTTTAATTTTTTTGTTAATTTTCAAGAAGAAGATGTATAAATTTGTTTTCGTATGTTTAAATGTTATTACAATTCTAATCATTTTTTTAAAACAAACATTGCTGAGGACTGAAGGTAGGTAAAATAATGGTGGTGTCAATAGAAAAACTGTCCTTTTGACATTGTTGTTTTGTTTTTGTTTTTGTTGTGGACACAAACATCCATGTTTGCCAGATGTTCATTGTAGAAATTTTAAAGGAATTTTATTTTAAATAATAATAACAGGAGTTTTCTCATCACCAGCCAGTTATTTTTTTTCTTTTCCTAAATCTCTTTTTAGTTTTTCATCTGAACAGAAATAGGGTTGGGAAAATCCTTTGTTTGTGAAATTGGAGGGGGTTCTCTCTCTGTCTCTCTATTTTTTATTTTTTTTTTTAAATTTGTGATTTTTAAACTTCCATTTCACTTGCTTTATTTTAATTTTGAAATATGAAAACCTGATTCTTAATAGACTAAGAAGATATCAAATTGTGAAATAAATCAAACCTAGAGAAAAGGAAAAAAAATTCAGTTCAAAGATTTTTCAAACCCAATTTAAGAGAAAAAAAAAATTAGTCTCTGCTTTGAGAGAGAATGGGTGGGGTCCATGGTATCCTTAGCTTCCTTCTGTAGAATCACACTTCTGTTGCCTTAAGTCTCATCTTCATCCTCGAGGAGATTGTCCAACATTTGCTGCCATAAAGGAGGACAGATATCACGTTCAATTTGTTGAAAGATAAGTATTTTTTTTTTGTTCATTTTAAACCTTGTTTATGACTGGTTTTTCTTTTTTTCAGCTTAGAATGCAGGTTAAGGTCAATCAAAAAAAACATTTTTCAACTGTTGTCCTATGTTGTTTTTTTGTTTGTTGTTTGGTTTTTGGTGTTTTTTTAGTTCAACTATTTTCTGCCTGTTAATTCGTTATTTCTCTTAGCCTTAACTTGTGAAAAGTGTTATGAATTCTCTGGTATTTACCTTTTGAATCTCCACTGAGTCAGGATGCGACACAAGATCAGTTTGTTTTAACATGGGAACCAGAGTGTCTCCACTTGAGTGTCAAAACTGATCTTAACTAGTCATAACCGGTCATACCACCACTACAGAACAATGTTACAGAACAAATCTGAGTCTTCTGTCCAGACAGTGGAGGAGAGGACAGCCACTGACACTGAACATATACTACAGCATCAGCATCTCCACTGACAGGCAAAGCTCTCCTCTCCATATCATGAATTCTCTTAATTTAAACTAGTCTTTGATTCTCTTTACCTTGTTATCTATCCTCTTTTTCAGAGGCTTTGGTTTTTCTGTTAAATTTTATTTAAGAAATATTTTAAAGAAAACAAAGTTTTCCTGAACTTTGTTTATCTTATCTCAAATTTTCGTCACACTCTAATATTAAAATTCTTAACTGTGCACCAATATAATTTGGAACTTGTATTTATTCGAATTGTATTTACTTAAAATTCTTAAAGATTGCTATTTTCAAAATGGTTATCACTGGTTGGACTAAGAGCTTTTTGCTTTTTATTATTATATAAAGGGAATGAGCTCTGAGATATACCAGAAATAATATGCATTTAAAAGAAGAAAATTGGCAACCTTTGTGGACAACTTTTTTTTTCACACCAGGACAGACACTAATTAAATCACTAACGTCTTTGAAATACAAGCTTAAATTATTGAATTGTGACTAAGTTGACCACCTCTGCTTTACCTATTTGCTTTCTTTAACCAGAAAGCAATTGTCCTTAAAACTAAACTTCTCCCTTGTTGCAAATCAAAGCTAACTTAGCAACAGAAAATTCAGAATGGAAACCTGCATGAGGACTTTCTATTGATAATTCATACCTCTTTTTAGAAAGATTACATATGTATTATGTATGCTTTACACTTTGGTATAACTGTTTTTTTGCAGATATTTATATTTAAATAAGTTATAATGTATGATCTGATTTTCAAGGGACAAAATGTTGTCTGGAGTTTCGGTTATGAAAGTTGAATTCTGTATTTTTTCCTACAATAGCCCTTCAAATGATTCTGCTATGGCAGAATTACTTTGTATGGAAGTCAAAGCTCAGAGGAACTGTATAATTGTGAAACACCCTGTATATATATATATATATATATATATATATATATATATATATATATATATATATATATAAATATTACTAGAAAATAAGTCAATGTCACATAATTTCTAACACTAGAAAACATTACCAAAACATAGGATAAATTCTTCTGTAGCAGGATGTCAGGACCAAACCAGATGCCAAGTATCTTGCATAGCTGTCCGTCCAACTGAAAGGTCCTGGCTCAGAAGCTTTCCTAACAAGCACCCAACAGATTTATCACAGTTGATCTTCACCCCACTATTGTAACCTGTGATTTCTTTGATTTCGCTTTGTCACCGATGCTGTAATTACATACACGTGTGTATATTTCCTTTTCATTCAAATTATAAACTTCCATTGTTAAATTAGTAATAGAATATGCTTTCAGTTATAATGTGATTTTTTTTCTTGTAAAAGTACAAGACAGTCTGATAAGGGGAAGTTGTCATAATTGCCACAATATGGTGATTTTTTAAAAATAGCTTAGATGTGACATGAGGCCGAAGATATGGGGTACTTAGTGAGTACCGAACTTAGTACTCAGTCGTAATTATTCTAGTGAGGCAAGCTTGCTAACCATAAGACTACGTCAAGCTACCTCATCATTGCCACAGTATGGTAATTGAAGAGTTTCTCATTGCGGGTTTGAAGCTGATGAAGTCTTCAGTATTTGCTAAAATAAAATAAAATGGACAGTGGATGCAGCTTCCTCAGATGGTGAAATATGAGTTGGCCTAGCATTTGATTCCATTTTTGTTAAAATCTTGTAAATGTAAGAACTCAATAAAATAGTTTACGTGGGTCCTTTATGGTTGGTTAGTGGTAAGCTATTTCTGTCATCTCAATATGGTTTTGAATCTTAATCTTATTACAGGAAATGTTCTGTTTATAAGCACTTAAAATAAGTACAAGGACATTGAAGTTGTAGTAACATAACTGATAGTAATAGTCAGCATTCGACTACTGCAAAATATTGTAATGGACAGAAAAGTAAAAACATTTCTCGATAAAAAGCGTTTTTGTGGGTTGTGATTGTTTAGCTTAGGATTTAATTTTTCTGCAAATCTGTTCAGTAGACTGGGTTATGCATGAGTTTAAAGCAGAGACGGGCTGAATTTTATGGCATGATTTATCAGAAAAAAAATTATGGAGGGGGTTGAAATAATGTTTGGCAATAAGGTAAATATCAAGTTAAGGCGACATGTAGATATTAGTACTTGAACATAGGCTTTGTGCAGATCTGGGTTTCGAATAAGTTTTAGTGTTCAAGTGAGTTTTATGGAAAAATTTTCAATGTGATATAGATTGAAAGTATTTGATACACTTATGCAAAACAATTTATTGAAATTGCCTCCTTATGTTGACTCCTGTTTAATCTTTTGGACGTTACATTATCCAGCTGAAGGAGATTTCTGATGTCAAGTGGAATATTTATTTTTGCAAGGTTGTCATAGGATGGCGAGGCTCCAGTAAAACAATATTGATTTTGATGAATGGTAAAATCTCATTGCAGTTTTATAGGGAAGGTAAAAAAAGAAACTGGAAGGCTATGGATGTGAAGTGTGTTGGTGTTAGGATTAAAATAGGCAGTATTGGGGTTAAGAGATAAAGGTCAGGGTTCAATCTCGACAGAAGTTTGTTTTTTTAATGCTTTAGGGCCATATTCCCAAATTTAGTTGATCGTTGTGAAAGTTATTACTTTTGTAGTCATATAACAATTATCTGTTAATGATAAATGGCTGAACTTTTTTAATTAGTCTTAAAAAATACCTGTACTCAATTTAAGATATTGAGTAAACAAAGAAGCAGGTATTTTTTCATAATTTTAATTTAGCAAAGTACAAAATTAAAAGAAAATTTCATAATTTAATTAACCTTAATATACAATGTCACTTTTCTGCAATGCCATTAAGCTATTGTTGAAATCTCCCTTGCACTGACGATTTATTTATATATTTAAATATTCAGATGTTGGAATAAAAGTAAGGATTAAATCTATACCGTGATAAGACAAGAAAACAAAGACCCTTTGCGAAAGTCGTAATGGATTATCTGTAGTGGATAATTTAATATTTTATATTAATTATTATATTTATTTTATATTTAATAATTTTAGAAAATTAAATTAGAAATCAGTTAAGGGAAAATTACTCTAATTAACATTCAGTATATCACCGTATTTTACATGGAGTTATCGCCCTTTATTCAAAATACCGCTCTGCTCTATTGATGCTTAATTACAATAATACTTCAATAAATTAACTGTGATTATAATACATTCATAAGAAAAAAATATTTAAAATTATATTGAAGAATAATTCTGATAATTTTTAATTTAATATCCAGAAGAAATTAAACGAGTCTGAAAATGTGATAATGAGTGATTATTACTCATAAAAATTATTTTTTTGTAATAGGTGTCATAAGCATGCTTATGGTAGTTCCTAAGCTCATCTTTTGTTAATTATTTTTTCACTGGTGGCAACGTTCGTGATTGGCTTTAGTTTATGTCATTTTATATTTTTGAGGGGATTTTTTGTCAGTACGTGATGCGTAGAGGACGACATTTTTGTTTTGGGTTCTGCTTTGTGACAGGCATATAGAGTAAAAAGAAAATCAGATCTAATTTGAAGCAGGTTAAAACATAGGTATCTACAATGAATTATCTTGTCGAAAGATATTAATTAAAAACTTTAGAAGTTTTCTTCTTCTATTTCTTTTCTTTTTCTTATTACTATCGCGACGAAAATAAGAGCCCAAATTTGAGTCCTGTAAAGAAAAAACACTTAAAAAGGCTGAATTAATCGGCTACGAAATCAAATTTTTTTATTATTGAATCTGCAAACGTCACAATGGCCGTTATCTGATGGACAGAAACTATTAGGTTGGTGCAAAAATAATGACGTAATAATGTCGTTTTTTGACGTTAAAAAATACGTCAAAAAACGTCATTATTACGTCATTATTTTTGCACCAACCTAATATAACGTAAATAAAAATCAGTTTATAGAAATAATCGTAACATCAAAATTTGTTATAGGAAATAGTTACCTTAGTTTTTTTACTTTATTTAAATACAACCGAAAGAATTGCATGATTTTACTGGAAAAAAAAAAAAAACATTAAGAAATGTATTTTTATCACATCGACAACTCTCAATCAGACCTGACAGACAGCAATACAAATTCGTGTTGACAGCGCTTGACTGAATTGCTTCCCTTTGTAAGTATGGCGTTCCGTAATAATGATGAAAAACTTCTTTTTTTGGTACAATTTGCTTTTTAATCCCCGCGCTAAATATCTATTAAAATTTTCCTAAATCGTCATATTTCCGTGTAAATGTACATGCTGAACTCGAAATACAATTAAATTATGATAAAACCTACCGTTTTGGAGTTATCGACAAGAAAAATTCGGTCTCACTCGCGGTCATTCGTGGATTAAAAAAAAGCAAATTTACCGTAAAGATAAACTAAAAAACAATTTTTACCTTTCTATTATATAACTGAATACTTGTAACTTCAATATTTTCATTTATCAAAAAATAAAAAAAGATAAATCAATAAAGGTCAAATTTTAATATTCAACGACGAAAGTTTTAGTTAAAAAAAGCTTTATCTGCGGTAAATAATTTACCGTATAAATTTGCTTTTTAACGCCCAAACGCTAAATCTAAAATTTTCCCAGATCGTCATTACGTGTAAATGTACATGCTGATCTCGAATTAACAATTAAATCATGAAGAAACCTACCGTTTTGGAGTTATCAACAAGAAAAAATCGGACTTCTTGTTGGTCATTCGTCCGCCATTACTGCCATAATGTTCACTAAATTCAATGCGGAGTACTTCCGTTGGCGTAAGTATAAATTTTGGCCTATTTACTTCTTTTACAGCTATATTTCTTTTTGAAATCACTATGCATTATGGTAAAGCAATTTTTTTTTTATAAGTGTAGTTTTATAACTGAAAACTTTAAACAAAAACAAATTAAATAATACAATAAAGCATTTTTTATAATTTAAAACTGAAAATAAAACAAACAATAATTAATGCGCAAACTAGAAACGAAATAAGAGTTGATTGTATTATTTGATTTTTTAAAATTTGTCCCCTTTTCTACACAGAAACGAAACCTAACCCAACCCCAACACCAACTCTAATGTTTTTTTTTTTTAATTTGGCCCCTTTAAGAGTTTATTCATTGTATTATTTAATTTTTTTTTTCAATTTGTCCGCTTTTAATTAAAAAAAGTAACGGTAGGTTTTTCATAATTTAATTGTTAATTCGAGTTCATCAGCATGTACATTTACACGGAAATATAACGATTTGGGAAAATTTTAAGAGATATATAGCGTGCGGGCAATTGGGCGTTAAAAAGCAAATTTACCTTAAACCTTATGGACCGCTTTTATGTTTTGTATTTTTTTTGTATTTTTTTTTTTTTGCTTTGCTTTATTTATTTATTCATTTTTTTGGAGATACCTAGTCTACACACAAAAAACTAGTACACCTCATACATTGTGGGATCCATTTACAGGTGAAAAAACGCAACTGTTCAGAAAATTAAAATTTTTTTGCTGTTGTTTTTAATCAGAAAGTTTTAAAAATGCTTTGTCCTTGTGTCCTTTTTCTTGCTATCATCAAATCGTTTTCATCTCCGTAAACGAACTTATGATTGTCAACAATGTTTTTCTTATCGATGTTTTTGTTCAAAGAATTTGTCTGAACTTTTCTCCAGTAGATGAGAAATGCACAAATATCTTGGCATAAAAAAGAAAATTCCCTTGGATATTCTGAAACATCAACTTAATTTAATTGTCAAAAGTATTAAAAAAATTTCAAAACATTATTTGCTACATGAAAAACTTTGACCAAAATGAAGTAGTTTTAATGATTTTTTAAAACTTCAAAAATTAAACAAAAAAAAAAGCGTAATTAAATTGTTTAACATGCAAACGACAAAATAATTTTATTCAAAATTTATTTTCGGAATTAAGCAATATTTTAAACAAACCAAACTACCAATCTGTGCAGGAATTACAATGATATTAGTTCCCTAGATGCAAGCATCTAACTACAGTACACTGTAGTAATAGCATCAGTAAAAAAAGGTTAAGGTTTCCACTTAAATTCAGTTTTAATGACAGCAACTTTATGCCAATTAAAGAAAAATTGGGGCGTATTTTTTCAAATATCTGCCATCCACAGAGAATACTATTGGGAAAACTTACAAGCAAGGTGAAAAATTATATTTTTATTTTGTCATACTTTTTTTTCACCATACAAATTAAAAAATCAAAATAAAATGTAATATTTAATTTAATAATTAATCTGACGATATGTCACTTGTTTATAGGTTCCTGGTCTCCAAAACGAAATCCAGAATCCTTTTTGCAAGCCATCTATAATATATTTTACGTATTACGATTGATAATCATATTCAGATGAACGTATTTAGAAAATAAATTGGGAATCAGTTAAAGGGAAACTACTCTCTATAAACATTCAATTTATGATGATAGCTTACCTAGAGTTATTGCCCATTATTCAGCCAATAAATGTTCGATTACAATTGATGTCTTTTTTTTTATAATTTCATCGTCAAATAAATCAATTAAATGTAATTTATAACATATTTATTATGAAATTTATTGGCTAAATGATTTTTAACTATAATTTTCATATTTTATTTGATGAATAATATTTAATGTAATCTAGAGAAAAAATTAAAGCTGCAAAAATAAAATCCTAACAAGGTTTTTTGGTTACTCGTTAAAAAAAAGTAAAGATTTTGCACTGTAGTGTAATTGCAATAAAAGTTCTAATTTATTTTACGTTTTACTCCTAATTTACTAGATTGCCTAATAATGATGACCAACCATCAGGTAGTTTAAATATTTTAAAGAAAAAATATCAAATAAATTATTAAAATTTAATAATTTATTTGATATTTTTAATTAATTTTCACTGGAGTATTTAATAATTAAATACACCAGTGAAAATTAATTAATTGTTGAACCCTTACTTCATTGAAATTTTTATCAAAATGCAACGCACCTTTGACGTAAAATATGCTGAAGAATACATTGCTCACACAAGGTTTGTGTTTGGTGTTAATGTAATTCAAATCAAATCCCAAAGTTAGTAGTGTATGAAAATTCGACAGTGATATATATAATATTGCTACTGATTCTTGCCTGTAACTTATTCGAGTAACATTCAGCAGAGAATTATTGACAAACTTGAATGGATGAACAAAACCACGCCCACGGTAATGAAAATATTCCATTATTGTGTGAAATTGTCTGATTATTTCGAAAATGACACTAAAAGTTTGCGTTCGATTACCGTTTAGGATTTATTGACAATGTAAGTTCGATCTCTTTCGCGTTGTCCGACCGCCATTTCTGGCGTTGCTTACATACGCTTGCCTCGAGAAGTATCGCACGGGAGCTTACTTAGTTGACGGCCTTTTTACTGCTTTTCGTATCTTTTTACTCGTTTGATTAATGCGCAATTTTCGCGAAAGTTTTTCGAAAATGCGCTTTCTTTTTTTAAAAGAAGCTTTAGATGAATATTTTTTTATTTACTTGGTATAAATTCCTTTTTCCAATTAAAGTATTGTTTCTTTGTAGATGTGAAGCTTTAATGAATTTTTTTTATTAAATTGGTTTAAATTCGTTATAGAAACAAATAACAATTGAATTCTTTTCTAATGTCATGGGTGAATGAACTCTTTCTTTTTCTAAAAAAAATCGTAGAAAAAAAGGAAAACATCATTATTTTTTACCTTTTTTAGGCACATAATTTCTATTTTATTTTAATTGTCGGATTTTAAGAAAACTTTCACTACACAATTAAAAAAAAACATCGTTAAAAAAAAGAAAAATATCATTTTTTTTTTTTATCCTTTCAGGCACGTAATTTTGATTTTATTTTTCGTTTTTCCCCATTTTTATTGCTATATTTGGAATCGCGCATTCATCTTAAACTTTGAGCATTGCGCAGTAATCAAGACAAGGGAAGCTTGCGCGCATGATTACTCGGGGCAAATGTATGTAAACAAAGCCAGTAATAACAGCCGTTCGGTCGACGTGACGCGAAAGAAGTCGGACTTACATTGTTCATATCTCCTAAACGGTAATAGAACGCAAACTTTTAATGTTATTTTCAAAATAATCAGTCAGTTTCGCACCATAATGGAACATTTTCATTACCGTGGGCATTTGGTTCTTATGCTGCAATACTTATTTTTATTCATTTTTTTTAATCTTGTTATTTTATTAATTATTAATCATTCAGTATTAAGTATAAAACATGTCTCTATATTGCATACGAATTAAATATAATTAAATAATTAGGAGATATAATGATATAATTATGGATAGAAATTATCGAATATACTGATTTTTGGTGAAAAACATTTAGGGATAACTGCTTACTGATAATGATTAAAATGTCATAAAATTTGAGGCTTTCTGAAAAAGACCCTTTTTTTCCTCAAATGTACCAGTTATATCTATAATTACAAGGAAATGGCTCAGAAATACTTACTGTATTGTTGATTTTGTGTTCATGCCCTTACGTTTCAATATCCGAATTTAAATTTTGTAGGTTTTACAGAGTTTTAATGTGTTACTCTTTCAGTATGCAAACAATATTAAAAGTCATAATGAAAATTTATAATTTTGTTCTTGACACTGTCTCCTTCAAGTGTACTTGATTCTGTCCCAATGTTATCAAATTTCTAATACCTTTGATTATTTCTTGGTCCCCATTCTTCTAGTTTTTGTTTGTTTATCGTTGTATCTTGTTTGTGTCTTTTTGTTTCCTATCCTTTATGTTTGGGGCCCAGCGTTCATGCATCCATATTTATGTTCCAGTTTGTTATTGCTTTCTCAAATTTTCCAAAGTTCTGAAAGCTATCTTTTCGTCACTTTACCTCCATCTTTCGTTATCCCATCATCCTGTCTGTTCCTATTTTCTTTATTTCTTTCTTTTTATATGCCGTGTCCCTTCAGGACCTAGTCAATCATGGCTCTCCACTTCCTCCTTATCCCTTGTAGCTCTTCATAAGTTTCGTCCCTCTGTCACCTACCCCCAGACCACGCTCTGTCATCCACTTGCTTAAGCCCGCCAGGTATGTCATACGTTGCTTTCTCTTGTCCTTCTTTCCCTCTATTCGACATGTGAGTATCAGATTCTCCAGGCCCTCCTTTCTCATTACGTGTCCCAGAAATTTCATCTGCCTCTTCCTGATGTTAAGTATAAGCTTCCTCCTTGTTTCATCCTCTCCAAAACCCCGTCATTGCTCACATGCTCAGTCCATGATATCCTTAGCATCCTTCTGTAAAACCATACCTCCGTTGCCTCGAGTCTCTTCTTCATCTTTGAGGAGACCGTCCAACATTCGCTACCGTAAAGGAGGACAGATGTCACGTAACAGCTCATTACTCTTTTTTTGTTACCAAAGAAATCCTCCTGTCTTCCAATACGCTGCCCAGCTTTTGGAATGCTTCTTTGGCCATCACATTACGTCTTGGATCTCAGTGTCGCACTTTCCGTCCTCTGTTAGAACATTTCCCAGATATTTAAACTTGTTTGATTTTTGTGTCCCTGACCTGCAAATTGCATTTCGGACTCATCCTTTTACTGAAGACCATGCATTCTGTCTTCTTGTAATTTATGCTTAGTCCCTTCTTCACACTCCTTCGCTACTTCCTTTAGGAGGTTTTGTAATTTCTTTTCCGTGTCTGCTATCAGTACTGTGACATCTGCGTATCTTATGTTGTTAAGATTGTGGCCGCCAATGCTGAATGCTGGTAGGATTTCCATTTCTCTCAGAATTGCCTCGCTGTATAGATTTAATAAGTCCGGTGAGAAGACATATCCTTGCCTTACTATTTTTGTATATCCGCTGAACTCATTCATTATACGCATGCATGCACATGCTGCCAGTATAGGTTCTTGATTATTCTAGTATCCCTAATTCCCATTGCTGACAGATCATTGCTCCTTTTTTTCTACAGTCATTGATGTCATATTACAAACCAAAATATAGGATGAAATGTCTATTATTGTAAATTCTGTATATCAATCATACAGTCGAAGCGATAATTTTAACGTAGCAATTTATTTTTATTATTTTAGTTAAAGCCATCAAAGTTTTATTTCTCGAAATATAATCTTCCGTTGCTAAATTAGCTTGAGTCTACGACTAGGGAAAATAATGTTTTAAAAAAAAAAAATGGTTTTCTTATGTGTGACACGCACTGGTGGTCGCGGTCGCAGTCCATCGCCAATATGGGATGTCCACTGGTCGCGATGTCAATATCTGACGCTGCGCCGTCGGTCCGTGGTCAACTCCCAGTTGCGGCGCGAAGCTGTAAGGTTTCTTCCACCAGTGTTTGGGGCTGACTCGTTGTCGCCGCCACCAGCCTGTGTCTGGTCGTTTCCGGTTCGATACCAACTTTGTCGTTCTCAGCTCGCCTCCAACGCCTGGTCACCGAAGTAACTGCTTTGATCTCAAGTCTAACCTACCCACGTTGTGACTTTGATCTTAGGTAGACGAAATCAATCAGGCGTCGGGCCGTAGTGCAAGCCGAATCCAGGGTAAAGGTGATACCGCACAAGCGTAAGTAAAAGAAAAATAATAAAACAAACTCACGAGGTTCAAATATGTTGAGAGATAAAAATTAACTTTATTTAGCTGTTGAATACAGGAGTGTGTTTCCTTCCCGGTCCGTTTTATGAATTTTGATACTTTTTGCGTTTCTTAAGCGAGTTATGGTATCTTAAGTCGTTCGTCAATAAAAACTTGCTTTTGGTAGGAAGAGTAAGTCGTAAAGGACGTGGAAATCTTGGTCAGCTCCTGCGAAGCGCTATTCTCCGAGCTGAACAACCCAACTCCGTCTCCGATCTCCAACCCAACTCAACTCTGAACGCCCGGGGACGTTCGTTTATATGGACATCGACAAAACCCGGGTTGGGGCCTGTCGTGGTTTGGGTTCTTTGACAATTCTTAATTCCCAACCAAAAATTTTCTTTGTCCCCAGACCAGGAAAATTTATTACTTCCCATTTTTGGAAGCTAATCACTTTCCCTTTCGAGTTTTTTTTCCCTCGTCCGTGAGGAGAGGTCGGAGGAGAATTATCTTCTTAGACTCTTCCTTTCTCATAGTGGCATCTCATACCAGTCCTCTTAGTGGGTGTCAACAACTTCCCCGCCTTTCTCATACATTCACTTCGCCCATCACTCACGCCAACACTTAGCCAACGATCGCTCAGCAGCGTGGGTGTGGCTAGATTTGGCCTTCTTAAAATTATCATCCAAAAAAAAATTCTCTTTCCTTTTCTTTCCTTCGTTTCTATCGGCCAGAATTCTTATGAATTCCACGTGGCCGTAATTAAATTCTTATCTTATCCTGAGCCACCCAAAATCCACTTAGCAGAATTTTCACCGACTCATTAATCACTGCTTGTCAACTTTCAAACTGGATGCTAGTTTTTACTTGATAAACAAATTCTTTATTTTTCTCGTGTATTAAAATATTCGTGACACCAGATGCTCATTTTCGAGTCACCATGCCTGACAACAATAATGATCCCTCTTCTCGACCCTCTCTTCTCATGTCAAGATTCGGACATACAACAGATGGGTCTCCTCGCTGGACACAAGAACCAAAACTAAATGATATCTCTGAAAGATAATTAGTAGTTATTCTTTTAGGGTGGTCTCACTGAAATTCCTTCCCGGTCGCATGCGTAGCCGAGTTTTGTTTATCTTTTAGAATTCTGTTTTCTTTGCCGTGGTCACTATTTGATCATGACATTAATTCTGATAGAATCCGAAATTTGGTTTTCTTTTACGGATTTTCTGTCTTCTGCGGAAAAGTGTCTTTCCTCGTAAATGAAATAAAATCTTTTCTCATTCATTTTTTTTTTTCTTAAAAAAAAAATGACGCTCGATCTGTCTTTCGTTATAGCTCTTTCTCGCCTTAAGTATTTCTCGTTTTAATTTCTATGCTTAATTAGTTAGCCAATTACCATAGCTAAATAGTGTCACAATGGACATAATGCTAAAAATACGAATTGCTAGAAAGAGCAAAGTTTGTGGGTGGGAACTGTTCAGCTCTAGATTTGCTTTTAATGTAAATTCATTGCTGAACATTAGTCACCCGCCAAGCGAGCATACTTAAGCATCAGTGTGAAGCAGGTACTGGCACTTTGCTCAGCTTCTGTGTATGGTCTAATTTCAGTAACTAATCTTCAGCAGTTAATCTAATTTAAGAAAAGATTATTATTGCATGTGTTGTAATTCGTGCCCAGTTTAATTATAAAATTGTTAGGGAGGATTAAATTGCGGTTTGAGGAGAGTAAGAGGCTAATTTAGAGTTAGGATTATCATATAATTCCCGACAGGGTTACGACTTAGTTAGGGATCAGAGAAAAACCCAACTGTCGTTATAGGGGCATAGGGTTATCATTCTCGGCTGTGGTTAGTGTTAACGGTTTGGGTTGGAAGGGATTTTTTCTCGGGTTAGCAGGGTTTAGGATTAAGGTTCTCGGCACAGTTAGGCAGAGTAAGGGCTGCGGCTAGAAGGTGAGGGTTAGCAGAACTAGCATTTGATTCATGGTTAGGGTTAACGTAAGGTTAGGGATGGCTATATTAGAGTAAGTGGGTTGCGGTTAGGGTAGTGTTAGCAGGGTTTAGGGTTAGGGGAAGGGTTGGCTGGGGAAGGGGTTTGGAGTTAGTTCTGGGGGTTAGGTTTGGGGATGTTTTAGGATTCGCAGTATTTAGAAGGCTTTAGAGAAGGGCTACGTTTGAGATTTGGTTTGGTGTTTGTTTTGTGCTTTGGGTTTAATGTTTATGTGTAGGGTTAGGTTTTAGGGTTTTAAGTTACTTTTACGGTTTGGGTGAGAGTTGTTTCGGTTTAAGTTTTCAGTTTGGGTTAAGGTTACGATTAGTGTTAAAGTTTGTGTTAGGTTTCAGTTTCGTTTTAATATTACCTAAGATTTAGGTTTAAATTTTAGTTTTAAGTTTAGGTTTTCCAGATAGTTTTACGGTTTGTGTTTGGGTAGCGTTAGTTTTAGGTTAGGTTTAGTGTTACGTTTGGCTTAGTTTTAAACCAAGTGAGTTGTGTACTGGAAACATCATTGTAACAGATCTGGTGGATCTTCCTTGGGTAATAGAGGATTTGGGTTAAAGTTTAGAGTAAGAGTTAGGGTAACAGATGGGTTATGACAAGCTCGGGGTTAGGGTTGAAAGGTTTGGAGTTAGTTAGGGTTGGTAAAATGTGTTTATTTGAAAATGGAAACGCATTATACAGGTGGAAATATAATGCCGTTTCTTACCTGATGCCTTTCTCGTATTTTCTCAAACTATTTTCATGAATCTTTTAATTTAATTTTTGTTGTTGAAGTTTAAGTGTGTTTATTTGAAAATGAAAATCCATTATACAGGTTGAAATGTCGCAAATAGACGGTACGACGGCATTTTTATTTGATACAATCATGCTGATTGTTTTTCCTTTCGCATATTTTATCACACTATTTTCAGGAATATTTTAAATTAAATAAAGCCACCACTTTTACTTTTTTGTTGAGGTTTACTTGAAAACCAATTATACATGTTGAAATATGAATGTCGCAATTATTATCTCAAACGGCACTTTTATTTGATACAATCATACCGATTTTTTTCTTTGCCCTTCTCGAATTTTCTCACGCTATTTTCATGCATCTTTTAATTTAAATATAACGACGACTTCTAATTTTTAAGTTAATGTTTAAATGTGTTTCTTTGAAAATGGAAATGCACTATACAAGTTGAAATACAAATGTCGCAAATGCTATCTGAAACGGCACTTTTATTTGATACAATCATGCCCAGGGCACGGTAGTTCATGGTCCGCAGCAATTTAGAACGTGTCTACGCCTCGGTAGCACATGGTACACAGCCCTGTGACACATGGACAATGGCCCGATGCAATATGATCCATGACCCGATAAATCATGGTCCACAGCCCGCTTGAACGTGTCCACGGACCAGTAGCAAATGGTACACGGCCATGTCTCACATGTTCCATGGCCCGGTATGCTATGGTCCATGTCTCGGAATTTCATGTTCCACGGCCCGGTAGAACGAGGTCACGGACTGGTAACACATAATCAATGACCTGGTACAATAAGGTGTAGGGCCAGGTAAGTGATGGGCCATGAACCGGTAGAACGTGTCCACATACCAGTAGCATATGTTACACAGCCCTCTACCACATGATCAATGGCCGGTACAATATGGTGCAGGGGCTTTTAACTCATGTTCCACGGCCCAGCAGAACGTGTCCATGGCCCTGCACCACATGTTCCATGGGCCGATAAAATATGGTCCACGGCCCAGTAACTAATATTACACTACCTGGTAGAATGTGCCCACAGGCCAGTAGCACATGGTACACTGCCTTGTACCACATGGTCAATGGCCCAGTGCAATATAATCCATGGACCGGTAACTCATTGTTCACGAAAAGATAGAATGTGTCCACGGCCAAGTAGAACATGGTACACAGATGGAGTAATACATGGTCCATGGAGTTATCTGCCATGAACCATGTATCATGTCAATCGCACGTACAATAAGATCCAGAGCACTGTAATTCATGGTCCAAAGCTCGGTAGAACGTGTCCACACCCCAGTATCCCATGGTATACAGACCTGTTCCACATGATCAATGGCACAGTACAATACGGTTCATGGGCACGGACCTCATGGTTTATGGCCAGTAGAACGTATCATCGGCCTAGTAGCACATGGTACACAGCCTTTTAAAACGTGGTCAATAGCCTGGTACAGTATGATCCAGAACCCGGTATCTCATGTACCACGGTCTGTAGAGAACGTGGGGACGGACCAGTAACATATGGTACTGAGGCCTTTAGCACATGGTGAATGGTCTCGTACAATAAGGTGTAGGGCTCGGTAACTCAGGATCAACGGCACGTAGAAGGTGTCCCCGGCCTAGTAGCACATGACAAATATCACTGAACCACGTGGACAATGACATGGTACAATATGGTCCAGGGCACGATAACTCATAGTCCAAGTCTCGGTAGAATGAGTCCACGGTACGGTATTCCATGGCACACAGCCCTGTACAACATGGTCAATAGCCCGGTACAATATTGACCCAGGCTCGGTAACTCATGGACCACAGCCAGTAGAACGTGTCCTTGGCCTAGTAACATATGGAAAAAATCCCAGAACCACATGGGCAATGGCCCGGTGCAACATGATTCTGGGTTCGGTAACTCTTGGTCCAAGTCCTGGTAGAACGAGTCCTCCACGGTCCGGTAGAACATAGTACTCAGCTCTGTTAATAGCACATGGTCAACTGCCTATGGTTCAGGGCCCGGTAACTCATGGTCCACGGCCTGTAGAAGGTGTCCTCGGCCTGTAGAAGGTGTCCCCGGCTTGATAGCATATGGTAAATATCTCTGAACCACATGGACAATAGCACGGTACAATATGGTCCAGGGCACGGTAACTCATGGTCCAAGTCCCGGTATAATGAGTCCACGGTACGGTATCTCATGGTATACAGCCTGTACAACTTGGTCAATAGCCCTTTACGATATGGTCCAGTTAGAACGTGGGGACGAACAAGTAGCATATGGCACAGAGATCTATACCACATGGTCAATGACCCGGTACAATTTGGTTCAATGCACGTAAAACATGGTCCACAACAATTTAGAACGTGTCCACATCCCGGTAGCACATGGTACACAGTTCTGTACAACATGGTCATTATCCCGGTACAATATGATCCAGAGTTCGGTAACTCATGATCGAAGGCCCGTTAGCACATGGTAACATGTATAATTGCCCGGTACAGTATGCCACATATCCCGATAATTCATGGCCTATGGGCAGAATGTAGAATGTGCCCACGGCACAGTAGCACGTGGTACACATCCCATGTTTCACGACCCAGTAGAACGTCGGCAATGCGTAGTCGGACATGGTACACAGCCCTGTAATACATGATCAATGGCCCGGTACAATATAGTCCGCGTCCACGTAACTCATGACCCACGGCCCGGTAGAACATGTCCATGTCCCAGTAGCACATGGTAAACAGCCTTGTAACACATGGTCAATAGGCCAGTACAATATGGTGTGGTGCCCAGTAACTAATGGTTCACGACCCGGTAACACATTGACAATGGCCTGATACAGTATGTTCTAGAGCTCGGTAACTGATTATCCACGTCCCGGTAGAAAGTGTCCACGGCCCCGTAGCACATGGTACTCAGTCCTATAACACATGTTCGATGACCAGATACTATATGGTCCATGGCCGTTTACGCTTACACCGCCCGGTAGCACATGCTACGCAGCCCTGTACCACATGCTCGGTAGTGCATTATAATATGGTCCAAGCACCGGCAGATCTTGTTCACAGCGCAGTAGCACATTCTACACTGACCGGTACTACACTTTCAACAGCCTGGTATCACGTAGACTGCTACAGTATGGTCCATGGCTAGGTAGAACGGGTCTGCGGTTCGGTAGAATCTGTTCAATATCCAGTAGGACATGGTAAAGACCACTGTAACACATGCTCAAAGGCCCGGTACAGTATGGTAAATCCGAAAAAAAACGAACCACTGCTCACCGCAATACCAGCCGCGTCACCCAGAGAACGTTTTACTAACAAGGAAACATATGCTGAATAGAGAACAAAATCGCTAAACAGCACACGAGTATTAACGTCGCAAACAAAGTATCTCCTGGATCACAGCCACATCTACACTGAAGGATAAGAGATCACGAAGAAGGCGATCAGCCTGGCACCGATCTCTGAAGCCCCTGACATTCAAACTAACTAGCTTGATAATCTTTTAAAGTCAAGAGTCCCCTAAACACTGACTGGACGAAAATCTTTAGGGTTCAAGGCACTGACGGATTGTCCCAGACTACCGGTGTCTACATCGGACGTAATTCGTCCTTCCGTGACAATACCGCTGATATCCGTGGGGAAAGTTAATTTTAGCGCCCTATGCAGAGAAGGATGGAGAAGAATCGGGGCCCTCTCAGAATAACATTGGCATAGTCTTTTTTTTTTTTTCTTTTAAACTCCGGAGACTATCTGAGCCACCTGGAGCTTTGGAAAGGCATCCTAGAATGCATAAATGAATGAAGTAAAAAGTGTTCAGTAAAGCCACTATAGTCTCATCTCTCCAACCTTATCTCGGCGTGCTTTGATTGATCATTATTAGTGAGAAGCGAGTTCAATCTTCACTAAGTGCCCTATATTTGTGGATTTATGTCAAGCTAAGTTGAATATCTAACGTTATTCAACAAATCTGCATCTTGTTGATAACAGAATAAGAAGCATTTATTTTACATAAATCATTTCAACATAATCTCAGAGAATAATAGAGTAAATGTCAACTCAAAATTCAACTGTATCTGGCTACTGACATTGATGTATTGTTGAAGGTATAAAATGGTATGCAAAGAATGGTAATAGAGAAGTGGTACCATATTATAGTATTTCTCTCTGTACAACGCTTCGGTTAAGAAAATCAACATCACTAAAGGTTTTCAATTTAATACAAATTGAAGAAAGGACTACTTAAATAGATTGGTCCACTCGGAAGAAAATAGGAAAAAGTTTTTTTTATTTTGAGAAATATGTTTTATTAATATTCTTTAAACTTTCCTTAGGCCGTGGCACTTGTTAGAATCGAAGAATATTGATTTCTCATCATTTTAGAAGGGAGTCCTTTTCATATAGATTCAGTGTACAAAAAAAAAATTTGATCCCTGACTTCTTAAGCTGTTAGTATTAAGTTTCATTAACTTTCTGTTTACAAATGTGAAGTTTGAAATTATGCTTACGTCATTGATATTTACTTTTTTGTTTTTTTCTTTTTAATTTTCTGATTTTTTAAAAACTTCTAAATTTCAAAGATCCTTCTTAAAAAATTGGTTGCTTTTAACATTTCCATTTTATCTTTAATTAAACAAATCTTTTTCTTTAAAATATATATCCGTTTTCTCCTTTAAAACTAAAAGGAACTTTTTGTAAAAAATGTCAAAAAAATAAATAAAACAAAAAACTCAATCTGACAAACAATTGTTTGTTTATCCATTTTTTTTTTATTGGTATCGCTCCATGCAAGGCAGTAAAGCTACTAAGACACAAGGGGTTACAAGGTATGGAAGAATTAGGAACAAAAACATTAATAATGAGCGGGAAGAGGAAAGAGTAAGAAGAGTAGTGTGCGATTGACATTGCATTTAAAATTTTGCCGATTAAAATTAGCTGGAAACCATGTAGCCGGAATAGAGTTACACAAGCGAGAAGTACGATAAAAGAAACTGTTAGCATAAAATGTTCGACTACATCTAGCCAGTTCAATTGTAAATCTTGTATTGCACTTAAATTCAAAAAGTCTAGGTACCATGACGAAGAGCTCATTCGAACAATTACCATGGAATTATTTATAAAAAAAAAGACAGAGCAGTAACCTTACGACGGAGGAAAAAGTGATTGAAGCCGAGCCGCCAGACCAAGACCAATAATATTGCTGATTCTTCTTTTGGATTTTATCAAGGAGCTTAAGGTAAATAGCAGTGGCACTAGACGTTATGTAGCAACAATATTCAAAGCATGGGCGAATGGTAGACTTATAGATAAGTAAAATAGATTTTAAATTAACAAGCCATTTCCCCCCAGTTAACGACGGACTTGAAATCATTTTGGGCATCGGCTCCCATTTTGACCTTGTCTGACTGATCAGCTTTATTATCGAGGCAGTAGTAAATGGTTGTGTCATCAGCATAGGTACTAAGTTGAGAGATGATATTATCAGGAAGGTCATTAATGATTCAGTTAAAAGATGTGTCCGGAGATACCGTAACTTTTTAGCTTGTGCAGAAGACCTGTATGCCAAACTTTATCAAAGGCTTTCGAGATGTCCAATGCTACAGCCCGGGCCACACCCTTTTTATCTAGAGCATGATAGACACTTTCCCCATTTATCGTCAGTATATCAGCAGTTGACCTGGAGAAATGAAAGCTATAGTGCTTGTCAAAAAAAAAAAAAAAAAAAAATCCCTGCGATGAGAGATATTGAACCAATTTGGAATTGATTATGGCCTCTAGGAAGCTCCCAAAAAGAGGTAGAACGCTAGTAGGTCGATAGTTGGAAGGGTCGGACGGCTCATAAGAGTTCTTAAAAACTGGAACAAGAAGATATTGACTCTCATCAGGCAGGAAAACAGGAGGTAGTGAGGCATTTATTATACAGTTTAGAGAGAACAAGAGCCAGTTTGGAAGCACAATTCATAATGGCTATTACAGGAATACCATCGGGTCCACATGTTTTATGGGGATTTAGATTAGATTTATTATTTTTTAATTAAATAACAAACAAAAAAACAAGTGGAAAAATATTCAGTTTAATGTGGATTTTTTGTGTCAAAATTTGAACATATTTTAAATTATGCAAATACCAACTTTCAGCAAAAATGTTTTTGACTTTTATTAACTTACGTTTTGGTAAGTTTCATGATAAATTTTGAGGGTGTTTGAGAATATTTTTTACACTTACATAAAAGAAAAATCCCTGAAAATTTAAAAAATATTCTCAAACACACACAAAATTTCAAAATTTAAATCTGTTAGCGATATTTGAAAGTTGGGGTGGAAATGACAAAAAAACATAAAATAAAATGAAATAAAAAAAAACGACATACATCACGTCACCACTGAACAACTTCAAACATACTCAAGCACAACTAGACTACAGCTTGACTGGAAGCAAAATTAGCAACTGAGTGGTAATCAGTGTTTGGCATTTCAGGAAAGCATGTGAAACATCTGTGATAAAGACATAAGCAACAAGAATTACTTTTAAAACTTCATGAACAGGAAAGAATTGCTAAAGATGAGAGGCAAAAGAATGAAAAACAGTTTCAAACATTAACTCAGTTATCAAGTATGGTGTTACTGTGAAGTCTATTATTATTAATAATAATCTTTACAGCTTTAATAATTTATTAAGGATGTACAACAGGCAGTAATTTGGAAGCACTAAAAGATCAACTTAGTGAAGAGAACATTCAGATATTTATCAAGATCAACACTGGTGTAAGTAAATCCCGACTGAAAGCGGCTCTTTGAATCCTAGTATGTTTGGTTAAATATTAGTAACCATTATGTTGTGGCTAATTAACATCTTGTATAGTAAATATTTAATTGCTCCTGTAACATTTATAACGCAAACAATATTGGCAGACTCAATGTAAGTCCAGGTAAAAATGAGTACACAAAACAATAAATATTCATTCAAACAACAATTCATATATTAAAAAAAGGAATTACAGGCTGTTATGGTAATTTACCCACGTACGCATGGATTATCCCAGCTTTAAATAGAAGCAGGTACTGCCTTTTGGAGGGTGAAGTTTTCAGCAGTCAGCTCTAACAGTCGGACCGAAAATTCTTGCTGTAACACTCTCGTTTGTATTACTGTTTAACTCAATTCCTCTCTTGTGTCTTTATTTCTGGCCCTAACAAGGCCAAAACGCAGGCATAGGCAAAAAAGGAAAAAAAAAACCCATTAAAACAAAGCTGTGAATATGGGCGCAGAATTGCGCAAGAAACAGAACCGTCGAGGTTCTGGTCGTTACATTAGTGAGATCAAAACCCCGGAGTGGCATACTCTTCGGGCCACTGACGACATGCGCGAGTCGTTTCGGCGGCATTTCGAGAGCTGGTTTGCCAAGGAGCCTGGTCTCAGCGAAGAGGAGTTTCGTAGCTATTCGGCTGACTTTCCTCGGCTTTCGCCGACTGAAGCGGCTAGATGCGAGGGGGGGATCACGGATAGTGAATGTGACACTATTTAGCTATGGTAATTGGCTAACTAATTAACCATAAGAATTAAAACAAGAAAATCCTGAGAACGGAAAAGAAGATAGCTCGAAATTTTTTTATTTTTTTTTTATTCAATAATAAAATCGAGTTACTTTCTCAAAGACCTGTAAATTGGCGGAGACAGTAGACTCGCAGAAAAGCCACATGCGAGCTTTTTGACAGTTGATTAAAGTTGTAAAAAATTTTTGTCGAGAGAACAGGAGATTCAGAAAAAGCAAAACGTTGAGATATCAGGCAGGCCATATGGTGATTGCCCTATGAATTGTACTTGACGCTGTCGTGTTCAACAACTGGTTACTCCAGTGAACAGTCCCCGACCGGATCTTCAGGGGTGTGGTCACGCCGTTGAAAAAGGGCAATGGTGTTGGGGGGAATTAGATGACTATAGGCCCATAACTCTGCTAAACAGAGTTAAAGATTTGGGCCAAAATCCTTGAGGAGCGCTTGCAGTCAATTGCCGAGAGATTGTTGGGACCTGAGCAAACTCTTTAGTAATTTATTTTCTACGGAAGGAGGATATCGTTTATGCAACTGGGTATCTCACTCTCCAGACTGGTATGTCAGTCTCCGGGCGCATGAAATCCATGGAGAGCACGAAGATACCTGTACTGGTCCCATTCAAGGATATATGCAGTTGTATCTTGTGCAACTGGGAAAATCAGTAAGCTGTTGTACCCGTTCCATGCGTCCAGGACTGTTTTCTTTGAGCCGGAACGATACAAACCTGATTAAATAGGGACGGCGTGTGATGGGTTCCCCTCATGGTGGTAGCGTTCAATTCTTGTAAGTCCGCCTTGCGTCTGGGGGTGCCGTCTTTTTTGGATGCGACTACCGTCCTTGAGCACCGGATTGTAGGAGTGATCACAGGCACCAGTTCAATTCTAATTGAACCCTAATTCTTATTCAGTGAAGAAGCGAGTATATTATTTTTTCGGGGTTGTCGAAGTACACGGCGATCGTAGCCAAATATCTGTAGGTAGGATGAGGTTGACGTTCACTGAATAAGAATCCTTGTGTGTGCTGTGGGTAGACATTCCCCCCAGTTGGATCAATTAGGAGAGATTACCCAGCAGCTAAACTGGTATATTATAATTGCAGGATTAGGGTTCACATAAAAAAAGGTATGCCAGAAATCTACTTAGATTGAAACATTGGAACTACGAACAAATCAACAAGGTGCGAGACAGTGCGTAATTCATTCAATTTCTCAAACACTAGTCTGAAAGTTAACCCCATCCATACCAACCGCTATACCGGCAGATTAAAACGGAGCCGTAAAACCGGTTTAATACCGCGCGGTGCTGTGCCTCATTTTGCGTGGAATGGAAAGCAATTTGAAGACAGTGTCCTAGATCCACCGTCATCATTGACAATAGAATGAACTATAATGTATCAAACCCACGCTTCATTTGGACGCACCCAGACTGGCCTAATTAACCACGGTAGTCATCGCATTCTCGCGTTCGCCTATGAAGGGGCTCAGACTGGTCCAAGTGGATCAGAGATATTAAAACTACTCAGTTGTCCAAACGAGTACCCCGTGCCAACTAGTCAGCGAATACGTAACATCACAGACAACCAACTTCATATTTAGGGTGTGTTGTTCATGCATATAAGAATTGGCTCAAGGAAGACATGACTGGTAGTGTATGTGTCGAACAACACGTCTGTTTTTTTGCTTTAAAGAATCTGCCCTGAAGGACCTACATCTGATGCCACCTGATTTCCCAGCCCAGATATCACGGCTCAACTCGTTGAAGGGTGCAAAGGAAAATGTCCTGTGCACATGCCCCACCCACCAAAAAACAAAAAACAAACATTCCAGCGATGCCTAGTACCATCCCGTTCATCCGACTGAAACCAACAGACACCTACTGAAACGATGAATACGTGACCATAAACCCTTACCGACTATGACAGGAAAGCTATTGGTCATTACCTTCGTCCTTGATGCGAAGCCATCAGCGGTTCACACACAATTGGAAAAAGAGTGCGAAACAAAACTTCGATCGAGACGTCACATTGAGTATAATTGAACTGGTGCCTGTGATCACTCCTACAATCCGGTGCTCAAGGACGGTAGTCGCACCCAAAAAAGACGGCACCCCCAGACGCAAGGCGGACTTACAAGAATTGAACGCTACCTCCATGGTGGGAACCCATCACACGCCGTCCCTATTTAATCAGGTTTGTATCGTTCCGGCTCAAAGAAAACAGTCCTGGACGCATGGAACGGCTACAACAGCTTACTGATTTTCCCAGCTGCACAAGATAAAACTGCATATATCCTTGAATGGGACCAGTACAGGTATCTTCGTGCTCCCCATGGATTTCATGCGCCCGGAGACTGACATACCAGTCTGGAGAGTGACATACCCAGTTGCATAAACGATATCCTCCTTCCGTAGAAAATAAATTATTAAAGATGTAAAGATTATTATTAATAATAATAGACTTTACAGTATCACCATGACTGATAACTGAGTTAATGTTTGAAACTCTTTTTCGTTCCTTTGCTGCTCATTTTCAGCAATCCTCTCCTGTTCATGAAGTTTTAAAAGTAATTCCTGTTGCTTGTGTCTTTATCGCAGATGTTTCACATGCTTTCCTCCGATATAGCTAATATTTCTGGAACACTTCATATCTAGCCATCACTTGAAACTGGCATTACATCAAAGTTCTCTCTGAAGACAAAAGCATATTCCACTTGTGCAATATCATTTGACAAAGGCCAATTGGAAATAATTACAAACGCTTGTTACACACACAGACACACACACACAGAGACGCACACACACACACACACTGTTATTAAGATTTATTGCGTAAAAAATACACAATTGTGGCACAAGGCCTAAAAGTGTGGGATGGGGCTGAGGCTGCTCGTTACTTACTAATCAATCCTCCCTTTCTAGCTCCATCATTTGTTGCATGAGTTGAACAATCAAATCAAGGATTCCACCTGGAGCAGATGCCATGTATAATTTTGTCAAGATAGTTCCACTTATTCATCAGATCCTGTTCCCAACAACATATAAAATAACCACAACGGCAATGGTAGTAGTAATTCTCTATTACTTTATTACCGTACCAACAAGATAAAAATACAAAAATATATACCTGATCCCGGCCACTCAGCTGTTTATATAACACTGAACGAGGCACCTTATGGAAGCCTGTGGAAGTCCCCCATTATCTAATGAAACATTCCATTTCTACTCTATAGCCACGAGAAAATGAAGTGCAGGAAATTTATTCACAATGTCTAGAAAGTCTTCTTATCTATCAGTTTAAAACAGAAGAAAATTTAAAGCACTTATAAAGTACAGTAGAATTCCTCATAACCGGAATCCCGCATATCCGGACATGATTTTGATGTGTAAATTTGAAATATTTGGGTGATATGGAACTTATTTGAAATTTACACATGTAGGATTTTGTTTTTAAAAAGTTGATTAGATATTTCCAACGAAAGTCTTTTAGCATCCGGATACCACTTTCTTATCACTGTTGAATTTGGCACACATCTTTACAAAACAAAATTGTAATATTCTGCATAAAAAATATACATGTTGTACCAAAACTATTCTTTTTGTCGTAATTGAATATCGTTACCATTTGATTTTTTATTTAAATTAATGTTTGTGGATATTGCATGTCTCATTTACAGCGAAATATTTTTAAAAATTCACGTAGCCTTCTTAGATCCACAACATAAATTAATTGGTGACCCCGATGTCTAAATTTATTGGTAACCCCGACGCCTAAATTTATTGGCTATCCTTTTTGCCGTACTACGTAAATTAATTGGTAACCCCGACGTCTAAATTTATTGGTAACCCCAATTACCTAAATTTATTGGCTATCCTTTTTACCGTATTACCTAAATTAATTGGTAACCACAACGTCTAAATTTATTGGGAACCCCAATTACCTAAATTTTTTGGCTATCCTTTCTGCTGTACTACCTAAATTAATTGGTAACCCCGACGTCTAAATTTATTGGTAACCCCAATTACCTAAATTTATTGGCTATCCTTTCTACTGTACTACCTAAATTAATTGGTAACCACGACGTTCTAAATTTATTGGTAACCCCAATTACCTAAATTTATTGGCTATCCTTTCTGCTGTACTACCGAAATTAATTGGTAACCCCCTCGTCTAAATTTATTGGTAACCCCAATTACCTAAATTTATTGACCCCGATGTCTAAATTTATTGGTAACCCCGACGCCTAAATTTATTGGCTATCCTTTTTGCCGTACTACGTAAATTAATTGGTAACCCCGACGTCTAAATTCATTGGTAACGCCAATTACCTAAATTATTGGCTATCCTTTCTGCTGTACTACCTAAATTAATTGGTAACCACGCCGTTCTAAATTTATTGGCTCACTTCATCGACACTTGAATTTACAGCCTCTCTCATCGACTACAGGAACACATTTTCCTCTATCAAATTTGATCGTTACGATATGCTCAATTACTAAAAAACATTTTAGAACCTTACGTGTGAATATCTTGCCACAAAAATCTCTCTCAACCACCTTTACCAGAAATTTCGATAATTCCAGTTCTTTTCACTGGAATTACATTATCTCTAACACTAACAATCAGCATCTTGAGCGACAAGTTCAGCTTTTGTGAGCTCAGATAAAAATATTTCATTAGTAAAAACTTTAATTCAGTCAAAGGGACATAACACCAACAAAAATAGTAACCCCTGTTGCGTGCTAATGAGATTTGGTATAAAATTGTTAAGATGGCTTTGGTGAAGGTTGCGTTTTTGATTAGCACATCACATTTAAATTTTACAAAGAAACACAAAGAAGGAATAACAAGAGATTATTCAGTAATCAACAATAACATGTATTGAAAAACAAGCGAGTACAAAATTGTGTTTGGTGAAACAAAGTTCCCCTTGTACTGATGTGAAATTTTAAATATGTGTTAAAAGAACTTTCTTGTTTAAAATGTTCAGAGTTCAGCAATATGTGATAACTGAGTTTAAGTATGAGAAAGTTCTACAAAAGAGTGATAGAATTCTGAGTTGGTTACTTGGCTTTTTGGACAGACAGTTCACAGCGTAGTGCAATTGTAATTTTGTGTCTGTGAGTAGAAGAATGAGAATTCACGTACGTGGTTGAGCTCTGGAGATTTACTGGTCTACTACTGTTCTTTTCTTTGATTTTCGTGTTATTTATACTTTCTGAATAGGCTCCAGGAACGAGAGCGGGAAAAATATTGAAAGGAGTCTTATATTATTGGTCAAAAATCAACCAATCACTGATTTTTTTCTAAACCTGGTTTGGCAAAGTATACATCAGAAAATTTGATGTGGCTCATGCGATGCATAAATTGTCCTATAGAAAATAGTGCTTATTTTCTATCCAATAGCTATTGAGTATTTTGTGGGCGTGGTGTATGTAAACAACCGCTACACCCTTATGCTTATATACATCATTATATAAATCTAAATCTTGTTGCTGTTAAAAAACAAAAAACAAAAATACTCTTCTACAACTGATAGCCCCGATGTGTAAAATCCACGAAATATTTCCTTTCTAAACAATATTTTCGAACGACATTCTTGCATTCTGTCATGAAAACATTCAAACTTAATCAGTTTAACACTCAACATTCTACGGCATTTACTCTAACTTCAATCGGCAGACACCGTATGGACATAGAAGCATAACTTAATTGAACATTTTTCACTGGATTGAACATGATATTTCTGGACGACTCATTGTTCCTTTCGTCTACACGACTTTGCGACACGACTTTGAGAATTTGAAAGCACGTTATTCGTTCGCTATTAATGCACAATTCAGCATTTTCTCGCTACGCTGCTACGACGATGAAAAAATTTCTGTAATACAGACGCCATCCGTCACTTCGTTCAGCAATCGCATTCTATTCAATATTAAAATTAAGAAAAGGCGCAATTAATACAATGTTCTACCCCACGTAGAGACATTTCGCACCACTGCTTATCAACATTTCAATATTGCTTAACATGCTTTTTAATGCACAAAAGTTTTCTGCGCTGAAGAGATTAAGTGTGAAATATACTTCGGACGACTCACTGTCCTGGATTAAATTCTATGCGACGCAATCTTCGGGCCACTCACTGCCCTGAAATTTATTATACGCAACGCAACTTTCACATAAAAAATTGCTGATGATATTCAATAAATATTAGTTATCACTAATACGTAAATTTTTTAACTTCACCACGACGTTCTCACTCCATCATAAACCCGTAGGCATTCTACAGTACACTACTCGAGTACGCACCTCGACTTACTGAATTACGCGGAGCATTGGAATTAAGCAAGAATTTAAACACAACAGCGTCGGCTAACAGCAATCTACCCTGAAGACACGTGTACACTTCGTCGATACATATTCATTCAGTCTGTGCTATACATTCATTCCGAATATAATTTCAGCACCCTGACAATGCACATACTTTCGGCGTTCTTTTTCATCTGATATAACATTTCAGAAATCACGTCTTCAACATAAACATGCGTCAACCATTTTGGACACTTTCTCTATTCAGTTTATAACTTTTTACAAATTGAAAGTTTTCGTTCCTGCAACTTTCAATCTGAGGGGGGTATTTTAGCATCCCGATACCACTTTCTTATCAATGTTGAATTTTGCACACATCTTTACAAAACAAAATTGTAATATTCTGCATAAAAAATATACATGTTGTACCAAAGCTATTCTTTTTGTCGTAATTAAATATCGTTACCATTTGATTTTTTATTTAAATTAATGTTTGTGGAAATTGCATGTTTCATTTACAGCGAAATATTTTAAAATATTCACTCAGCCTTCTTAGATCCACTACAGTCTTATATTTTGTCGAAATATATTAATTAAAAATTTAAAAGGTGAGTTCTTAAAATTTTTTATTTCACAACAAACGTATTAGCCCAAATTTGCATATTGCAAAAAGAAAGAAATTTTTAGGTATCGCCAAAATGTTTGTGTTGTTAAAAGGTTAGATCGACGTATGTTTTACATTTATTTTTAATTTTAAATATTGAATTATAAAATAATTCTCCAAAACAATCTCTAAATAATATGTATCAAAGAATTTTTTTTTTTTTTTGGTTACAGACAATAATAGTCCTAGAATATAAATAAAAATAAAAAATGTCAAATAAATGTCCATAATTTTATTCCATTTTTTTTTTTTTTGAAATTTCAGCCTATAGCATCCGAATTGACTTTTCTTTTTGGTTTCATTTTTTTATTTTTATTATCTTTTTTTTTTTTTTCAGTGCTAAATTTTAAACGATTTATCATTAAAAAGTGAAAAAAAAACTTGCTCAATCTGATCCGATTCGATATAAAATTGAAAATCATCAAATTAAAAAGAGGGTGCAATCGCTCAAAAAAAAAAAAAATTTTTTTTTCGCTAAAATTTTGGAGAGATACTGTATTTTTAACTCCACTTTTTCGGTAAAAAGCGCATCTAATGATGAAAAAAGATTCCAATCTTGATAAAAACAACGTGTTATCGTCAAAATGTTAATGTCAAAAGGAACGATTAAAGCAATTTTGCTAATTTTTTTAAAAAAATGAATCCTTTTTCTGGCATGGTCGAAATCATATTGTTGGGGACGTGCAGAATTTATTAATTATGCTTGAAAGAATCAGAAGGAATTTGTGCAGGTTGCGTGACTTTCTGCATCCACAACAAATAAATAAACGAAATTTAAAATACGATTAAGAACAAGACATATTCAATTAGAAACTAATATAACATTTATATACAATTCAAAACAATATACAAGCAGGATAATTGGTATATGTTATGTTGGCAAAATGTGTATGATGTTCTAGATTTCAGATTGTCTCTCTTTGTAATTGTTCGTTCATTTACAATCTTTTAAAGTTTGTATTGATATTAATAATTGTCGATATTAAGTGTCTTTTTAGGAGTTTTTAAAGAGTGATCTACCTTTGACTGTAATGTTTTTAAGGTTGTTCGCACATTGATGTTTACTTAATAGGTAGCAAATATAATTCACTTTAGATAAGCAATGTTTGAGAATCGATGTCCACAGAGTTGATTGAGTTTTTTGATCATGAGTGAGTCAGCGATGATGTATCTTTGCGCGGTAAAAACGTGATTTCGAGTGACGTGGAGTATGTTGGCAATTTCTCTGTGGGTGTTTGTTACTGACAATAATATTTATTATTGTAAAAAAAATACAACAAATGTGGCACAAGGCCAAAAAAGGGGGTTGGGGGTAAAGGACGGTCATCACTTGTCTCAATATAAAACTTAGCTAACCACAACCACTGACCCTAACATACAAAACAATATTCCTTTCACCAAAACAACACATTTATCCATACCTTTCTTACTACATCCACCAAAATACCTCTTTGACTCAATGCAAATCCTAAATACTACTCTCCTTATGTACAAATATTGTCTGTGGGGGGAGGGGCATAAAAACAACAATTTTTTAAAAGATCCCCAATGAGTATATACAAAATGACAAAAATATTTACAAGAAACCAAACAAAAATTAGTGTTAGTAAACTTTAAATGTGGCAGAAATATCAGTTAACCGGACGAAATCGATGCGGGACTATGGAAATAAAGAACACATTCTTTCCCCCCAAGCATTCACACAGGCACACACTCATTCATGCACAACAACAAATACGAAAAACACACACGCGAAACGAAAGGCGCCCCGCATCCACCAGAGAACTGACATCACTGAACCTAAACGAGGGAGGGGATAGGGAGTTAAACTAAAGGGAAAAAATGGGAACAGAAATAAAAGGGACCAATGAGCAAGCACACCCTAGCTAAGTTTACTGAAAAGAAGAAAATCTAAAAATCAAAAAACAAGACCTACACTAACCTAATTTCGGGATGGGATGCCTATGTTCAACCCAGGAATACAATATCCTAATGCCTTACCGGCATCAAAATGCCACTCAAGGTCATCCCCTTTTACTCGGCACATACGCGCAAGATTCACCCACCTTTTGCCAAATTCTGATGAGGTGAGCCGCCGCCTTTCCGTCCTAATCTTGACTTTAAGCTGATGCCCAACGAACAAGATCAGTTGAGAAGTGAACTTCTCGCCCTCATAGAATTCCTTCTGACGCGTCGTCCAAATCACGACTCTCATAACCCCTAGCAAGCAACAGAACACATAGTGTTCAGCCTTCGTCATCTGCGGCACCACATTGCTACAAACAGAACTGGCTTCAAGGACAAAATACTTTCCCTACAGCATGCGAACCATGAGGCCTTCAACAAACCTGCACAACGGCACTACCGCCTTGCACTGAAAGAAGGCGTGACCAATGGTCTCGACTTCCCCCGCACAGCGACGACAGTTTGGATATTTCTCCAAGCCTGCTGAACAAATCTCTTGCCGACCCAGAGGGCTTCACGAATCACCAGCCAGGTGAGTGATGCCTCATCGTTATTGAGGCATTTCAACCCAGGCGCCCAAGGCCATATCGAGCGAGCCTCCTGCTTCGTAAGACCGAGCTCGCCAATTAGATCATCTTGAACGGCCCCCCTAACTAACACTTGATACAATGGCTTGCGAGACAACGGCTTGGGGTCTACGGCCGGCCTCCTCCTCCTCGCACGAGCGCACACTTCTCAGGGATGGGAAATGTTTACGGGCGTCTTCTTTCCAGAAGGCGCCCACCTCATCCGATCTAGAAAGGTGATGCGAAGCATATGTTGACGAATCTCAATGCTAGGCATACCCAGACCGCCCTCAGAGGGATGAAGGCAACAGATCTCGCGAGATACCATAGGGGCCTTGTCTCTCCGCAAGAAAGAGAACAAGACCCGTACCAATAAAATTAGTCTGGCATACGGGAGTGGAAGTACAGAGAGTCGGTACAGGAGAATCGGATAGATGTGTGAAACACATACTTCCGCCCTTCCCTTCAGGGAAAGTCTCCTCCGAGACCACAGATTAACCGCGATCTCGGCCTTCCCTTGTACCTCCGACCAATTCATTTCCAACTGGAGATCAGGACCGAACCAGACGCCGAGTATCTTGATCGGCCCATTCGTCTAAAGGAAAGGTCCGGGAAGAGAAACTCCATTCCACGCACCCAACCGCAAGCCAACAGACTTATCGCAGTTGATCTTGGCCCCTGTCACCATCTCATACCCACTGATCTCCTTGCTGACTTCGTCAATCTCGGCTCTGCTCGACACAAGAACCGAAACGTCGTCCGCATAGGCAGAATACCTGGCTGAGGTGGAAGCCCCAGGCAGGGAAATTCCGCGCAGGACCGGATTCGCCTTTAACTTGCGAAGGAATGGTTCCAACGCAAGAACGTACAGCAAAGGCGAGAGCGGACAACCTTGACGAATGGAGCGAGACAATACGAAAGACTTCGATCTTACCCCATTCACTTCCACCAGCGCACCGGGGGTCGCATACAAAAGTCGGATCCAGGAGCGAAAGTCGGCTCCGAAACCGGCCGCCGAAAGGACAGCCTCCAGAAATCGATGGTCAACCCTATCGAAGGCCTTGGACTGATCTAAATTGATCAGCGCGGCTTCACTGTCGACTTGTTCTAAGATCAAGCGTACCATATGAAGGTTATCCTGAATAGTCCTGCCCTTCACAGCACAAGTCTGTTCGAGGCCAATCAGACGAGACAGGACAAGCTGCAAACGGTTGGCTAAGATCTTCGCCAAAATCTTTAACTCTGTGTTTAACATGGTTAAAGGGCGAAAGTTCCCTAACCCATCCCCACCGTTCTTGTCCTTACGCAGCAACTTGATCACACCCCTGGTGAAGCGTTGAGGTATAGACCCCTGCTTCATCCAGAGTCTGTTTGCTGCAATTTTTGAAAGGCAAGGACAATTATTTGGGCACCGGTGTCAACTAAAAATTTCAAACCGCTCGCTCTGTCGTGGATGTAAAAGAGACGATTAGTTTTTAAATATCTGGCATCCAACGTCTCTACTGGGTGCCAGCGGGTCTGTTTCCCGCCTGTTTGTTTGGAAATGACTGTTTTATACGAACATGGTGGTCGGCATTTCTTCGCGCGTGCGCCAAAATTTTCGTGGTACCAGCAATTGGCATGTTGGTAACGATCACGGCGTTGTTGGTATTTATGCCAAGACGTCGATCTTGAACCACGTTTACTGTGTCGCGTAAAATTATCACGCCGACTTTCGTGTGGTTTTTGTAAATCACGCAGTTGTAGAGATATTTTTTGTAATTCTGAAGACAATTTTTGAATCTGTTGGTTGACATCTAGCACAAGGCCATCCACGGTCTCCGTTGAAGAAATCTGTCGTACCGGCGCAGTATCGGCTATTTTGTCCGCTATCGTTGCCAATTTTTGTATGTCAACGTCGTCTGTTAATGCAGCTAAGATTCGTATCATGTCTGATGGTAATTTGTCCAGCCACATTTGGCGGAATACTGTGGCTGATATGTTGTTGTCGCCCAACAGTTGTTGCATGCGTCGTAGTAATTGGGACGGTTTCGAATCTCCAATTGTAACGTTTGTTAAGAGGTCTCTTATTTTTCTTTCCTCCGAAAAACCAGATCGGTGTAGGCTTGTCTATTGGTAGAGAGGTTAATATGTCGGCTACTTCAGCCGCTACCTCCGCGGGTAGCTTCTCTACGATGGACGCAAATTTTGATTACTGCGAGGTTACGTGTCTGGCCTGGAATATCGCGTCCAATTGTAAGAACCACCTCTGAACGTTTGGGTTGAAAACAGGCATTCCAGCCTGATTGCTGTTTCTGTGAGAGGAACTGGATCAGCCATTTATAAAGTCGTGGTTTTGTTTCTGGATCTTTGGTCTGCTGGTTCGAAAACAACACGTGTCGATTTAATTTCTTCCCGCGCGTTGGGGTCGTCACTAATTTTGTTTTCGTACGTCGGGATTCCAATTTTGATTTCTTCAACGATTCACACGTCTGAATCGCCAATTTTATTGGTAACGTCGAACATCGAACGTCAGGGTCATCAATTTTGTTGATGACGAGTTTTTCTTACATTAACGTCGGGGTAGTCAATTTTTTGGGTTTCGCACGTCGGTGGTCACCAATTTTATTTAAACGTCGGGGTCGCCAATTTTTTGGGGGACGTGCAGAATTTATTAATTATGCTTGAAAGAATCAGAAGGAATTTGTGTAGGTTGCGTGACTTTTTGCATCCACAACAAATAAATAAACGAAATTTAAAATACGATCAAGAACAAGACATATTCAATTAGAAACTAATATAACATTTATATACAATTCAAAACAATATACAAGCAGGATAATTGGTATATGTTATGTTGGCAAAATGTGTATGATGTTCTAGATTTCAGAATGTCTCTCTTTGTAATTGTTCGTTCATTTACAGTCTTTTTAAGTTTGTATTGATATTAATAATTGTCGATATTAAGTGTCTTTTTAGAAGGAGTTTTTAAAGAGTGATTTACCTTTGACTGTAATGTTTTTAAGGTTGTTCGCACATTGATATTTACTTAATAGGTAGCGAATATAATTCACTTTAGATAAGCAATGTTTGAGAATCGATGTCCACAGAGTTGATTGAGTTTTTTGATCATGAGTGAGTCAGCGATGATGTATCTTTGCGCGGTAAAATCGTGATTTCGAGTGACGTGGAGTATGTTGGCAATTTCTCTGTGAGTGTTTGCTACTGACTGCCTGGGGCGGTCAGCGTTTATTTTTATAAGTCCTGAAAGTCCGAAGTTGGCTCACTTGAGTTTTGGCGCAATTTCGTTTTGCACGTGAACTTTCAGTGATGAACCAATGAGATTGGTTGATTCGCCTAGTACAGTTTTAATTGGTTGGAGTTTTCCGTACGTAGGCGTAAGATATAGACTGTTCTGTTGCTAGGGTTGATAGGTAAGAAAAAAAAGGACGAGTCTACAATATAATATCTTATTTAGAGAATTATTTTCATTTTTAAACATTTTAATTAAAAAAATTCATTAAGTTTTAAATCTTTTTAAAATGAATGTCAACCATTTATTGTTATTAAATGAAAATTATATTTGCTAATCATAAATGGTAAAGCAGCTTAATACCAGTCATCGAACACCAATATTTTTAAAAGTATTTAAATTTTTCTTTTCTTTTAGTCAATGTATAGAAGCCGATTTTTATAATCATGGTATTTCTTACATAATACTACAAACGTGTTTTTAAGTGTTATCCAACCGTTACGGAAAAATAACGCTCATAATTTTTTTCGGCTGTTAGCAATTCTTTCATTTCTCTTCCTTCGTTTGTCGTGTGTACGTCTTAACAGGATTTGCAAATCATCCCTTTAAAATTTTAAAGTAAGTTTTATTTTTTTTATTCCTATTTTACTAAATATTTTAATTTTTATGTATTTATATTTTTAGTGTGTGTCATACTTAAATTAATTTAGTTTTTATTAGTTTCACTTAATAAAACTGAAAGCAAATTATTTTTTATGAAATAGTAAAAATAGCAATTTAAACATTTGAAAGAAACTTTCAAAATGACAGACAAATATTAAAAAAATGAAGACCTTCAAATAGAAATTGTACAAAAAAGAAATTAATAGTGTAACCCGGATATAAGAGAAACCCGGATATAAGAGAGATTTTATCTGGTCCCAAATTAGAGCCATACTTACCTAAACAAAATAGATCAAACCCGGATATAAGAGAAACCCGGATATAAGAGATCCACATTCATCCCAACTTTCAAATATCACATTATGATTATACCAGTAACACCTAATTTTTGGGGGAGTGATAGAATGGATATATTCTGGATTATTGTCACAAGGTATTTGAAAGGCCGATTTTAGACTTGCTTGAATTGTGTCATAAAATGAATACTTCTTACACTAGAAACACCAAATTTCATATCTAGCCATTTCTGGGGGTGCTCTTTCCATTTATCATGGTTAAAATGACCTAAAATCGATAGATTAGAATGTATATGGAGCAGATGCTGAACAAGTACACTCCTGACTCAACATGTACAATTTCTGGACTTTTGAGAGAGAGAAGCTTAACACTTAGACAATAATTTGTAGATGACTACTACGTTTTCTTACTGAATTTGAGTTTATTTGCAGTTCATAAAAAAAAATTGCACTAAATACAATCAGGGATAAATATAAATTTAGAGTCATCCATACACATGAGTAACAAATAAGGAAGCACTAAAATATTTTCTCAACAAACCTATTTCCACAGTGGTCCTTAAAACTGACACATTGTTTATTTTATTCTAAAATATTTTAATCATAATCCGTATGAAATAAATATTACTAGGAAATAATAATAAATTAAGAAAATGAATATTAAATCATAAATTTGTATCTAGATAGCAATAAATCGTAACTAAAATCCATTCATTAGATAACTTAAAAAGTAAGAAAATTGCTTGAAGGCCCTAAGGGGTAACTTAACTTTAAAAAACAATGTTACTTGGTAACTGAAATGCTGATAATTATTGTAAGAATACTGCAAAAACATAAGACACTTTAGAATTTTTTTGTAGAATGTTTTTTTTTTTTTTTATCTCATTCGTTGAATATGAACATATTTCGATCAATATAAGTCTTACGTTTTTTTTTTTTTTTTTTTTTTCGTGATTTGAATCTGAGCGTAAAGTAAAAAATCTATTTTTGTATCTTTTATGAAGAAAACGGTTTTTAAATCCCATTTACATTTTACATATCATAGAAAATTAATATCTAAAACAAATTCTTATCAATTTGCTTGAAAATTTCGTCCATAGAAAACACGCTGGTCGATTCTTTTGTGTTGACGCTGTGTATTATTATTTGAGTCTCTCGTGGAGTTGAAATGATGGCCGAGCGAGCCGCACATAGTTACACATAATCACACACGCACAAAATGAAGCTATTGTTTCATATTTGATTTTGATTTAGTTTCATAGATTATTAAATTAGCGTTTTATTGATATATTTTCTGTGTTTTTACTTTTACAAGAAGCATTTGAATTTTACGCTCAAACTTTTCATTTGAATTGTTTACAAACTTCTTATTAAAATTAAAAAATAGAAAATATATGAAAATGAAGCTTAGAATGTTTATTGTTAACTTTCGAACTAACGTATTACCAAAATTGTAATAAACCCTGCGGAGTGCGCAAGTTACAAAATGTGTGGAAGTCTAAATTGCCGTCAGTGAAAAAATGGCTAAAATTTTGCAAAATCACCAAAATGCCTATTTTCAAACTGCAACATTCCTCGCACACTGTAAAAATAAATAAGATAGAAACAAAGTTCATGAAATAAGCTTTTATTTGATATGCATTATGTTTTTATGGAGATATTGAATGAAATAACATGGCAAGTTGAATATATGCATTTTTTAGTGTTTAGTTAAGAAGAATTTCATCGACTGTAAGCTGAGTGTTGGGATATCTACACACACACACACACACACACACACACACACACATCCATATGCTCTCCACACACAGACTACCTGGTTTTATTTTTTTTTTTTTCCCTTTTTACTCTTTCAAGTAGTGAACTGTTTTCCATGAATTTAGTGTTTATAGATTGCCTTCCAAGTTAGCTCTTCATAATTTCTGTTAAACTTTTACCACATTTAAATTCTTTTGTCTGGTTTCAATTTAAAGTGAGTGCTTGGGCTTTAATAAGAGAGATAGAAGTGGCTTGCAACCATATCACATTGAAACATTGATTCCCTTACAATCACTGAAATTAAGCAACCAGTCAGTACCTAGATGGGTGACTACTGGGGAATACCAGGTGATGTAAACTTGGGTGTGCAGGTGATGTAATGGATAACAACTTTGAATTGTTAATCACAAATCCAATTCCATTTGGGTTTGTTATATTCACTTATGTGCTACAGTCTATGCAAGAGTTTCTTTTTTCCATGGCTGTATTGATGGTATGAATTATCATATTGATATTTCACCATGCTAATTTCAAAAAGCTAACTTAGCTTGTTGCACTTGGCCAAATGCTTTACTTATTTGAGTTTATATTCAAATCTTGATTTGTTCAAAGATATGTTAATTATATCAATCTGACACTATTTTTATTTTTATCTTTTTTGTTTACTCTTTCCAGTAATGAACTATTATTCCATGAATTTAGTGTTTATACTGTAGATTGCCTTGTATATGTTTATACTGTAGATGTGCCACGTCTAAGCTACGCTTGGAAAATCACCACTGTAGATTGCCTTCTAGGTGGGGCACATCATAATATCTGCAAGTAGTTCTGAATTTCTACTACACTTACTTAAATTCTTTGTTTGTTTTCAATTTTGAGTGAGTGTTTGTTATTTAGTAAGAGAGAGTTTCAATTGCAGTGGGGTTTGTTATTTTCACTTATGCGCAAAAATGCTTCATCATTATCATTATTTGACCGTAGTCAGAATCAACGAACCAATGCGAAGGACCCCTTATTTTTTTTTTTTTTTAAAGCTGTATAGTATGTGCTACGCCAGGGCTACAATATCCTTGAAAAACTTGTAAATCCATTATATCCAAAATAATATTATCACAATCTAAAACTTGAGGTCACAGAGATGGGTTGATTCGTTGTGAGACGCGTTGGGGGGGAAGGCCTGGAATAAATACTGAAGAATGATCGAGCGGAATGTCTCTGTTCCACTTCTACTGAAACAAATTGAAAGGAGGGCATGCCACAAATTTATGAAGCAACCCGATACACACACACACACACACACACACACACACGCATATATATATATATATATATATATATATATATATATATATATATATATATATATAACTAAAACGACAATGTAGTAGTAATTTTGAAGTACTTTATTCTCATATCAACGAGGTACAAGTACAAACTAACTCGGCTTCTGATCACTCAGCTTTTGATCACTCAGCTGTTTATATAACAATGGAGGAGGCAAATTATGTTCTCCAGTGTTTGCCTACGGAAGCCCCCATTATCTAAAAAGACCTTTCCTGCTCTACAATCAGGTTTTCGGGTGAATTTTTTTCAAAATTTATTTTAATCCTATTATTCCTCAGATGCGCACGTGGCCAAGTGGTTATAACGTTTGCTTTTCGATCATGAGGCCCGCTGCTCGAATCTAACCATGGTCGTTTTGTCAGGACAACCTAGTAGAAACTCTCATTTGAATACCTGAGTCCACTTCCCACTTGTTTAATTGATGCATCGAATGCATGCGGCAGGCCAGACAATACACACGCCTTGCAAAAGAGGATGGGGTTACTCGTTGACCTGCTTAAATTAAAGAGTGTCGAGAACTAGTTCTTTCTTCGTAAACAAACAAAATTCTCAAATTCACGAATGACAGTGATCAAATTGCTGACAGGTATCACAAAGTAGATTGTTTCGTTGGGTTTTTCTTTTGTTGGAATTTAATTTGAGAACAACAATTTCACAAGTTTACATTCTCGCTAGTTTTTCTATACTCACTCTAACCTCTTTTTAATTTCAAAACCGGCTCCATTCATAAGAATATATTTTCTGACTAAGGAAAGAGCTGGAAAATAAAAAGGAATTCCACCACCATTATTCTTTCCATGGTGCCATAAAGTCTGGGAGAAACCTCACAGCTTCTTCACTTCACTTCAACTTGTTTTCAGTACCTTCGAAACCGGCTCCCAGAGCCCTGATTCTTATCAGAAATAAGAATGTGTTTTCTGACCAATAGAGGGGCCAGGAAATTTGTACAACAATTTTGGAGGGAAAAGTCCTCGATCCATCGGAGCCTACCAAAACTCCATAAATTTGAAGAATCTTGCCTATTTCGACAGTGAGATTTCTCCCCACCGTCTGTGAGGTCGACATTAGGGAGCTCCAGCACCTCTTTCACCAAAGAAGAACTACTAAAAAGGGCTGTCAAAAACGAACGTTGGTCCACTATTCAAGACCAATCCAAAGCTGCATCCCTTCACCGAGCAGGAATTTTTTCTTTATTCTTACGCGCCTAAAAGAGAGAGTTTGTCCGCTCTAATCTTGATGTTTTACTTGCGTTTTTTCGCAAATTTTTAAACCTCAAGCCTATTTTTAAACTCGATCCTTTGATACGGGAAAGCCGGGACAAATTTCCTATCATTACGAGCCCAATGGACTTCTGTCGTCGACCAAAAAACTCACTCAGCCGCAGGATTCCTTCATCTGCGGACAAATTTCCAACTCTACAAGAACTGTGAGTGTATCTATCTGAACCTTAACAATAACATCTAATCGCTTAAAGAACTCTTTAGGCGGTCAGAGAAATATTTTGAGCAAAATGCTAGGAAATATGGCACCATGGAAAGAATAATGGTGATGGAATTCCTTTTTATTTTCCAGCTCTTTCCTTAGTCAGAAAATATATTCTTAAGAAAAACTCAAAAGATATAGAAGCTGGCATCGCGCACATACGTAAAGTACGAAGACAAACCAACTTTCCCTCCTCACAAACAAACCAAACCAATTGTCCCTCCTCAAAAACAGGTAAAACAAATTTTTCTTCTTCAAAAAGTCAATATCAGAAAAAACTACCACCCAGTCCATGCTATCGTTGTGGGACTTGGCATTGGTATAAAGACTGTCCATACCGTTTTAAAACTTGTCTATCAAGCAAAAAAGTAAGACATAAAAGTTCTCATTGTTGGACTAGAAGAGAAAGCAAAAGCAGAATAAGAATTACGAGGACTGGACCAAGCGGATGAGACTAACATAAGAAAATACGTGCAAGTAGAAATGCAAAACAGAAAAGTAGACTACAGTTCGATTCCTGGTCGGACTTAACTATTGTTAACGTACGAACATGGAGAAAACTGCACAAACCTACCATGTTAAGAACTGATAAAATTGCTAGATCGGTAACTGGGAGAAAAATAAAATTTGAGGGTGAAGTGATTACAAATGTGACATTCAATGAAATGGCCAAAAAATTGAAAATGTATGTGCTAAGAAATACAGAAAACTTATTCGGTACGGACTGGATGCAAAAATTCGAACTTTGGGATTTACCAATAAGTACGTACTGCCAAAATGTAAAAAAGTTTATCGACCGAGGCAGATAAATTAAAAGAGAAACTAAAAGAGAATTTCCACGAAGTATTTTCAGCAGGTCTCAGAAGATGTAATAAAATGGCAGCAAATATAGAAATAAAAGAAAACGTTCAACCTATCTTCAAGTAAAAATGGAGCCTACCGTTTGCTTCAATAGAAAAAATAGATTAAGAATTGGCTAGACTCGAAAACACCGGCATATTGACAAAAGTAAAATACAGTCAATGGGCGGCACCCACGGTTTACGTCAAAAAAAAAAAAAAAAAAAAAATCAGCGGAGATTCGAGTATGCACTGATTTCTCAACGGGTTTGAACGCAGCGATAAAAGACTACTACTGTCCTCTACCCAGTCCAGAAGAAGTATTCACAAAATTAAACGGCGGAAAATTTTTTTCAAAAATAGATTTAAGTTATGCGTATCTACAAATCCCGATCGATGAGAAAAGTTCAAAATTACTGTGCATAAACACACAGAAAGGATTATACAGATACCAAAGATTACCATTTGGGATTAAGGTCGCGCCGGCTATATTCCAATAGACAATGGATACTATGCTCGCCGGACTAGAGTACACGATTGCATACCTGGATGACGTATTGATAAATAGCGAAATGTTGAACAACACTGGAATCACGTACAAGAGGTGTTCAGGAGAATACAAAGCTATGGGTTTAAGGTAAAAGAAAACAAGTGCGATTTTTTTATGAAGGAAATAAAATACCTGGGTCATATCATCGATCAAGAAGGAAGACGTCTAGACTCTGAAAGGGCAACGGCAATTAAAAACAATGCCAATTCCAAAAAACATAGCAGAATTATTAGGTTGGTGCAAAAATAATGACGTAATAATGTCGTTTTTTACGTATTTTTTAACGTCAAAAAACGACATTATTACGTCATTATTTTTGCACCAACCTAATACAAAGTTTTCTAGGCTTAGTGAATTATTACCAGGAATTCATTCCTCACATGCATAAACTTCGCGCACCACTGAACGAACTCCTGAAAAAAGAAAAAGTTTGGGAGTGGACAGATGAATGCCAGAAAACGTTTGACAAAATAATTAAGACGTTAAAATCGGATTTATTTTTGGCACACTACGACTTAAAATTAGAAATAATAGGAGCAAGTGACGCGAGCGCCTATGGAGTCGGGCGTGTATACTGCATAAAATGCCAGATGGGACAATAAAACCCATCGCGCATGCTTCAAGAACCCTACTACATGCAGAGAAAAATTACTCACAAATCGAGAAAGAAGCCCTGGGAATTATTTTCGCAGTCACAAGATTTCATAGATATATCTATGGTAGATTTTTTACTCTACAGACGGATCACAAACCATTGTTAACAATATTCGGTTCGAAGAAAGGTCTAACGGTTTACACTGCCAATAGGCTGCTACGATGGGGTACAATTCTACTGAATTACAATTTCAGATTGGAGTATCTACCAACGAAAAAAATCGGGCATGCGGATGGTCTGTCGAGACTTATACCAACGAAAACAGAGCCATTGGAAGACTCTGTAATCGCAGCCTTACGACATGAAGAAGATATCAGGACAGTACTATGTTGTACAGTTCGAAACCTCCCCGTCACACTACAAGAGATAAAATATGAAGCAATAAATGATGAATTCATAAAAGAAACAAAAACAAAAATAGCAGAAAAAAATAAGCAAATATCGGACAGCTTTTCTTTATGCGATAATGTGCTACTTTATAACGAAAGGGTAGTAACTCCCAAAACATTACAAAAGCGAATCCTAAAGAATTTCCACATGGACTATCCAGGGAAAAATAAAATGAAATCGCTAATGCGAAGCTATGTATATTGGCAAAACATGGACCAGGACATTACACAGATGGTGGAAAAATGCAAGGGTTGTTCCTTAGCAGCCAAAGCACCGCCAATCATCCATAAGCTATGGCCAGTAACAGATCGTCCGTGGTCAAGAATACACGTAGATTATGCAGGTCCAATAGATGGTTTTTACTATTTGATCATAGTGGATAGTTATAGTAAATGGCCGGAAGTGTTTCGTTGCAAAAATTCTACTTCCGAAACTACCATAAATTGCCTCCACGAACTGTTTGCTCGGTTTGGAGTAGTGGATTATCTAGTCACAGATAATGGAACGCAATTCAGTGATGTTCGCCAGAAAAATCAGATCAGTATTTGATAAATTGCTACCAAAACAAATGAAGCAAATAACACAGTCGTGCGTACCAAAAAGAAAATTCCACCCAGGAGAAAAAGTTTTTTTAAAGCATATAAAAACAATACATCTTACTGGGAACAAGGTACAATTGAAAAAAGAATCGGGAATATAGTTGACATAGTACAGGCACCCAAATTCTCACATAAAAGACACGTAAACCAAATAAGAAAGAGACTGTAAGAGGACTCTAACGGTCCACCTCAGGAAGAAGTGATGGATACGATTTTCGATACATTTGATATACAAAGGCCGCAAACAATGCCAGAACCACGAAAATCGTCCAGAAAAAGGAAGTTCATAGAACCTTTGGTAATAGATCCCAAGAAAAAAAAATATTAAAAACCCCTGCTACGCAAAAGCTTCGGAAGTGGGGTATTATGGGAACTTACCCATAATAATAATAATGGACTATTCCTGACATTTTAAATACTGCGCCTCTCAAGGGGTATGAGGAGATTGTAAGACGAGGAGAGATAATTGAGAGCATATTGTAAGGACATTGGAATAGTGATACTTGTCGAGACAACATAGTTCACTCTAACCAAATCTGATAGTCATTACTAATACTTCTACTTCTTTGTATTATATTTCTGTTGTAATATATCTTTGTATTCCATACCTGTGTTGGTGTTATTCTTTCATTGGTTCTAACCTTGGACCATCACCGTGGTACAAGGAACTTGGACCATAACAATAACGAACCCGGCTGAAATTTGAACTCAGCTCTTCGAACCGTTATCCATTACACCACGCGAATATCAAAGCTTATGCACCTGATATTCCCAAGTGGTCACCCATCTAGGTACTGACCAGACGACGTTGTTTAACTTTGATAATCGTACGAGAATGGGTGTTTCAACCCAGTTAAGAGCGAAGTCATTATGCAATAATAAGAAAGAGGGAAAAGGGTGAAAACAAATTACTCAGAGCTTCGAATAATAGGAAGTTGTGGAGATTCATGATCTCCCACATCCTGAAGCGACAGGGTACCTTGAGGAATACGATGAACGAAACATGTGAGTAACGAGGAAAATTTAAGGAGAGTATGGAACACATAGTGTTATTCTATTTAATCAAGACCTCTGACTGATTCACAATTACATTTCACCAGACATGTCGGCCGGATGTGAGCGCTACGAAAGCAAAACCCCAAATAAAAAAGTCGCCTTCTGCACAGAGGTTCAGAGAATCACATCCGGTCTACAAAACAAATCTCCGCAAAAAAATCTAAAATACAATAGCCAATTACGAACATTGTCGTCAAACAAAAAAAGATGAGTCTGGGAGCCAGCAACTGTTAAACCACAGATATAAAAACGGTACTCCTCGCCGACAACAGGTTATTCGACCTCATCACACATCCGTCGGCTCATCCACACACCTCACCGGTGTCAATTTCAACCCTGAAGATGGACGGATCATCGCCACCAACCAAACCCCATTCGAAATACCACACGGCTTCACTAATCCACTGCAGGTCTCTCTCGTTGTTGGTACCATAACCTCAGTCTACCAACCCAACAAAACCGTCAACTCCCGGCCTTACGAACAACACCCTTACACTTAATCGCTTTCTGCCCCAACGGCAAGATGTGAGCCAAATATTAACTATTTTGTTAACCCTTTCACCGAATTACATATGCTGGAATTGAGCGTTATGTATATGTTCTGAAAATTGATCAATACACATTTTGAAATTTTAATCCTTGTTTGTTCTTTCCTTTGCAACCGTACGATTGTTATAACACCAGTCAGAATCGAAGCCACTACTCAGTCATAATTGATCTAGTGAGACAAGCTTGTTAACAATTACACCACGTTGAAATGCCCAAATGGGAAAGTGGAATACTTCGCTTCTTATTAGCCAATATTTCAATAAAGTTTCAAAGTCAGAAAAGTAAAGTTTTTGTTCAACGGAAATTTTAAAACATTACAAAGTTCAAGTTCAAAGTTGTTAATGCAACTGACTCTTACGCTATTTTTATTATTTGTTGGAAAACATTTTAAAACGATTTGTTTAATACGAATGCGCAAGGAATGTATAAAATAAGTTCTGACGTAGTCAGTCAATATATGGTGTCTGAAAACATGACCTTTCTCTTTCACAATGGAAAGCGGCTTTTTGTGTTCGTGTTACGAGAGCTAGGTTACTGGCCAGTATGAAGGGACATTGTTCGAGTTTGTCGTCTGCAGGGTTTTCTCTCAGCCTTTTCTTCTTGTTTCTCATTGTCGGCGTCAAATGAAATTCAGGCCCACATAAGTACAAATAGAAATTCCATGAAACTGTAATTTTATTTACAAAAATAAAATGTAGTAAAAAATATAAATCCTGACTAATAACTACACTGCTCCTGGTGTATATCTATCGCCAAACAGTGTAGTGGAGTAACATGCTAGTGAACCTGTTCAAACATTTAATTTCATGAAATTGTTGGACGGTGATCTGGAAGAGTAGATTGAATGGTTGAGAAAAAAATGGAAAAAGAAACTAATTAATAATTATGTTTTAAACAATAAAATGAATTTAAGAACGGATCCAAAGAGAATGGAGCCTAAAACTAACCAACTAATCTACTATGATTTGGTAAAATAGATCAAAAGCAAAGCTTCTCCGTCCTATCCCTTCCCGCCGATAATAATAAGAAAATATTAAACTGTTGTACGATTTTTTAATCCCAAGAAATTAAATTTGGGGTTTGTTTACATTCATAATATGCGTCCAAAACGGCGATATTCTTACAAAAAAAGTGACACAAATTTTATTAAAGAAGGACCATTTGAGTTATACCTAAATCCCAAATTTTAGGTTTGTTTATATTAACAGTGTTCGCCCAAAACACCATTATCCTTAGAGAAAGAGAGAACTGAAATTTTTTAAGCATGTGCTTATTAACAGATTCCCAAAGATCAGGACGCTCGGAGGTCGAAAAATTAGATATATCAATGTCAAATTTGAGGTGTGGGAGTCATCTATATAAATGAAGGCCTACAAAGACCTAGTCACACGGAGAGTTGGGCCCAACAAAGAGGGTCATCAGAGATTTGCTCTTATCGCGTGGATGGTCACCGCCTCACGAGAACATGCACACAGTCTCACGGCCGGAATGAACACACAAACAAACGCACGACAGAAGAATAATGGAGAGACGACATGCAGTCTTGCTCACACCAATTTTACAGCAATTACTGTTAGATTTCTCAAATCGCCATCTAGCGAGGGGTAGATACTAATCTACCCCTCGCTAGATGGAGACATTTTATCCACTGGTTTTAATATTCAATAAACCTGTTCTTTGAGATGTCAACAATGTTCTTCAATTTATTGAAGAAGTTCTTATTCCAGCCTTGATCCTTGACGTTGTCCTAGACACAAACACAAAATTTACCACGACCGCAGATAATAATGCAATCTTATCTGTTGTACACAACGTACATATGAGTTCAGACTAGACTTTGCCGTCAATATCGAAAGATTTTGGGAAACCCTAATCAACCCTATCGAGTCGACACCCCGGCCCCATCCAAGGAGGAAAAATAAATTCGAATGACCCGTAAGGTCGGTGTTACTCAAAAAAGGTGGCAGACTTAGCGAGTGAGCAGAAGACAGACGTGAGAGAAGAGATTGACAAGGGTGTGTGTTACAGTGGCTGCTACAACAGCTTCTTATGCATTAGGACCATTCTTGAATCTTTTTGCTTATTTCCAAGGTTGACCGTGGGTAACCGAAGCCACGGAAAATGAAACCGTGCGTAAGGGATAACCACTGTATATATAATTGCATACGAAATTTCTTAATTTGAAACATATACACTGAGAAATGATTTAGAAGCTTTTGAGAAAGTAAAGATACTATACAAACATATAACAGGAAATATTTGTTATATTTAAACCAGGAATATGCAAAAGACGAAATCAAGACGAAATCTTTTTAGGTTAAGGTTTTGGCACGTTGGAGTAATGGATAGCTGCTCGGATTGAGGAATCGGAGAGCCGAGTTCAAATTCCAGTCGAATCCATTACATTTACTTACGTGCTAATACCCTTGGGAAAGGTATGTGTTATGGTCCAGGTTAGAACCAAGGGAGAACAACACGAACACAAGAGTAGAAATAACGAAGGTATATTACACGAAATAATAATACAAGATGTGGAAGGTGTTAGTATGACTGTCAGTCTGGCTTGGAGTAAACTACTATCGGCTCGACTCGATTCGACCCTCTCTCTTGAGAGGCGTAGTATACATAGTGTTAGGAAGAGTTCATTCTGTAGTTAGAGGTAAGAACCCATGACAGTATGAATCTTATTGTTCTCCCCTCAGCTATGGGTAAATAGCGGGACAGACCGGGTTCTATAGCCTTGGATGGCAACTGGTCTACCACAGAAAAAAAATGGAAAGCTAATGTAAGAAAAAAATCTGCCTCGTTAGTCATGTATCAAAAGATACATTATCGCCTAAACATGTATCATGCATGACATATAACGACTGACTTTGTAGCAATTTGTGGTATTGGGTGAAACTACCTCTAGTGTAGCCTATTCTATGTCCAATTTCCTTATCTCCTATACTAAACTTGTTATAACTGATCCATATATTGAGGTATTTGAAGTATTAAAAGGAGCATTTTATGACTTCTCATTGACATATCAGAATTGCCACTGTTGTTTTGGTGACCTTTTTAGATTGAAAAGGTGCGGTGTGTTGACGAACAAAAGTTACTTAATGTTGAGTTGATTAGAAGGAATAGATAAACAAAAGAATGAACAAAACGAGATTTTTTAATCTATCGGGAATTTTATCTTCTTCTATGTGCCGTATCCATTCAGGACATTGCGATCATGGCTCTCCACAATTTCCTGTCCTTTGTAGCTCTTAATAGATTTTACTTTTTTGTTATCTCTCCTAAACCTTGCACCGCCATCCATTTACCCAAGCTCGCTACCGATGATTATGCGTTGTTTTCCTCTGACTATCTTGCCTTCAATTTGTCCTGTGAGTATCAAAATTTCCGGGCCTTCTTTTCTCATTATGTACCCTAAAAATTTCAACGGTCTCTTCCTGATGTTAAATATAAGTGTCTATTTTGTCTAAAACTTTGTCATTACTCACATATTCAGTTCATGGTATTCTCATCATCCTTCTGTAGAACCACAGTTAACCTTGTACAAGTCCTGAGAGCCACTTGAGGTAGAGGGTTGCAGAGTAAGAGGCACAGCTTATGCGGTTATGTGTAAAAGATAACAGTTACGCGAAGGTTATAACTGGTGGATCTAAAGAGTGTTCTTCAACAGAACACTCTCCATGGAAATAGTGATGCAGCAGCAAGAGGCTTGCGACATCTCGATTGTGAGAAAGGGATTGCAGGGTGGAAAATAATCTGTCACCTACAAGGACGCGGAGACGCTTTTGGACTCTGTCGAGAGTGGAAAATGAAGACTGAGCAACTCTCGCTCATATATGTCACCATTACCCAATTTTCGGCCATCTGGCTCTTGTAAAGGTAAACGATAGCACGAGGAGTTAGGTACTTACTGGGCTGGTACAAGAAACCAACCATTTTCGTACATACGTTCCATCGCTAAAAAGCGATGGAACGTATGTACGAGTTCCACTTGATATTTAGTCTGAGTCCCTATAAAATAAAATATTTTAAAGTTTTAAGCATTTTTTAGCAAATGTTATTCAGTCATGAAAAGTTTTTTTTTATAGCTTTATATTATTTTTCAATTAAATTGTATATTTCATCCTAAAAGAACCATCAATAAAGAAAGAAAGAAACGACCATAAGGCTTCAGCAGTAGTTGTTCTAAGAAAATAGAAGCGGCGGTGCAGGAGGCCAAGTGTGACAGCACTAAAATATAAGAACATTAAGGCTCCAAGTCATAGGAAAATAACCTGGTAGATTAAAGGGTTGATTCGTAAAATTGGTGGTACAGTAATTGTGAGTTCAATCCCTGGTCTGGGTTGTATATACTTAGACTAAGTGGAAATTGAGCGGTAATTGAGCATAACTAAAATAAAGAAAAAGAGATATCTCTAGACAGCGAAACGAAAAAAATCTTAAAGCTTTTAATAAATCGAACCACTGATCAGTATTTCACAAACCAATATAAGTTATGGCTTCAAGTTAATAATGGCTGGCTTCTACTCGTTTTCAATAACAACGATCTACCAAGGCGGTTAGCTCAACCTACAGAACCCACCTGTGGTTTATACTTATTGTGAGACCGGAACTACCTACACAATAGACTCTTCCAGGTCTATATTCAGTATGCGACACAACACAGACAGAGAGACAGAGTCAGAGAAGGCTGCGTACTACTACCAGTATTGGACACTAACATATAGTAAGCTCCGCTTACACTATCTCTCTAACCTGTTGTTAATATATCTTTCTTATCTCTAATCCGTGTTCCGTGTTTTCCTTCTGCGGTCCCCCGACTTTGGCCCCACATCAGTGGCGATGAGGATTCGAGAAACGCACTCACGGCGAAACCTCAATATCTTACCAGTTCCACATCTGTGTCGACGAAGAATTCGACAAACGCACTCACGGCGAAACCTCAATACCTTACCAGTTCCACATCTGTGTCGACGAAGAATTCGAGAAACGCATTCACGTCGAAAACCGCAATACTTTGCCAGTCCCACATCAGTGGCGACAGAAAGATTCGAGAATTTCGTTCTCACCATATCAATAGCGACAGTACTCGAAAAATACACAGAAACTCCACGCGTTCCCACAGCAGTGTTGAACGAGAAATTAAGCTGCGATTTAAACGCAACACCCAGCGTCTACATATAAAATATATATTCCAATACCAAACAGCAGGGGCAAACTAGCGATTCGACATTTACGGAATATTAAAGTCTGTCCAAATAACATTACGAGAACGATTTCTTACACACCCACACACGGAAAAAAACAGTTTGTTCGTAAAACAAACTGACAACACAAGAGCAGATGTACTACCATTGTACTCAAGTTTTTGAAAAAAACTATCTAAATTTTTTTTTTATGTAACTGAGTTGAACTCGGGCATAAAATTATTCCCCTCAAATTCACTGAGGTGAGTTTTCTCTTCTTGTACCTCTAAAAAGAAAAAAAATACATAAGTGTGGTGAAAATTTATACAATTACGTTAAAATTAACGGAACCACGGAATTGCAAAAAAGCTAAATACGTAATTTCTTTAGTTTGACTAATTGTCTTTCCATATTTTTTTTTGTAAAAGAAAAAAAAAGGAAAAAAAAAACCTATCAAGATTTTTTTGTGTACCTCCCCTTGGTACACGGTTTTCAAAGCAACAAAAAATCGCTGTCATTTTTGTCTGCCTAAATATGGAAGATTTTCAAAAAGTAATTACCCAAATGCTAAAACTAAATTTGGATCAGCAACAAAAATCAGAAGAAAGGCAACAACAACTATTTCTGAAATTACATAAACAACAAATGGAATTCCAACAAATTATGCTTCAGAATGCTGAACTACAACAGAAACAACTTAAAGAATTACTCGTAAATGCATTAAAAGGCTCAAACTCTGAAAAAGATACAATATTTCCCAGAGTACAATCTACAATTCAATGGAAACCTTTGAATACGTACCAGAGAACGACAAAACGTTCGAGGCTTTTTACAGGCGCTACGAAGATATTTTCAACGTAGACTGTGAACAATGGCCCAGTAAAAAAAAAGTTACGTCTACTATTGAGAAAACTGGGAACTACAGAACATAGTAGGTTCGTAGACTTCATACTACCCAAGAAAACGACTGACTTGGATTTTTCAGAGACGATTAAGCTGCTTTCGGAACAATTCGGGCCTAACACAACCTTGTTCCACAAACGTTGGAAATGCCTGAACACAGTCAAAGACAACCAGCAAGATTTTCTAACGTTTGCAGCATCGGTAAACAAGCTCTGTAATGATTTTAAACTAGCCGAACTGACTGCCGATGATTTCAAGTGCTTAATTTTCGCACAAGGTCTAGTATCAGCAGAAGACGCCGAAGTCAGACGACGGGTACTGACCAAGCTTGAGAACGAACAAGGATTGACTCTCCAAAAACTGGCAGAGGACTGTCAAAGAGTAACATCTGTAAAGCGTGACTCAAACACTATCGAGGAATCAGGTGTGACTCAGATTAATAAAACCAGAAGCAAGTCTACCTCCTATTCCTCTCAAAAAGACAAAAGGCAAATCTCATGTCCTATATTCCGCAGTAACCAAAACCCAAATAGGTTAAAGAAACCGCCCGGACCATGTTATCATTGTGGTAAATGGAATTGGATGAAATTCTGCCCAGTTAAGAACAAAAAATATTGCAAAAATTGCAATAAGAGTGGGCATACTTTAACTTCGTGCTGGTACGCCAACAGAACGAGAAAACCCAAAAATAAAATTAGGCAAGCTCAATCTGAAAATATTGTCGATAGGAATTTAAGAAAATATGTAACAGTGGATATTTTCAATAAGTCCATTAAATTCCAGCTTGACTCGGGTTCTGATCTTTCAATCATCAACTGGCGTACTTGGCGAAAATTAAACAAGCCGACCTTATTAAAAACGGATAAAACAACAAAATCCGTAACTGGCGAAAAGACTAACATTTTAGGCGAGGTAATACTTACAGTAACACTAAATGAGGTTACCAAAAAGCTCAAAGCCTACGTATTGAAAACTTCAGATAACTTAATTGGAACTGATTGGATAGAAAAATTCAATCTTTGGGATTGCCCAATGAGTACATTTTGTCGCAAGATACAAAGTACAACGTCCAATTTGGTAAATCTAAAAAAGGAAATCAAACAACAATTTCCCCAGTTTTTTTCTGGTGGCCTTGGGAAATGTACTAAAATGAAAGCTAAGTTCAAGGTGAAGGACGGTGCACAACCGGTATTCAAAAAGAAACGGAATATCCCTTTCGCTGCTCTAGAGCAAATCAATAAAGAGTTAGATAGACTCGAACAAGCAGGTATTCTGTCAAAAACAGATTTCAGCGAGTGGGCAGCACCTACGGTCTACGTAAAAAAGAAGTCCAATCAAATACGAGTATGCGCAGATTTTTCTACAGGGTTAAACGATGCCTTGTAAGATCACCACTATCCTCTCCCAAGCCCTGAAGAAATTTTCAATAAACTCAATAGTGGAAATTTTTTTTCTAAAATGGACCTCTCGGACGCATACCTTCAGATAGACGTGGAAGAAGAAAGTTCTAAATTGCTCTGCATAAACACCCATAGAGGGTTGTACAAATACAACAGGCTGGCTTTTGGAGTAAAGGTTGCGCCTGCAATTTTTCAGCAGGTCATGGACGCCATGCTGGGCGATCTTGACTACGCAACAGCCTATTTGGATGATATACTGGTTACTAGTAAAACTACGGCAGAGCACCGGAACCATATAATAAACGTATTCGAAAAGATACAAGAATACGGATTTAAGGTTAAGGAGGCAAAGTGTGACTTTTTCTTACCAGAAATTAAATACTTAGGACACATCATAAATAAAGACGGTCGTCGGCCGGATCCAGGAAGAGCCAACGCGATCAGAAACATGCCAGCCCCAGATAACGTTCAAGCGTTACAAAGCTTCTTCGGCCTAGCTAACTTTTACCAAGGGTTCATTAAGAACATGCAAAATTTGAGAGGGCCTCTCAACCAACTGTTAAAAAAGGACAAACAATGGTCATGGACCCCGGAATGCCAAGACGCATTCAAGAAGATCAAGAAAACGCTTACTTCAGACCTCTCCCTCACTCATTACGACCCTAGTCTCGACATCATAGTCGCAAGTGATGCAAGCTCGTACGGCATTGGTGCTTGCATTCTGCATAAACTGCCAGATGGTTCGCGAAAAGCTGTGGCTCACGCATCAAGATCTCTACTTCCAGCTGAGAAACAATAAATCCCAAGAGGAAAAAGTATTAACAGTTTTTTTTTCTCCTTTTCAAAAAAAAAAAAAAAAGAAAACTCTTGGAAGTGGGTATTGTGAGACCGTAACTACCTACATAATAGACTCTTCCAGGTCTATATTAAGTATGCGACACAACACAGACAGAGAGACAGAGAGTCAGAGAGAGCCGCGTACGACTACCAGTATTGAACACTAACATATAGTAAGCTTCGCTTACACTATCTCTGTAACCTGTTGTTAATATATCTTTCTTATCTCTAATCCGTGTTCCGTGTTTTCCTTCTGTGGTCCCGACTTTGGCCCCACATCAATACTGCAATTACGCTGAGCGACTCTTAGTTATACTTTCTAGGAAAAGGCGCATGATCTGGCGTGATCAATGTTTTGAACAAAACCAGTATGCTCAAACCGATAATCACAATATCTTGTGGCTTACGTGATAGCACAACCATCGACAACTTCCGTTTATCAAATTCCACCCACAAGGCTTGGATCAAGCTGTGATATAGTTTTCAGTCATTTTCCAAAGGGGTCGCGAGCAGGGATCGCCTTCCTAAGCCGATAACATCAGGAAGTCACCTCATTGACAAATCGACTACATGACTCATGATTAGAAAACCAACGTTCTAACCCCACGGCCATACACCCATGATATGGAAAAGCACCCCTTTTCAGTGTTATGATTGCGGCGTCACAATAGTAGCTTAAAAATGAGAATTGTCAGACACCAAAATCAATTCACTTGCTCACAGGAACGTTTTTTTTTTTCGACTTTATTTTGTAATAATTAATTTTTTGTCGAAACCCACCAAAACACAAAATAACTTTTCCTCGGTAGGTTTTGATTTGATTGAGACGTTGAAGGCTGTCCTGGCTCTATCCATGATTTTCTTTGTTTCGAATTCTGGAAATAAATTAATTTTTCAGTATTCGCGACTTTCTTGTAAAAATATTTCAAACAAGAGTAATGTAAGTGTTCATATACTTACTGATATTCGTTTATGAAAGTTTAAATGGAATAATGGTTAACAACTCAGATTGAAGAATCGGATAGCCGAGTTAGAATTTCAGTCGATTTTATTGCATTCACTTACATGCTAATACCCCTTGGAATGGTATGAATCCATAGCAGAACATACTGGCTCCTTTAGCATTGGGTGACAACCAGTTTAGAAGAAGGACGCTCCGAATTCAAACCACCTGCTGTCCTGTAAGTCCTGTCTCTTTAGGAAAAGGTTAGAAGAAGGTAACTTTAAAAGCAAATCCACATCTGATAGGAGGAATGGAGTAATCTCAACATATCCGGTGCAAGAGGAATCCGCAAGCCATTGCACTATTCTCCCTTGAATGTCATCATGAGATAGAAAGAGTGGTGACCACAGCGATGCAAAATAGACTAACTGAATAAAATGTGAATGATGTTTGCCTACATTATTAATTTTCCTTTAAGCTTGGGAAATATATTCTCCATTTGATCAATTCGCCTTTCCATGAATTTTTGTCCTTCTTTTTAGGGGTGTTTGTATGTTGCTTCAAAGACCCTTACAGTTCATTAGTTTTCAAAATTTGTGCTACCTCGAAAGTGTTAATATCATACACCTAATGGGAATACTAATAATATCGCGTTGTGATTACCAGATCATAGATCATTATGAGAGAAAGGTTTATCCTCCCGGTTTGTATTTTTCCGAGTATTGGCATTATTTCACAGACGGAACGGAATAACGAAAAGGAATGACAAACATGATTTGGTTCACAGAGAGGGTTTTATGCCACAAATTCATACGCAAAATATATATATATATATATATATATATATATATATATATATATATATATATGTATATATATATATATATATATATATATATATGTGTGTGTGTGTGTGTGTGTGTGTGTGTATGTCTGTGTCTGTGTCTGTGTGTGTCTCCTACATAAAGAAAATATAACGTATATATGCAGTAACAAGCAGTGTGAAACGCAAGCGAAAAGCCAGGGTCTTACTTTGTAATAATTCCGAACGGGAATTGGGTCAGCCGGAAATTCATCTGCGTTTCTAGAGAATCCATATTTAAGATTTCAGATTCAGGCACGTGTCAGATTCATCTGCAATGTTACTAGCGAAGACATGGGGACCGGCAGATCAGCAACGGCTTGATTTGAAAAAAAAGATGCAAGCGCTCGGTTTGACTCTTGGAAACTGACTGACCAGTCACCACTCTATAACTTCATCTCGACCAAAGGGAAATAATCGCTTTTGCATCCCTACTTACGAAAAATGCTAGGATCTATTGCATCTCGCTTTTTCTACATAAGTTGGTGCCAGCAATGATTTCTAGATTCTTCTTCTTCGGAAGTCACCTTTTTCTCATAGTTGAATGAGTAAAATATCTCTGATGAAGTATTGCCATGATAATCCATTCTTTGAACGAACTTCGTTTTGGTTCTTGTTTCCGTCACAGTGTGCAAGTCAGTTCCTTCTTCGACCATTCTCATGTTATCTGAAGAATGATGGTGACGAGAGATTATTTCGTGCGAAAATATTAACCTATACGATGCAAGGTGAGAAAAAGAGGAGAAAAAAACAAACACATTAAAAAAACAGACAGTAAAAAAAGAAGTTATTGCAATCACAATATTATTTTTAACTGCGTTCGGACGAAAGAAGTCTCCAACTATTGTATAAGCCAATCCTGACTTTATTTCCATCACATACAGACATGGATCTTCAACCCTGTAACGAAATTGCGTAATAACATACTTTTACAAACGTTACCAACGTTGTTGACAGCTATTGGCTGACACCTCGAAGAGGTTCTAATTTAAAATAACAACAACGATAATAATGATCATATACAGCTGGAAGGTTAGTTCTGATTGCACGAGACTGACCTCATTTTCTCATTGTTAATCGCGCCGAAGCAGACGAGATATATTTATCTTGTGACAACGACAGCATTGGTTCCATTTTGATGGTCGCCTGAACTGATAACATAGGAAGTCCAGTTAATTAAGGTTGGTAAAATCTTTCACTGTTCCAATTTTTCCTTGTTAACATGAAAGAAACTCAATACTATACTTAATGGTATATAACACGCATAATTAAAATTTTTAAGGGAAAAAATGCTAAATCTCTCTCTCTCTCTCTCACTCTCTCTCTCTCTCTCTCTCTCTCTCTACACACACGCACACACAGAGTGTAGGTAGTAAAATTCTTTCACAGTTAAAAAAGCTTATTTCTCCCTCTTGGCTTGTCAAAGTAAATACTAAGAATGCTCACATGATATTATATAACTATGTTTCTTTATCTGTTGTCTCGGTGTAGGCCAACGGTTAACGAAATAAGCTAGTAAAGCATTACTATTAAAGGCTGAGTTCAATCCTCGACGAGTGCAGCATAATTCTTGCCTTGTTAGGTTGCAAGTAAGAATTTACTCATGAAAATTAGTTCACATCATTATTCACTTTGGTAAGGACAGCGCCCCGTCTTTGGCCAAAGTCTCAACCTGAAGTATTATTATTTTAAAAAAAGTACGACTATTTACGAACAAGTGGAACGATCAATAACTGCTATTATAGACAGATATTTTCTTGGGACAAATAATTCCATTAGGACTGGAAGGGTTAATATTAACAACAATAACAACAGCAACAAAAACAACAAAAAAGACATACCTTGGCTAGTAATGATGTGTTAGTCTTTTTGAATGTAGTCCCGTTGGGACATTACACTCTTATTCCAGCGTCCCTTCCATTTTTAAAAGATTATTTGCTGTCTGTTCACTTTTGGGATTGTCTTTTGCTGTCTCGTGACGTTATCCATAATACTGTCTGCAATCTGAAATCTCCCTTTTAAAACGGTTTTTTTCCAAAGCGATATTTACCGGCCTGAATGTCCGAGAAATTTTCATAGAAAATATGCGTCCTCCGACAGGAATCGAACCTGTATCTTACACGGAAACATCATATAGCCTAACGTGCCTTACCGATTTAGCCACAGAGGAGCGTTTCGGTTAGCAAGGTCGATTTTACCATTTTAAAACTACAATTCTCCATGATTTTCTCTCGTATATATATATATATATATATATATATATATATATATATATATATATATATATATATATATATATCCCTTCTCCCTATATACTTCTCTCTTTATACTTCTCTCTCAACTAATGAGAAGGTAACCCTCAAATAATAATAAGAAAAAACTGAACAATTGCTGCAAAATGAGGCTCCATGCATAACTTCCGCTATAAAAAAAAAGAAAAGAACGCTAAAAAATAAATAAAAGAATTTTGCCGAATCAAAAGAATAAATAGAATTTTGATGTTACTCAAAACTAAGCTTCGCGCCAAGTTGCCTGGAGCCCTTCAAAATTGTATATAAAGAAGTAACCGACAGACAGCAGAGCGGAGACAGCTAGAAACTAGCCCGAGCGTGTCTCATAAGGAACTAAGTTGTTATCTTAAGGCATTTTCCGACTTTTTTGAGAGCCGAGAATACACCGTAAATTGACGCCGCACATATTTCCAAAGTAACTACACTCCTGATTATTACCAAAGTTTGACTAGTAAACTAGCAACTACTCAGCCAAACGAACTTTCGACAGCCCGATTTACAAAGGACTTACCCCAATCGAAGTCAATTAAATAAACATTTTTTAATCGAATTCACTCCATGCAAGTCAGTAAAGCCACTACGACACAAACCCTACTCTTCACTCGTTCGGAATATCCCTGCCTTTACTCCAAGAATTGAGTCTCTGTTGAGTGATATGCATTTAACCTCTTCCTTTGTTTCTGCTATCATCTCTAACATAGATACCCACAAAGCATGTGGACCCAGTAGCATCCCTATAATAATCATTAAGAATTGTGCTCTCTAACTGTCTCTTGTTCTCTCTAAACTGTATAATACATGCCTCGTCGCCTCCTGCTTTCCTGCCTGTTGGAAGACATCATCTGCTCTTCTCGTTTTTAAGAACTCTGGGGAGCCGTCCGATCCTTCCAAGTATCGGCCTATTAACCTTCTCTCCGTCTTTTTGGGAAACTCCCAGAGGCCCTAATCCATGTTGAATTGATTCATCATCTCTCATCGCAGGGCCTTTTCTCAGACAAGCAATATGACTTTAGTTTCTCCAGATCAACTGCTGATGTACTGACTGTAACTGCGGAAAGAATCTAACAAGCTCTAGATAAAAACGGTGAAGCCCGAGCTATAGCATTGGATATCTCAAAAGTCTTTGACGGGGTTTGGCATTCAGGTCTTCTCAACAAGCTAAAAAGTTACCGTGTCTCCGGACATTTTTTAGCAACTGATCTAGTTTTACTTAACAAATTGTGAAATGAAAGTGTTGTAGCATAGCCACGGATGATAAGGGGCATGTCTCCATTCACATACATACAGTAGTAAATACTGTATGTTGGTCTGCAGTTGGAGATTCATTGTGGAATTCACTTGACTCACTTCTAGCAGTTGACTACTTCTACGCACCGCTGGCGAATCTTATATGTGTTGTTCGTGTCCTAAGTATTATCATTCATTACCAACCTTTGTATGATTATTCTATTCAGTAACCTTCCCCAGGTTACAACAGAAAGTTATCCTGAACGGACACTCGTCTAGATCCTTTCGTACTAATGCAGGTGTCGTCAAGGGCTCGGTTCTACTCTGTTTTTAACTTTCATTAATGACCTTACTAATGACATTAGCTCTTAACTTTGTCTCTACGCTGATGACACAACAATTTACTCATGCCTCGACAGTAAGGCTGATCAGTCCGACATGGTCAAATGGCAGCCAATGTTCAAAACGACCTCAAGTCCGCCATTAATTGGGACAAAAGATGGCTTGTTAATTTTAACGCTTCCAAACTTCTCTCCATTAATCATCTGAGATACACCTCGCTGCTGCTTTCCATCAGCATAGCTGATGCTAACCTCCAGAAAAGTGACACGTTGCACCTTCTTGGGCTTATGTTCTCTGTTGATATGAAGTGGAAAGACTATATTGAATCCATTGATAGGTCAGCTGCTAAGAAGGTCGGTTCACTGTGTCGTGTGTGATAATCTTTCTCTTCAGAATCTATCTTACATATCTATGTGTTTACCATTCGTCCATGCTTAGAATATTGGTGCCACATATGGTCCAGTGACCCTGCTATTTAACTTGAGATCCTTAATAAGATCCAAACATGAATTAGCTATATTATTGGTCCTAATCTGGCGGCTCGGCTTCATTTATTTTCCCACCGGCATAAGGTTGCCTCTCTATGTCTTTTCCATAAATACTTTCATGGTAATTTTTCGTGTGAGCTTTTCCCTAAGGTACCTAGAGTCTTTTTCTTTTTAATTTAAGCGCAATAATAGACTGGCGTCGAGATATCAATTTAAAGTTGAGATGGCTAGATGTAGCCGCAAATTCTATGCTAACAGTTTCTTCTCTCGCATTTCTTGCTTGTGGAAATCCCTCCCAGCTTTCCAGCCAACTTTAATCTGCAAAAATTTAAATGCAATGTCAAACGCTGTGTACTCTTCTTCTGATTACTCTCTTCTCTTTCTGATCATCATTATTGTTTCTGTTCCTAATTCTTCTACACTCTGTAACCCCTTGTGTCTTAGTGGCTTTACTGCCTTGCATCATATGGCATTATGGCAGTCATAAAAATTTCGGCCTGAGAGAATTGCCAATACAAGGTAGGGAGAATCAATATTAATTATCTTTCCAAGATATTTTTTTTTTCTTGAGTGCCGGCAAGGAAAAGCAATATGGTGATTATAAAATGTTGGCATTTGTCTCGTTACAGGTGGAGAGGATCGTTATTATTTACTTTACCAATGTGTCGCTTTCAGACGCCGAGACGTTGAGTAGCAATATGGTGATTGTAAAATTTTGGGCATGAGTAAAGATAACATGAAAGAATTGTGATTTGGTGAGATAAAGAATTTAATTTCTCAAGAAGCCAAGGGTTCCAGTATAAGCTAACTTTACGAAGGGACCAGATGGCAAACTTTAACAGTGATTGATGGAATTGGTAAAGAGTGAATTTTGAGTGGATTCTGAGTGACCAAAAGATATGATAGATCTTAAGTGGCAATATGGGATTCGTAAAAATTTTGGCCGATGGGAAAAAGGAGAATTTTGTAAACAAAAATTATGGATTATGATTTTAAGGAGGTCAGCTTAGCCACACCCGCACGGGCGGGATGCCATTGGTCGAGTGGTAGCAATGGTGATAGGCGGAGGTGAATGGATGAGAAGGACGGTGAATTTACTAACGTCCACTGAAGTGATTGGTATGAGATATCAACGTGAGAGAGGAAGAGTTTAGGAGGATGACTCTCCACCGACCTCCCCTCACGGACGAGGGAGACAACCACCCAAATGGAAAATGATTAATTTTCCAAAAATTGGAAGTAATCATTTTTCCTGGCCTGACAACAACGAGATTTCTTGTTGGGAATCGAGATTTACCGAGAACCCCAGGCCGCGTCTAGCCCCGCACCGGGTTTTGGTCGGTACCCATATAAACGAACGTCCTCGGGCCGTTCGACAGTTGAGTTGAGTTGAGTTGAGTTGAGTACAGTTGAGTTGGTTTTGGTGTTAGATTCAGAGCTTAACCAGAATGTTGCCTCGCAGAAGCTGGCCGAGAGATTCCACGACCTCAGACTTCGCCTATCCTACCAATAGCAAGTTATACTGACGAACGAAGCCAAACCAGCACGTAAGAACTAAAACGGGCTGGGAGAGAAACACACTCCTGTATGTAACAGACGGATAAAGTTAATTTGTTATTTCTTAACATACTTGAACCGCTTGGGTTTTTCTTTTATTTGCTTATTTTTTCTTTTTGTGTGTGCGATATCACCTTCAGTCTGGATTCAGCTTATACTACGGCCCGACACCTGATTGATCTCGTCTACCTAAGATCAAAATCACAACGTGGGTAGGTTAAACTTGAGATTGAAGCAGTTACTCCGGTAACCCGACGTTGGAAGTGAGCTGGGAACGACAGAGCTGGTATCGAACCGGTACGCATCCATTTTAGTGTTACCTGTAGTTTTATCTTACTAACACTTTCCCCACGTCATTTTCTGACAGATAACTTGGATTTTCTATTATAATAAATTGTAGAAGGGGCTCACATACTAATGTATTTTTTCTGCAAATATTATTTCATAATATGTTACAAGGTAATAATTTTTAAATCGTAAATTATTAATCATTTGTTTTATTTTTTCCACGCATGAAATTGCAGATAAGGTTATCAGAATTTTTCTAGACAGAAAGTGACATTTTGGAGGATTGATTCATGAAAGATTTCAAATAAATGAGACGTTATGGCAAAAGGAATAACCAAAATTGGTTAAGTCAGTGAAATTTTAGGATGGTGGTCATTAAGCGTTTATGATTTTGACGAAAATTACAAATATAATAAATTAAATATGCAACAGCAGTGATATACTAGAAGAGCAAGAATATGCTTCCCTGATTGTTACAATCTTAACCTGTTCAAGTTTAGGATTAACCGTTATTTTCCTTGTATATCCGCATAAACTGTCCCTCTTACTCTGTAGCCCTCTATCTCAAGTCGCATCAGGATGAACATGTGTAAAAAATTGACAAACATGAATTGTTTCCGAAGACATTTTTATATTGATATATCACAAATTGGTCCTACACAGAAAAACTCTAAACATATGTATACAACAAACAGTGTGGACGGAGTGAGGAGAGAGAGAGAGAGTTTTACTTGTAATATTTCCTTTCTGGAAAAAGGACAGACCGTTAGTGTCTTCTGTGTAACTGTGAGACTATGTGGTTTGTTCTCTATACCCTAGTGGAAGTTTCGCAGAAACACTGTCCCACTCATCAGGGGGAGATAAGTCTATTGAATTCATTAACAGACATCACATTTATTATTTATAAAAAAATTAATAAATGAAAGCCGAGTTAAAGTTTAATCTCTATAACGATACAGTTAAATTAAAACTCATGCATTCAGCTGCTTAACGTGAACCCGTTTTGTCTCGCTAATATAGGTTTTGTTCTTGTGAACTAATTAAATTCTGATGGTGCCGGTTTAAGGATGAAGTATGTCGAAAAAATTTTGGAACCTTCTTATATATTAGGTTAAATAATAAATACTTTCCTTTTCTGTTTATCAATGACTCGCTTTTTTCTTTTCGGTAAGAGCGTGTGAAACCCAAACATCCAAAGTGCGGACTTCCCCTATCTTTTCTCAGTGTCAACATCATGTTGATTACGATGTGTTTAACATCTTTGCTAATTCCCAGTTACTATACCATTGATTGCTTTCCGCTTATGACTTTAGAGAGCTTTATCATAATTCCAAATGACGCCTCTGTCAGGTTTCATTTTCCAAATAAGTTTCTCCAGAATAAAATTTTGCAAACCAATTTCGTAATTACTAGTCAATTATAAATCAGTGGTTCTCAAATGATGCAGCAGAAGAGGATAGCAGGTGATGCGGAAGAGGATAGCCGGTGAGACGGAAAAGGATAGCAGTTGAGGCGAAATGATTGAAAGACAATAAAAGATTTAGAAACAATTTTTAAAAAATTCATATGCCAAAAATAAATATGATTTCAAAATTGAAAATATTATTATGAATTACTTGTAATTGCATGCATGAGTCCCAGTGTAAACAGTTATAAATAATTACTGACCAATTTTATCATTGTGATATTTTTGCATTATATCAAGTGTTAAGAATATAGTAATTAGGGTCCGCAAATTGGAGGAGAGAGTTATCAATGATGATGTTCTGACTTTGAATCCGTGGTTATCTCCCTTCAACCCTATTTCTGTTTTTTTTATTTTTAAATGTAGTTTTTTTCACATAAAATTTAGTGAGGCGCGAGCCAATTTTCATTCCAAAACTGCGGGCCAGAGGAAAAAATGTTTGGAAACGACTGTTATTGTTGCGGGAATGCAAGTTGTGTTTATGTAGAAAACGTGTTTCCTGGCATTTTTTCAATTAACAATTATTGCGGACTCGAAAGTGAGTCTGAGTAATAAATGAAACACAAAACAGTATATAAAATAAACGACAATGTATGTATTAACAAAAGTATAGAATGACAATAAAAGAAAATATTAAAAGACTAATTACATAGAAAACATTTAAACTAGAGAATATGTTTGTGTGTATGAAGTTTGTGTAGGAGAAGTCCGAGAAAAAAGTAATACATTGAGAGTGAAGTGAATGTGCTCCAGTGGGGACAAATTTTTACCACGTGGAACTACATCTTATAACCGGGGTTGTAAGAGGAGGAAAGAGGATGAGTAAGAATATCATTTCCTATTTATATGCTTAAGGATCATCCCCTAGCGTCATTTTTTAATAAAGTCAAGTGGGGTAACCTACACTATAAAGGATACATATTTTCTAGATGTCCCCATAGTATCATTTCTTTGCTTGAATTCTCATAACCTTATGTGACGTAGATGCGTTTTATCCCTCCATCATTTATTCTTTAATCCACTGTGTACACTGCCGCTGGTCTGCAAAGACTAAGGTAGGTTCGTGTATTCCAAATTTATCCTTAACTGTCACGTTTGAGTAATAATTAGAATGATATATACATCAATACAATGGTCTCCCATAAAGGTAAATTGCTTTAATAAGAGTCGGCACGTAAATACATCCTGTTTTACACTCGATCATTTTTTTTAAAAAATCATATTGATACCTTTATTGTTTTGGGTTTTTTGCAGAGGCATTTCTTGTTGGTCAGTTTTACCTGGAGCGTCTCAGGGACTAATCTCTTCTCAGTGTTGCTGATCGAAAAACATCGTTGTTGAAGAATTGTCAAGCAATGGAAACTGAAGAAGTGAAAAGGTAATCCATCTTAATTTAATTCTTAATTTTTTATTCAGGCGGAGTTACAATAACAAAGCATAGAATAAGGAAATAATTCATCAAACCAATTATTCAAGACGGACACCATCTAGAATGAATCTGGCTCAAGAACAAAATAATTGAGTACCTACAAAAAACTGAACTCAGTAGCAATGGCTTGCGAAATTTACTTGTTATCTATTACATTATGACATATACGTTGTCTAAATAGATATACTTCTTTACATACACATGTTTGGTTAAAGACCAAAGGAAGTTCTTTGTTAAGGACTTTTCGAATATTTTTATCTTTTTTGGACTATTTTCCTGGTTTCCAGGAATCTAAATTGTCCGATGTCTGAGTACTTTTGACGTTCATAAATCATTATCAAAGTTTTTTGGTTGATAATGTTATATTCAAATAGGGATTGTCAATTATCCTTCCAAATCCTTGTTACATATATCTAGAATCATGGACTGACTCCAGGTACCAGTAAGAAATACACAATTACCACTGGTACATCGGGGTGTCGTGTCCATTTTGCCAACCAATTATGCTCCTCTCTAACTGTAATACAAATGTTGATCTGGTAGTCGAGTTTTATCATAGAGCTTTTATTCGGAGAATTGCTTTGTTGACATTTATTGCTAGAGACCGAAAAGACATAAACCTTTTTTTATTTTATTTCGTTTATTTATGTTTATTTATTTATTTTTTTTTTTTTTGGGCTTTTTGAATTTTTGAAAGAAGACATTATCATTTTTATAAAATAAACGCCGCAAGTCTCTCGCTATTTCCATGGAAAATGTTCAGACAAAGTACATTCCTTCGTTCCACCAGTTCCTAACTTTTATGGCTAAGAACTGCCATGTCATACACATTGTTGCAAATCACCCCATTCCCTTCGTATTCCATTTATGAGATGTAATTACCATTTGAGAAGCTTCTTCCCGCCAACCTCTGCTTCGTGGAATCAACTCCCAAGTGGGTGCTTCCCCAATCACTATAATCTTGACCTGTTCAAATCTAAAGTTAACCATTATATTATCCACATGTTTCCATAAACTGTGCATCTTACTCTAAGCTGTTGCATCATTAAATATTTGAGCTTAACAATTTTAGTATCTGTCTATATTTCTGAGATGATGTATTATGTACATTATTTACATTATTTGGACTATTGTCCTCATCTTATTACAACGTTTCGGCCGTTGTACGCTCCGGCCTTCTTCAGGTGGTTGGAATGTCGAACTGAACCCTTTATTTCGCTCACTGGGGTCGACTGTTCTAGTTACACGATCTTTTTTTTATTTTAACAATCTGTTGCAATCGTAAGTATGAATGCATGTCGTTATTTAAAGAAGTAAGAGGGTACAAATGAAAAGATTCACATTCTTTCTTTCTAGAAACCCATCTATACAGCTTCAACGTACGCCAAAATGAGGTTTGTTGGAAGTTTAAAAATATTTAGAGGTTTACTCTGTTCACAGCTGCTGTGCCAAGAATTATAACTGATGTTTTCATATAAAGAATAACATAAAATCAAGAAGCCAGAAAATATACTTGTGTGTACACAGCTTAAAAAGAAGAAAAGTATTTATAGGATTTGCTGTTAGAGAATGCAGCACGTGGTTGGCTGAAATTAAGAAATCGGCCTGCTGTTCATCTGAGTCTCGTCTGGAGTGGAAGACTGTGCACATCTGTGACCTCGTGCTTTCTGTGTCAGAGTGAACAAAAATAATTTTTCATGTCCGTTTTTTAATCCTGAATAAAAGCAACATTTAGCGAGCGTCTTAACCGACATGGTGCGAGTAATCTTGTCAACAAAACTAGCAAGGATATTAAAAAAAAAGACAAACAAACGAAAAGATGAGAAGAGCCATAACTGGAGGGACAGGACACTATAAATAATAACCCCAGTCTTTCATTATTCTCTCTGTTTTTCTATGTGTCTCTGTTTTTCTTTTACTTTGCAACAGCTTAACACCAGGTGAATTACCCCCAACTTATATCGCCGGCTTCCATTATGAGGACTGGGTAAGGTGTATGGAATATCGAATGCTTGGGAAAACTGGTTTCTATGTATCCAAATTGAGTCTTGGTAAGTCTTTTCCACATTCACGAAGTAATCATAACAAATGTTTGTAGTTACTCTTTTGTATAGTATCTCTTTACGATGAAAAAAGATCTTCGTCAAAAGCTTGTAAATCATTTGTCAATTTATACCTTTCAAATTAATATTATGTATACAGTGGTTATTCCTTATCCACGGTTTCGTTTCCCATGCTTTCAGTTACCCACGGTCAACTCTGGTCATAAACAACAAGTTTTATGTGAGGAACAAGAAGACTTACCTCCCGCAAAGCGAATTTGCTTGGCGTGTCAAGTCCTGTTCAAATATCGCGCCCGGCATTAAAGGTGAAATGGATTATTCCGAAATTCCTATCTCGCGAGCAGACGTACAAAGAAAAAAAAGACTAAGAATTCAAACCAGCTTGAATTTATAAAATAGGAAGTCTCGGGTGAACGAGAATTAAGTCTCGTGTGCAAATTTTAGTTGCCCCCGACGCAGGCATAAATAGCGAGTCTGTGAGGAAGACGGCAGAATTTTTGTTGGCGTGACGGCGTACGTACTGACGAGAATGAGAGATCACTCGCGACGGCTCAGTTGGTAGAGCGGAAGACTGAAGAAAGTAAACACTTTAATCTATTTCAGTCATCGCAAACGACGGGCGAACTGAATTACCTACATTTTAATTAATAATAGTCCTAATGCCTAAGATGCTGGTGCAGCAGCCACTACAGTCTGTTTAGTCAGATGCGCGTACGTTAAAATTCCTATTAGCAGCAGCTATCTTTCTCAATGTTTTGGGCAGGTGCATAAAGACAATGGGAACAATTGTAGCGTGAATTTCAAGAGACTAGCCATTTTCAGACAATATTATGGGTGCTCTTAGTCCTGGGTATGACGATAAACTACATCCGGCAGCAAGACTTCTGATCAGGAGACTGGGGGTTTTGAGGAGCATAGAACCACCTCTTAATTGCTGTTGTTCCCAGGTCCTCCCTGACCCAAGGTGGTAGCACCTGTTACGGTCCCAGCTATGGGCAAATAGTTAACACCCAAACAAAACACCATGAAAGAATAAAGATACATTTTTATAGTAAAAATACCAGTGATGCATTTTTACATAAAATATTACCAAAAATAAATTTTATCTGTAGCAGAAATTGTGTTCAAAATATATTTAGTTGAAGCCATAAAATTGTTCAAAATATTTTGATTTTGACATTAAATAACCCATAGAGGTTGATATGCTGCTAAACAAATCAACAAAAAAAATCAGTATGATCTCAAAACTCCTAGCCTAAACATTGCATCTACTCACTACTTCATTCAACAGCAAAGTAAGTTCAACCACATTCAATTCTTCTTTTTGCAAGAATTATTATAAGGACATTAAATTTATATGGCTTTCATTTCTCCAGGTCAACTGCTGATGTACTGACAATAATTGCAGAAAGATTATATCATACTCTAGATAAAAACGGTGAATCCCGCTTTGTAGCATTGGACATCTCGAAAGCCTTTGACATACAGGTCTTCTCCAACAAGCTGAAACGTTACGGTGTTTCTGAACACATTTTCGAATTGATCCAGTCTTTCCTACCAAATCGTGAAATTAAAGTTATACTGAACGGCCATTCGTCTAGACCCTTTCGTACTAATGCTTGTCTACTCTAGGGAACATCTTTGATCCTACTCTGTTTTTAATTTTCATTAATGACCTTCGCGATGACATCATCTCTCAACTTGGCATCTACACCGACGACACAACCATTTAATCCTGCCTGGATGGTAGGGCTGATCAGTTCAACAAGTTCAAAATGGCAACCGATGTCCAAAACGACATCAAGCCCGTCGTTAACTGAGGCAAAAAGATGCTTTGTTAATTTTAACGCCTCCAAAACTAAACTTCCGTCCATTAATCATCTGAGAGACATCTCTTTACCTTCCATCAGCATGGCTGATGCTAACCCCCAGGAAAGTGACTCGTGGCGACTTCTCGGGCTAACGTTCTCAGCTGACATGAAGTATAAAGACTATATTGAATCCATTGATAGGTCAGCTGCTAAGAAGGTCGGTTCACTGTGTCGTGCGAGACAAACTGTTGTGGATTCCGCGTGAAAAATCGGTCTCCAATAAATGACAAACGCAAGTATTTAAGCTAAGAAATTAAATGTATTTACACAAAATACAAAAGGTAATGCGGTTAGTAAAATCCAGGAACGCCGGTTAGTATTAATCAAAGATTGCTATATACAGTCTCGAAGTAAACTTCCTTAGAGTCGGGCGTCCTTGTAACTGACTTCTAACGTCAAATCAATCACAGTGTCTATGTACTTTCCACCCTGTTCCTCTACCTGTTCCTCTTCTCAGACTCCGACTCCTCTGACTGACTGACTGTGGCTATTTTATGGCAGAAGGACGAGTCCATTTATATCAGAAAAGGGTGGACCCCATAATACAAACCTTCTCTCCAAAATCTATCTTACATATCTATAGGTTTACCATTCGTCCATGCTTAGAATATTGCTGCTACATATGGTCCATTGACCCTGCTATTTAACTTGAGCTCCTTGATAAGATCTAAAGAAGAATCAGCAATATTATTGGTCTTGATCTGGTGGCTCGGCTTCAGTCACTTTTCCCACCGCCGTAAGGTTACATGTCTCTAACTTTACTATAAATACTTTCATGATAATTTCTTGAATGAGTTCTTCACTATCGTGCCTTGAATTTGTAGTACGCGTCGAGGTCTCATCAATTTACAGTTGAGCTGGCTAGATGTAGCTGTAAGTTCTATGCTAACAGTTTCCTTTCTCGTACCTCTCGCTTGTAGAACTCCATGCTTTTCAGCCAACTTTAATCTGCAAAATTTAAATGCAATGTCAATCGCTATCTACTGTCCTCCTGATTACTCTTTTCCCTCTTCACCCATTATTAATGTTTCTGTTCCTAATTCTTCCACACCCTGTATATAACCCCTTGTGTCTTAGTGGAATTACCGCCTTGCATAGGGTGATACCGATTAAAAGAAATATTATATCTCTTGTGCTGTTCCATTTATTTCTTCCCCTGCGCTAGAGTATATAACTTTCACTGTCTCACTTAGGGATTGAATTTGTGACCACCATATACTTTCTATGTAAATTTCTAAAGTGAGGTGTGGTGATAGCAACAGATAAATTACTAAATAACCCCCAACCGTTATTACGAGACTATCTAGTTAGTCCGGAATCAAAATAATTAATAATTAAAAAATTAAAAGTTAAGCAATAAAAATGCTTTAAAATACAGATAAAAATAATAATTAACAATAAAGAAAGAAAATGCTAGATTATAAAAAAATACTTAAATATATATATAATATTCCCATAACGCACCAGAACAAGGGTTTTATCACCAAAAGAAACAAAAGGTGCTTTGTAAGATTAATTTGTTAAAAATGGCTTTGAGTGAATGAAGCTTCTGGGTTATGGTGAAGACCACAATTCTCCAAACCATGTAGACTGGCACTATAGAATCACAAACAAAGAACTGTACCAAATAACAGAAACCACATCACTTAAGAACTTTCAACAGCAGCAACCGCTAAAATGGATATCACATGCAACTCGATGAGAAAGTAATTACATAATCAAGACGCTGAAGTTCCACACTACTTCAAATGAAAGGTTAGGAAGGAAAGCCTCATCAATACTGGAAAGAGCAATAACAATTACGGGATCTGAGAAAATTATTTTTCAAAAAATTGTTTAAAGAGAAAGATTTTTATAAAATGAATGCCAAATGTGTATTTATAAGGAAATGACTAATATTACCATTCAGTCAGTCATGTACCATGCGTGAGACACGACTGACGAGGCAGATTTTTCCCGCAGTAGGTTGCCATTTCTTTCTGTGGTAGACCAGTTATAGAACCCGGTCTGTCCTGCTATTTACCCATAGCTGGGTGAGAAGTGAATTCATACCTTTCCCAAAGATATTTGCATATAAGTATATATGGTCTGGTGCCCCTTCTGTTTGCCTCGGGGTTCTTGATAGGCTCCAGAGGCGGATATGCAATGTAGTTGGCCCTGCTCTGGCGTCTCGTCTACAGTCATTTTCTCACAGACACGCCGTCGCCTCTCTCTGTCTGTTCTACAAATACTTCCATGGAAATTGCTCCGAGGAGCTGCATTCGCTGGTTCCCAGACGTCATGAGTTCAAGCGCCATACGAGGTTGGCATCCCGCTCTCACCCCTTCACTGTCGAAACTCTTAAATGTAGCCGTCTCTTCTATTCCAATAGCTTCATGTCTTGCACCTCTCGCCTGTGGAACTCCCTTCCCTATTCCTTTTTCCCTGTGAGCTATAGTCTCCAGCTATTCAAGTGTAATGTCAATCGACATCTCCAGTTGCCTTGATCTATCCACTACCCTCATCCTTTCTTCTATCACTCCTATCTGATCTTGCTCTAAATTTTGTGTAACCCCTTGCGTCCTAGTGGCTCCCGCCTTGCTTGGGGTGAAATGCTTTAAAAAAAATGAATCTAACCAATGGGAATTGGAACTTGGCTCTCCAATTAACAATTCCAAGCCATTATCCATTACACCAACTGCATATCCAAGTTTCAGCACCCATTATTCTCAAAGAGTTACCCATATAGGTACTGACCAGGCTCAACATTGCTTAACTTTGATGATTGTATAGGAACTGATGTTTCATCATGATGTGGCTGTAAGACTTCTCTTGTAACATACAACTACTTAGGGTTTTTGACATGAAGTTTATTAATTCAGTCAAGAAACTAGAATAAACATTCAGTCAGTTGTGTGTCATACGTGATACACGCTTAGGCAATCATGTATCTTTCAATACATGACTGACAAGGCAGATTTTTTCCCACAGTAGGTTGCCATTTCTTTCTGAGGTAGAACATGTCCTGCTATTTGGGAGTGGGGAAGAAGAGGATTCAAACCTTTCCCAAGAGTATTAGCACTTCCATTCCTCAATCCGAGTCGCTATCCATTGCTCCACCGTACCTCCAACTATTTAAATTAAAAGATGAAAGTTATTGACTTAATAAAGAAAAGAAAACTGTCTGGAAATACATAAAGTATTCTTCTTTTAACAAAGACTCTTCTTGAAATGCTTTATAGTTGCTAAAAAATGTAAAAGGTAATGTTGAATATTATGTACGACATGAATGAAAGAGAAGATGGTAAGAACATTACAAGGATATGGGGAAAAGAGAAGGTAGAAGGAACATTATAAGGATATAGAGGAAAAGAAGGTGGTAGGAACACTACACTTTGTAGCGAAGTGCTCGACCCTGTTTTATTAAGGTGAATTGGGATGCGGAATTGTAATGGTCCGCAGCCTACATCCAACTTTAACATGTGAAAAAGATGCATGGGCACTGTGATTGCCACACCACGGTCAACGTCATCGAGCTGCCAGCTAAACAGTGTGAGGCTAGTCAGAAGGGTTTCCCGACCTAATCAGTGAGGAGGAATGCCAACCCACCTGTTCCAAGCAACCATCAACCATCAACCATCAACCAGTTGTTAGTCATTGGCCAGTTACCAGTAGGCGGAGGAACTTCTAAAATGACGGTCGGGATAGCCTCAACACCACCAGAACAAAAGTATCTGGCAAAGCCATTGCAATATTTTGCCATGAATGTCAACATGAACTGCAATTACAATTATAGAAATAAGGAGCGTCGTGAAAACAGTGACTCAAAAAAGCCTGAACAAGTAAATGAATAAATGTATTATCTCACTAAGGTTCACCTTAAAATCCGTTATTAATTATCAAAAATAAAATTAAAATCCGTTATTAATTATGTAGATTAAAATTAAAATCCAGTATTAATTATAAAAAGTAGAATTAAATTCTGTATTAATTATGAAATCTAAAATTAAATTCCCGCATTAATTATTAAAAGCAAAATTAAAATTCTTTATTAATTATGAAAAGTAAAATTAGAATCCTGCAATAATTATAAAAAGTAAAATTAAAATATGGTATTCATTATAAAAATTAAAATTAAAATCGAGTGTAAATTATAAAAAGTAAAAACTGTTATTAATTATAAAAATTAATGTAAAAATCCGTTATCAATTATAAAAAATAAAATTAAAATCCTGTATTAATTATAAAAATTAAAATTAAAATATACTATTAATTATAAAAATTAAAATTAAAATCCATTGTTAATTATAAAAAATAAAATTAAAATCCTGTATTAATTATTAAAAGTAAAATTAGAATTCTGTATTAATGATAAGAAGGAAAATTATAATCCGTTATTAATTATAAAGAGTAAAATTAATATACCTGGATTAATTGCAAAACGTCCAATTCAAATCTGGTATTAATTATAATAAGTAAAATTAAAATTATTAAAAGTAAAATTAAAATCCATTATTCATTATGAAAAGTAAAATTAAAATCCAGCATTAATTATAAAAAGTAAAAAATAATATTTATTATAAAAATAAAATTAAAATCCAGTCTTATTATAGAAAGTAAAATTAAAATCCAGTCTTATTATAGAAAGTAAAATTAAAATCCTTTAATAATTATAAAAAATAAAAATAAAATACATCATTAATTTAAAAAAGTAAAATTAGAATCCAGTATTAATTATAGAAATTATTTACATTATTCGGACTATTGTTCTCATCTTTGTCGCCATATTTATCACAACGTTTCGGCCGTTGTACGCTCCGGCCTTCTTCAGGTGGTTGGAATTTCGAACTGAACCCTTTATTTCGCTCACTGGGGGTAAACTGTTCTAGTTCCACGTGCCATGTTTGATGGATGTCAGTTATTAGTCATCCCCTGTTAATTTCCTTCTGAAAGTTCTCCACTGCCATAACCGGGTATTGAACTCACACTCTTTGGGTCCTGTCACTGGATCTAACCAACGCCTTTATCCACTGTGCCATGTGTCCTTGAAGATGAGGACAATAGTCCGAATAATGTAAATAATGTACATAATACCTCATCTCAGAAATATAGACAGACTCTAATTATAGAAAGTAGAATTAAATCCTGTATTAATTATAAAATTAAAATTCAAATCCTGTATTAATTATAAAAAGCAAAATTAAAATATCTTATTAATTATAAAAATAAAATTAAAATCCGTTATTTTTTGTAAAAAGTGAAGATAAAATCTGGTATTAATTATTAAAAGTAAAATTAAAATTCTCTATTAATTATAAAATGTAAAATTATAATCCAGTATTAATTATTAAAAGTCAAAATAAAATCCGGTAAAGAAAAATTCAAAATCTTTTATTAATCATAAAAAACATAAAATTAAAATCTGTTATTAATTATAAAAAGTAAAAATAAAATCCGTTATAAATTATAAATCTATTTTCCTGAAAACATGTTTTAAGAGAAAGATTTTATAAATTTGTACCGACAATAACACTAACCGCTTGGATTATTGTTTTTATTTTTCCTTTTTCTTAGGTGGTTCGAGCCTTGCAGGCATTTATAATAACATAGATGTAAATGAAGCAATAGAAGTCATGAGAGAGGGAATTAAACGCGGTGTCAATCTTATCGACACTGCTCCTTGGTATGGAGAAGGAAGATCGGAATGTTTACTCGGACAGGTATTATAATTCACTAATTTCTTAAAACATGTTCAAAAAAGACATTGTAAAAACAAAGAAAATGATCTCTGCTGTTAATTTGGTTTGGTTTGGTTTGCTTAACGGCATATTAACTCTTTATTGGTCATTTAATGCAAATATTTTATTTTCTTGCCAGTTTTAGAATTTTTTTTTCTTTTTCAAAAAATGTATTGCTGGTAATATTTAATTACCTGCCACCACCAAGGAAAACATTGACCATGTTCGCCACATGGTGATAGATGACAGGTAATTCACTATAAATCAAATAGCCAATGTTATTAGCTGTTCATTTTTTCTTTTCTATTTTTATATTTTCATGTTTTGACCCCAGTTTGGGGGCTCACTATTTGCCCATAGCTGGGACCCTAACAGGTGCTACCGCAACCTGGGAACAATAGTAATTAAGAGGTGATTCCAAGCTCCTCAAAACCTCCGGAACAGAGGCCTTGCTGCTGGATGTAGTTTATCGTCATGCCCAGGACTATTTTATTGTTAAACCATACAGCATTCATTCTTATGTCCACATTGTTTTTATCGAAATAATAATAATAATGATAATAACAAATGTTTTACCTAAAAAAATGTCAACTCGTGTATTGCTGGAGGATAGCGCGTTTAAGGCGATGATTTTTAATTTGTCTGTACTTATTTTTATGTGTACCTTTGTTAAATCACAAGCTAAGTTACAAACCTTCATCACACTAAAAGACCATAAGGGTAATTTCTAAACAAAACCCAACATGTAGACTTAAATGCTGAACTAAAAAGAGAACTAGGTAAAATGAATAAAATAATATTAGAAGTAATTAAATCAGAACTAAGAGTGAAGTTAGAAATAAATCAGTGGAAAAACAAACATCAATAGACTAGTTGCGTCATCTAAAAATAAACATAATTGTGAATTTATCCAACGAGATAAAAAAAGATATCTAACTTTCAATAACTAAAACCATGATAGATAAATCTATATCTTTAGATAGAGAACAGAAAAAATAAAGTGCAGACCAACTAAAAAAATTATCAAACCTGCCGAAAATAACTGTTATTCCACAATGAAGTCATTTGGTTAAAGAAAGTTAGAGAAGGAATGTTTGATGTTATGATGGAGAGTTTTGACAGTGACAAAATTTTTGAGCTGATAGGCATATACATTCTACATGAACTAAGTAAAATAATATAGGTCTGTACAGAGACAGACACGTATTCCTAAGAAAGTCTAGCAAACAAAAAAGATAAATCCAGAAAAGTGATCATAAAAATGTAGAAGTAAATTTCTAGATGTAACATTCAACTTCAGAAAAGCTACATCTCAGCCACATGGAAAACCCAATGACAATCCACTTTACATGCACACATCTCCAAACCATTATCCAATAATAATCAAGCAGAGCTTATAATCTATTGACCACAGATTATCTGACAAATCTTATAAAGAAACTATCTTTAACAAAACCAAATGAGATTATGAAACACCTCTAAACGATAGTGGGTTTTCGGCAATGCTCTCATGTAGACCACACAGAATAGGAAAATATTAAAAACACATTAAAATATTCATAAAAAATACATTAAAATATTCATTAAAAATACTTTAAAAATATTCATTAAAAATAAACAACAGAAACAAATTAAAAACATGACGCAGGTAATAAAAAACACCAATAAATTACCTACATTAACCAACTTTACCTGTAACTTGCAAAGTAATACCATACAATGGTGTGATGAAAGGTTGATAAGCTAATTATGAAAGAGTGATGCTCGACCCGTGCAATCGTGCATGCATTAATTTCCACTATTCTTATTAATAACTGCATTGGGAAAACACGGTCCTTCATGTCCACAAAAAACCGTAGTGTCCAAAGGTCAATTTTTCCTATGACACTGCTTTTAATTTAACTATCTTCATTCTTCGACAAAGTTTATTGTCCGTGTTTGCTTTGCATTGTTTCTTTCAAGATAAACTGACATCTGACTGTTCAAAAAAAGTTATCAGCAGATATAATGTCATCATTACTGTGATACTGGTTCCCAGCCAAGTGTTTATTCATGTTGGGAAATAGATGATAATCAAATCAAGAGAATAGGGAGGGTGATCAACCAGTTCAAAGCCACAGTCATGCACAACAGCCATTGAAATGAAGGACTTGTTTGCTGGAGCATTGACTTGATGAAACAAGACCCCTTCGTCAGTTTTTCTGAGTGTTTGGTCTTGATAGCCTTTTGTAACTGCTTCCGCATTGTTGGTATAGTATTCTCCATTGATGGTGTGGCCCTTTTGAAGATAGTCAATAAGCACAATGCCTATTGCATCCCCAAAATCTGAGGCCATTCTGTAGATAAAACGAATTGGTCTTCTTTGGAGCAGATGAGGAGTGTTTCCATTGTATGGATTTTCTCTTTGTTTCGGGTTCAAAATGAGTTAGGAAATCTTAAAGGAAAACAGCTGGATCTCCCCTAACCAATGAGATTTTCCCGTGATGTGATCAATCTGTGCGCTTTTGATCAGGTGACAGATGTGGCACCCACCTACTGCGCAGAAACTTTCACCATGGCAAGTTCATTGTGCAAAACATTCTCAACTCTCTCACGGAATATGCTAATAGCATTGGCTATTTGATTCATTTATAACTGCTTGTCATCCATCACCATGTGGTGAATACGATCAATATTTTCTTCGGTGGTAGCAGTTGCAGGGAATCTATAACTTGGGTCATTTTCAAGACTCTCCCTCCCCCTCCTAAATTCAGCTACCTACTTTTGCACTGTTGATAAAGCTGAAGCATCACCCCCTGATGTAGCAACCATATCAGCATGAATGTCCTTGGGGCTAAACTCTTTTCCTGAAAGTACTGAATATATCTCTAAATAAATAGAGATATTTATTAACCTGTTACATAGTGTTCATTGAAGTTTCCACATGGCTGTTTTCCAGGGGCCAGCTCAGCACATTTTCACCCGCCAATAGTCAAAAAAAAAAATCGAGAGAGAGAGAGTTTCTTTAATTGTCCATCAAGATGGAAAACGAGGCAGGGCTGGCATTGGCTTATCTACTGACCAATCAAATAGCAAATTTTACCGTTTACAGCAAATTTTTGGATTGGCTACTTCCTTATGAGCAGCAGCTACAAACCCATAACTGGAGCAAAATGGATTCATGCCTTTTCAAAGGACATTAACATGAAGTGAACGAAACGGAATCAAGTAAGAATTGAACTCGGCATGCTTAATTCACTTTCTGTGCCGAGAACCATTAGACCAGGGATTCTCAACCAGTGGGGAATTCAGAGATGAAGAGGGAAAAATCTTTTACTTTTTTACAGGTTTCTTATTGACTTATCTCATCAGAATGAAATCAATTTAAATACTCTCACTTTTTATTGAACTTTTGTTTGTTGGATTATGCTTATTTATTTAATAATTAGTTATGATTTAAAACAAATTACTGTACATGTATTCATGTTTAAAAAACAATCAATATTTTTTATTGCTATTAATTTTGTAAAACTTCTCTATAAAAATAATCCATGTCAATGTATATGTGCTAATATGGAAAAGAATGAAAATTTTCAATAATATATGCATGTTATTTGGAATGCACTTTTTGTGACAGACAATCTTAGAAACCGGGAGAATGACATTTTAACATATGGTAAAAAGGGTGCATTGAACAAAAAGATTTGACAACTACTGCATTAGATTATCCATTGCAGCAAAAAAAGTTTTAAACTTTTTCTCGCGAACAATCCCTACAAACAATTTTTTCTCTCTTGTCCGTGACAGGTGGAACGACTTAACCACAGCAGTTAACCGCCTTTTCTGTCCTTTCTCTCCTTTGTCGCCTCGTTCTTCCCGTTTTTATGTATCATTGACAGCCAAAATTTGCATATGCGCAAAGGTAATCTCGCGAGAGATTATCTTACTCCGGGATCTAGCTATTTTAAATGCGTAACCCGCGTAGCCGACATTTGTTTCGCATTTGGACAGTTTACACCGCGATGCATGTCCAAATCTTTGCTTGCGCTGGAGGTAAAGTATTTTATTCTTGATTTTGTTCTAACGTTCCAAAAATTAATACATACAACCCTGCGCCTCTTTACCCTCTGCGGTAGTTCACTACATTCTCACCATCACTAAAGTAATTAATAACAAATAAATGTAACTTAAATGAAAATTATAAAATTACTGTTATGGGATCTTACCCATAATAATACTAATGGATTATTCCATACTTAATAAATACGGCGCCTCAGGAGTAGACAAGGAATCAGTCGACCCGTATCTATAAAAAGAATACCGGCTAGGCCCGGTGGCTTGGATCAAAGTGTAGTATCTGCGCTTTGTGAGCTGCCGGGTCGGGTGTCTGTCGAACTCTCTGCTTGCAGAGAGGAAACCGGACGAAGCTACGCCGAAGGGTAGGGTTTCGTTGGGGGAGGTTGACGGAACTGGCTCGCCTCGGCGGGTTTGGATGGTTATTTATTTTTGGCTAGGCCTACGGGCTCGGAGATACCTACATTAAAAAGGCCTTGTGCAACATTCGATCCCCGTGGGTGGATTGATAAATACCATCAGTCGACCCAGTACTTTCTGAGCGAATGCTCGGTTATACTCTCATCCTACGGACGGGAGGAACCCGAAGGAGGCTACGCCGAAGGGGGGAGTCTCCTTCGGGGAGGTAGACCGGCCCTGAAACCGTTGATATGGGTTAAATGGGCTATTTTTTGGCCGAGCACACAGGCTCGGAATGCCCACGTTAAAAAGGCCTTGTGCCACATGACACCCTCGTGGGGGGGGGGGCTGAATATCATCAGTCGACCCAATACTTTCTGAGCGACTTCACGGTTATACTCTCATCCTACGGACGGGAGGAACCCGAAGGAGGCTACGCCGAAGGGGGAAGTCTCCTTCGGGGAGGTAGACCGGCCCTGAAACCGTTGATATGGGTTCAATGGGCATATTTTTGGCCGAGAACACGGGCTCGGAATACCCACGTTAAAAAGGCCTTGTGCCACATGACACCCTCGTGGGTGGGTGACTGAATATCATCAGTCGACCCAGTACTTTCTGAACGACTGCACGGTTATACTCTCATCCTACGGACGGGAGGAACCCGAAGGAGGCTACGCCGAAGGGGGGAGTCTCCTTCGAGGAGGTAGACCGGCCCTGAACCCGTTTATACTGGTTTAATTAGCATATTTTTCGCCGAGCCCACGGGCTCGGAGATCGCACGTTAAAAACGCCATGTGCCACATGATGCCCTCGTGGTGGGGGTGACTGAATATCCTCAGTTGGAGTCAGTCGACCGGCTGATCGGTTGTACTTTCTGCCTTCGGGCGGGGAGGAACCCGAAAGCGGCTACGCCGAAGGGCGGATTCTCTTTCGGGCAAGTAAACCGACCCTGAACCCATTTATACGGGTTCAATGGGCATATTTTTGGCCGAGCTTACGTTAAAAAGGCCTTGTGCCACATGGCGCCCTCGTTGGGGGTGACTGAATATCGTCACTTGGAGTCAGTCAGTAGTTCAAGTCGAGTCAGAAGCAGTCAGAAACTGAGTCGCGTTCTGACAATTACTACAAGACATTGGAATAGTGATCCTTGTCGAGACTACATTGTTCTCTTTACTAAACCTGATTGTTCGTACTAACACTTTCTACCTCTCTGTATATATTCCTGTTTGTAATATATCTGTGTTATTCCATACCTGTGTTCGAGTTCTTCTTATTTGGTTCTACCTTGGACTATCACCGTGATACATGGAACCGGACCATAACACTTACAAACCATTATTGCAATTCTATAATTCAACTTAGGTTATTTGTAATTTTCACTTGTAGCTGTCATTAGTCTTTGATTCCATGTGAAAGTGAAAATTTTAATATTTTTTTACGGTGTAAATTGGTTTAAGACTTACTCCAAATTCTTTTGTATTTTCAGATTTTGTTGACTATACCTCGAAAAGCTTACTTCCTCTGCACAAAAGTTGGGCGTTACCAACGAGACAAAAGTAAAATGTTTGACTTTTCAGCGAAAAAAACCTTGGAAAGTGTCAACCTGAGTTTGGAGAGGTTAAAAGTCTCTTACATCGACCTTGTACAGGTAAATCACATATGTACTCTCCATGACTTAGTGTGTAGTTTAAAATAGCAAAAGACCACAAAACGGAATCAACTATGGAGAATCAACATCACTAAAAATGATTTTAATGATATAGAAACAGACATCATAGTTATTATAAAACCTAGGCTGTGTGTTTGTCAGTGCGTATCTGTATGTTTATATATTGGGTCGGATTTCCTACAGGTTTCAACCGATTTCAATAAAACTTCACAGGACTACGTAAAATTATCTTACGGTGGTTCTGACAGCGCCGGAAATTGGAAAAGCACAATTGTTTTTGCACAAAATAATTTTGAAAACACGATTAAGAGGTATCGCGAGAATGGAAGGGGAACAACTCATATCGAGTTATACTTATTATAAAACCCAGGTTCTGTGTGTGTGTGTGTGTGTGTGTGTGTGTGTGTGTGTGTGTGTGTGTTCGTTTATATATGGGATCGGATTTCCTACATTTTTCAACCGATTTCAACAAAACTTCATTTTTTTTGGCAGGTAGTGTTTCTTATTTTCTAGCACACTTTTTCTTTATTTTTACATTCAGAATGCTTTAAAAATTCCATTTACAAGACAATTGTTTATATTAAAATTCTATTCAATCGGTAGATTCATAACGATTGAAAACAATGTTTTTGTTTGAGTTTGGGTTTGACCAATTCGTAAAAAAAAAAAAAAAAACTAATTAAGACATGCGTGTCCGTCAACCTTAAACAATAATCTTTGTCAATTTTATTTTTCAGTCTTTATGATGGTCGATACTTGATCTGTCTCTTACTGTTACATCCCCGGGCAACGCCGGGCTCTACTGCTAGTATTTATTAAAATGAGAGTAACAAGGAGAAAAGACATAATCACCTTAAAATGGTAAATCCCAAAAAGAAAGCGCATAACTTTCTGATATCCAACTCAGTGACTCACGCTAGTTCAAGTACGCTAGTTCAAGTACGCTAAGTGTTTTTATTGAGATCATATCTCCAAAATGGTTGCCATTCTAAGCTTGAGACCCCATCCTAGCCTTATATATATATATATATATATATATATATATATATATATATATATATATATATATGTTGACTGTTAAGTTCATCCATCCTTTGACAGGTCATGTTTTTCGTCCTGCAGGGTGATATGCCATGCTCCTCACCAGCAGAAAAGCTATTGAAAGAGCTGCTTTAGACACCAACCACCCATACATGCAGGTTGTACTGGGTTACATGTTACTAGTGGTAGTTCGACCTGACCAGATAAAGTTTGAACATTGAATTTGCCTCGAACCCAGAAATAGTGTTGAATGAGACACTTGTTAATCTTGAAAAAATTTAATCTTTAAAAAAAGTGTGTTTTATGTTATATTTTGACTGAAGAGTTTGTAAACATTTTCCAGGTTCATGACATTGAATTTGCTCCGAATCCAGAAATAGTGTTGAATGAGACTCTTGTTGCTCTTGACAGCTTAAGAGCTGCTAAAAAAGTGCGTTTTGTCGGCATCACAGGTTACCCACTGGAAATGTTGAAGTGAGTGTTGATATTTTATCTTCTCGTGAAAAATTACAATTGGTTCAATTAAAAAAGTAAAGTTAATTAGTTCAAATCAAAAGCAAATAATTTTAAATTTTGTTGAAATTTTTTTTTAAATATTAGCTATAGAATGTTTTGTTTGCTTTTTTCCTGTAATGCCTAAATTTAGAATATATATATATATATATATATATATATATATATATATATATATATATATACAGTGTAACCCGGATATAAGAGAGTTGTCGGGACCGGAGAAGAAGTATCTTATATCCGGGCTTCTCTTATATCCGGGTTTCTCTTATATCTGGGTTTGGCCTATTTTGTTTAGGTAAGTATGGCTCTATTTTGGGACCAGAGAAAATCTCTCTTATATCCGGGTTTCTCTGTATGTGTGTGTGTTAAAATAATAAGAAAGAACAGTAAGAGTTAACGGAGCTATGGATTTTAAATATAATTTTATAATTTAGAATTTTTGTTTCTGTTTTGAAACATAGTAATTCCTGTTTAGCGATGGAACCTTATTTTTAAAATAGAAATGAATTATAATATATATATATATATATATATATATATATATATATATATATATATATATATATGTTGTGGTAGGATCCACCTAATTTGCATAGTGGAGTAACGACCATATAAATATGGTTGGTACCGGGAAGAGAGGTGAGGGATCGAGAGATTGAACCAGAGACTCTGCCCGACTGCGACTCAGTCAACACATTCTCCAGGAACGGTCTTCCCAGGAATATACAAAAGACTATATGTAAATATTGTGTACACTTTCTTGTTCAATACATTTTGTTCTAAGTACATTTTGTGTTGCATTATTATTCCATGCATTAGTCAAGTTTCAACAATGGCGACGAGGTAGAAAGAACCATACGAAAAAAAAAAAAAGAATTAATAATTGATAGCTTTCAACAATTGGGACAAGTCATTGAAGAACCCAGACTGAAGGAAAAAATGATTAATCCAACATCTAACGGAACGGCGAAGGATTCTGAATTTCTGGATATTTAGAAATCGTTAAAGGACGACTAAGCATAAAGGAACGTTCACTCAGAAAAATTTGAAAGGTGTCGTAAACGAATAACTGACTTTAAATTGAAAAAGTTATCTACGAGACATCCGTTTAAAAAAAAACAACTGGCCGACTACAAAAACATGCATGGAATTAAAAGGCGCACAAATACACCGTGTCGATTTTGAAAGGTAACGAACTGTTAAAAAATTTTTTTTTTTTGTTTGCTCAACAATATTTTATAGTGACGAATTTACCTCGGATAATAAAAATCAGAGGTTTGTCATTGAAATACGCGAACAAAAGTAATAAAAAAAAATATACCAAAGTTGATTATCACGGGCTTGAATGTAAAAGCAAGACATAAAATAAAAAAGTCGTAAGTTGTTTTCGATTTTTCTGGTCAGCTTATATTATATCCATACATACACAAATTAAAGGTATATTCTTTGTTGCATGAACACTATCAGCTAAAGATGGATGAATTATCCAAAGTCATATCTGAATTATTCAAATCCCAGCAGTTGAGTCAGGCTGAATTATTCAAATCCCAGCAAAAATATCAAGAAAAGCAAGAGGAAAGACTTTTAGAAATTCAAAAGTTAATACTGGAGAAATTAAACAACAATCAGGCAAATGAGGGAAATTCTTCATATTCTAATAACACCATATTTAATTCGCTGGAAACTTTCAACTATGTGCCAGACGAAGAAAAAACGTTTGAAGCGTACTTTAAACGATATGAAGATATTTTCTACACAGACTGTGAAAACTGGTCGAATTCAGGAAAAGTCAGTCTATTACTAAGAAAGCTAGGAACAGCAGAACATAGCAAATTTGTAGATTTTCTTCTACCGAGAAGAATGAATGAATTGGAATTCTCGGAAACAGTGAAATTGCTAAAAGAGATGTTTGGAGCAAATATGTCGCCTTGGCATAAGCGATGGTTATGCATGAATGTCACTAAATCCGACGATCAGGATTATTTAACATATGCATCTATAGTGAATAGACATTGTGACAATTTCAGATTGGCAGAGATTACGGTTGAAGAATTTAAGTGTTTAATTTTTGCTCAAGGACTGGTATCCAGTAAGAGTGCCGAAATAAGACGTAGAGTTTTGTCTAAACTCGAATCTGAACAAAACCTTACCCTGAAAAAGTTAGCAGAGGAGTGTCAGCGGGCCGTAAGTTTAAAGAAAGAGTCTCAAAAAATCGAAGAAGCTGGCATTGCTTATATTTAAAAAATAAAAAAAAACAGTCAAATTACCCACCAGAAAAAAATTGGAGAAAAAATTTGGCGTATTTTAAAAGTAGACAAGAAAAATTAAATAAGAAGAACGAGGAGGAAAAAAAGGTTCCACCATATAATTGCAGACGTTGCAACGAAAGACACTGGGAGGTAAATTGCCCATATAGAAATAAGAAATGTTTCGTGTGCCACAAGAAGGGACACAAAGGATCGTGTTGTAAAACGAAAAAATTCAATAGCCGAATTAGACAAACAAATTCGAATATCAAATCAGATAGAGATTTGAGGAAATATGTGACGACTGAAATATTTAAAAAGAATATCAAATTTCAACTCGATTCGGGTTCAGATTTAACAATAATGAACTATAAAACATGGAAAATTTTAAAAAGGCCTACAATAATGAAGTCAACGAAACGCGCTCGAACGGTAACTGGAAAGGAAATTAACTTCGAAGGCGAGGTTGTACTTCCCATGAAATTGAACGGGATCGTTAAAAAAATAAAAGTTTTCATTCTGAAAAATGGAGAAAACTTGATGGGTACAGATTTTATTGAAACATTCGAATTGTGGGATAAACCGTTAAACTCATTCTGCAGAAAAGTAGAAAGTAATACGCAAACAAGTCAGGACATTAAAGATGAATTAAAGAAAAAGTTTCCGGAAACCTTCACACCTGGTCTTGGAAGATGTAACAAGTTTGAAGCTAAATTTGAATTAAAGGAAAATACTATGCCAATTTTTAAAAAGAAACGTAACGTGCCTTTCGCAAGTGTAGAGAAAATTAACAAAGAACTTGATAGGTTGGAAAAAATGGGAATTATTTCGAAAGTAGAATCTAATTCATGGGCTGCGCCGATTGTGTGCATTAAAAAGAAATCAAACCAAATCAGAGTCTGTGTTGATTTTTCGACAGGGTTGAACTCGGTAATCAAGGACTACCATTACCCGTTACCGAGTCCGGAGGAGATTTTTAACAAGCTAAATGGTGGAGTTATATTTTCAAAAATCGACTTATCAGATGCCTATCTCCAAATTCCCGTCGAAGAAGAATGTTCGAAATTACTAGGGATAAACACGCATAGAGGGTTATTCAAGTACAACAGGCTTCCTTTTGATATTAAAGTGGCACCAGACATTTTTCAACAAGCTATGGACGTCATGTTGAATGACTTAGACTTTGCGTGCGCCTACTTAGACGACATCATAGTAAGGAGCGAAAACGTCGACGAACATCGAGAGCATCTCAATCAAGTATTTAAAAAGATTCAGGACTTTGGATTTAAAGTCAAAGAGTCAAAGTGCGAATTTGGTTTGGAGGAAATTAAGTATTTAGGTCACATAATCAACAAAAATGGCAGATTTCCAGATCCGGAAAGGTCCATTGTGATTAGAGACATACCGACGCCCACTAATGTGGCGATGCTACAGAGTTTTCTGGAGCTCGCAAATTATTATCAAGCGTTCATTAAAGGAATGTACAATCTAAGAGCTCCGTTGAATGAACTACTAGAAAAAGACAAGGCATGGGAATGGACGGTAGAATGTCAGAAAGCCTTTGATGAAATAAAGAAAATGCTTACATCAAACCTCTTTTTAACCCATTACAATCCAAAACTTGATATTGTAGTGGCAAGTGACGCCAGTTCATACGGGATTGGAACGTGTATTCAACACATAATGCCAGATGGTTCTAGAAAACCAATTGCACATGCTTCGAGAACTTTGCTCCTAGGAGAAAAAAGTTACTCACAGATCGAAAAAGAGGCGCTGAGTATAATTTTTGCCATAACAAAATTTCACAGATACATCCACGGCAGACATTTTATTCTTGAAACGGATCATAAACCTCTGATCACTATTTTTGGTTCAAAGAAAGGGTTACCCGTTTATACGGCAAATCGTCTGTTGAGATGGGGTACCATTCTTCTCAATTATGATTTTCACATAAAGCACCTATCATCCAAAAATATAATTCATGCGGATAGCTTATCAAGACTCGTACCGAGTCAAGAAGAAAGATTCGAAGAATCAATTATTGCAAATATCAGAGCAGATTATGAGGTGAAAAGCATGGTAAACAACATTTTAAGAGAGCTACCGGTTACATCAAAGGAAATTAAAAAAGAAGCCGAAAGCGATGATTTCATTTTAGAAATAAAAAGCAAAATGGTAGCAAATGACAAAAAAGTGCAGGAGATTTATTCAATTTGTGACGGAGTTTTATTATATGGTGAGAGAGTAGTAGTACCAAAAAAGTTGCAGAAAAGAATACTACGGGACTTTCATATGGGTCACCCGGGGGTTAATAGAACAAAAAGCTTAATGCGAAGCTTTGTATATTGGAAAGGAATGGATGTGGATATCGAAAACATGGTTCATCGATGTAAAGGGTGTGCATTAGCAGCTAAGGCACCACCTATAGTACACAAACCATGGCCCAAGATGGATCATCCGTGAACAAGATTACACATTGATTTCGCTGGTCCAGTACAAGATTATTACTACTTAATAGTGGTAGATAGTTTTACAAAATGGCCGGAAGTACTACGATGCAAAAAGCCTTTTGTGAGTTATATCAAATTAACCACATAACGACGCCGCCGTATCATCCGAGGTCCAATGAACTCGCAGAAAGATTTGTTGATACTTTAAAGCGCGCGCTGAAGAAAGCCTCAGGAGTTTCAACGGAAAAGGCGCTTCAGCAATTCCTACAGGTATACAGAATTACGCCAAACCAGAGAACACACTCAAACATGGCACCAGCTGAACTAATGTTCGCTAGGAAAGTTAAGTCAGTGTTTGACAAGCTTTTGCCAGGAAATAATAGAGTAAAGAATACTATGTATACAGCGAGAAAAAGATACACTTCCGGAGAGAAGGTGTTTTTCAAGTACTACAAAAACAACGTTGAGTTCTGGGAGCGAGGCATAGTGGACAAGAGAATCGGTGACCTGATTTACATAATTAAAGGGCCGAAGAATACTCATAAAAGGCACCAGAACCAACTTAAAAAATGTTACGTTCTCGAGCATGAAGAGAGTATACCGAATGAGGAGGAAGATCCCATTGATGTAATGTATGATATGTTTCAAGTAGAACCTCCGCAGAATATTCCTGAACCGAGAAGATCCGGTAGGAAACGAAAGTTCACGGAACCATTGGACGTGAATCCAAAACGAAAAAAATATTAAAAGTATGCAAATGGATCTACAAAGAATAGCCATAAACATCAACCCAAATAGGAAGCCAGTTTGAAATCCAAAAGGGATTTCAAGGCTTGGGAGGGGGTGTTGTGGTAGGATCCACCTAATTTGCATAGTGGAGTACCGACCATATAAATATGGTTGGTACCGGGAAGAGAGGAGAGGGATCGAGAGATTGAACCAGAGTCTCTGCCCGACTGCGACTCAGTCAACACATTCTCCAGGAACGATCTTCCCAGGAATATACAAAAGACTATATGTAAATATTGTGTACACTTTCTTGTTCAATACATTTTGTTCTAAGTACATTTTGTGTTGCATTATTATTCCATGCATTAGTCAAGTTTCAACAATATATATATATATATATATATATATATATATATAAGTATCAGATGTTGAACACAGGCATTGTGAAATGGAAATTAAAAAAAGCCTTTTTTCAGACAACTTGTACTCAGTGTTTGACAACATATCAATGAAATCTGAAATTCCTTGAAAAATTTCATCTACATTGTCTTCGAAGTATCTTAAACTTCAATTGGGGAGAAAGAACTTATGTCAGCATACTGGAACAAGCTAAAATGACTAGCATTGCAGCCATCGTCATAAAAATCAACTTCGATGGAGTGGACATCTGATGCGAATGGGTGACAAACGTCTACCAAAGCAAATCTTTTACTCCCAACTCCAAGAAGGAAATCCGAAAAGAGGAGTTCAAAAGAGGACATTCAAGGACTTAAAACATGAAAAAATGTACCATCGAAATCAACAGCTAGGAATTCAGTGCAATACACAGGAATATATAGAGATCCATTGTGAGAGATAGAACAACAATCTTCGAATTCAAACGATCAGCCGAAATAGATAAAAAACGAAGACGCCGAATAGAAAGACAAAAACCAAGACCTAATTCACCACCCGGAACCATGTCAACCAACCCAAGACAAGGTGTACACTACTGACTCTCCCCATCCTCTAGGTTACTTCCCTCGCCCATAAGAGATAATCTGTTTTGATTCTTTATACCAGCAATACAGAGAATTCTATTTTAACATATCTTGTCTCTTTTTTCTTTCCACGTCTCCAGCGTTCATTTGTTCTCTTGCATCCATAGTGGAGTCTTTTTCTTTTGTTTCGGTTCTTTCTTTTATATCTGTTTCTTATTAACTCGATGTTGTTCTTCTGACTTTAGTGGAAGGTAGTTCTGTGTCTCTAATAGCCGGAAGGCAAGACAAGTTTTACTGACTGACTGGAGCAGCACTTTTCCTGTCTTGTCACTATATGTGTGGACCTTTTTGTTTATAAAGTCTTTGGACACTGGACCCGTTTTCTTAATGTGAGGTGTCTTTGTTATAATAGTTATTATAATAGGTAATAAAATAAGTCGCTCAGTGTATAGTTTTCCAAGCGATATGTACCAGTCTGCGTAAATGGAGCATATTTAGATGGATGTGTATAAGTTCGCATCAATCATATTGGTTGGTTTGGCTGGTTTGTTTTGTTTTAAGGTGTATCAACCTCAATGGATTATATAATGCAGACAACATTTTTACAATAGATTACTATGAATATAATATATATTCTTTGTAAGGAAAAAGTTTGTAGATCTGGTTTCATTGATATAGTTTTGTAAAGAGGGTTGTTGTTGAGAATGCTTGATTTATTCTTTTCAGATACACAGTTTGTAGAGAAATTGATTTTAACATTTTCATTTTGTTTATAATTTTAGCAAAGTCCTATTGTTTCGAGAAATGATATATCATTCACTTTCACTTTATCGAACAGCTACATATACATATACATATTTATATTGTTGTATTTTTGTCTTGAGAGAACAAGATCTGGATTTTTATTACTGGTAATATTTTTTTCAAAAATGTATTGTGGTAATAATTTTTATTCCAAAACTTATTGCTGGTAATAAATTTTACAAAGTATTTCTGGCATTAAAACCAATTTTTACACTTTCACAGTGTTTTGACCCCAGTTTGGGGATTAACCATTTACCCATAGCTGGGGCCCTAACCGGTGCTACCACTCCGGGTCAGGGTGGACCTAGGAGCACCAGCAATTAAGAGGTGTTTCCACGGGCTCGGATACCAGACACTAAATTCGACCTTATGCCACATCTGACCGCGTGGGCTGGTATGTAGATATCCTGAAGTTGGAGATTCATTGTGGAATTCACTGGACTCACTTCTAGCAGTTGATTACTAATTCTACTTGCCGCTGGTAAATCTTGTATGTGTTGTTCTTGTCCTAAATATTATCGTTCATTACCAACTCTCGTTTGATTATTCTATTCAGTAACCTTCCCTAGGTTATAACAAATAATAATAATGTTTTCTTATTGTCGTGGCAATTCCTGCAGACTGTAATGTATCTTCGAAGACCTTAAAAACTATCAAAATACAAGGATCTTGAATTGGAAATCTTAGAAATGTGACATGAAGACATTAATAATTCCAGTTGTGGTTGGAACCCTCGGTTTGATTGGAAAATGTTCTGATAGTCATTGAAAGGATCATTGGTAGCCCTTGCCTTAAATAAATACAACAAATTGTTCTCATAAGTACAGCTCACACCTGACGAAGGCCTCTAGCTATGTAAAATGTGCGTGATCTTATGTTGTTTATTTTTATTTTTTTACAAAAAAAAAAAAAAAAAAAAAAACAGGACCTGTTGATATTAATACTATAATTATTAAACCTTCGACAGTCACATGTGGTGTTTTGTTACCCACAAATTTTTAAAGTACTCGTAATGAGTAACAGAACTAATTTCACCTCGGAACTAATTTCAACTCGATTTAAAAACTCTAATCCTAACCCCAACCATAACCCCTACCCCTAACCCCTAACCCTTGGCCCCAAGTTGAAATTAGTTCCGAGTTGAAATTAATTCCCAGTTTAAATTAATTCTGCACTCCCTCGTAATTCCGAGTTGGCAACTTGTTACATTTGCTCCCTCCCACTACTCACTTGACTTAGTAAGGATGTGTAGCATGTGGTGTGACGTAGTTTTAGCTCAGTTGTCATGGAAGATAGACTGTTCAGTGAAAAATGTTATGATGTCATTTCCGACCTTAGGTCTGTAGTTGGGATCCAGAACGAAATGAGTAAACCAAGGAAATAATAATAATAATAATAATAATAATAATAATAATAATAATAATAATAATGACAATGCTTCATCTAAGAAATTCGAAAACATCTAATATTTTTTTGCATGAGAAAAATAAACTGAAATTAAAATTGAAGAAATACTAATCGTAACGTATTAATCGTAACTGACAATCTTTCACAGAAGAAATTTGAATATGACCACTAAAATTGATTTTTTTTATATCTAAAACAGTATAGAAACCTGTTTGTATCTTTTTAAACTGTTTAACATATGTGAACACACACACACACACCAAAAATATACACCAACACACACACCAAAAATATACACCAACACACAACCTTTCAAATTCCATAAATGCTATGAAGAGCCATTGCTCCTCAGCGTAGCACATCAATGAACTTATAGACCTTTTTTTTTCAAAATTACCGATCATCAAGTGGCGTTTTATTTTCCTATGATGTTACTCTTACTACAAAAGATGGTCACAACTTATTGATATTAATTCTATAATTATTAAACTTGCGTTAGTCACATGGAGTGTTTTGTTACCGCCAAATTTTTAAAGTACTCGTACTTCCTAGTTTCTTTTGCTCCCTCCCACTACTCTCCTTACTCAGAGAAGATGTGTAGCATGTGGTGTGACGCAGATGTAACTCAGTTGTCAGGAAACGCAGACGTCGCTTTGTCTTTGTCACCCCACCAGATTATCGAAGGGAAGTTTTCATGATTTGTACTTTTTATATTACATATATATACATATGCCGGATTTAACACCAAAATTGTCCAATTGTTAGATTAAGCTTTGAACCATTGTATCTTAGAAATGATTAATGATATCTTGCTGGAATTCTACGAGGTTTTTATAACACTATTGGACTCTACTTTGAACAATAAGAATGTATTTAGCTCTAAATTGAAATGTTGATCCCTCTTGCTGTTGTGACTTCCTGATCCAGTTTTCCTCTCTACTTAAACTTATTTTTTTTAAACTTATTCACCGTTCTCTTGATGGTTTTTCAATGGACTTTGAAAATGAAAGCCGGAGTATGAATGTTGGTACCATTACTGAAGGCCTTAATGATCTTTTTCCTCTCACCATTGCTCATTTGGAAATATATGTATGTATATATATATATATATATATATATATATATATATATATATATATATATATATATATATTATAACTCTTTCAATCCTGTAATTATGAGTTTAGATAATGTAACATCTTTCTATTCATGAAAATGTGGCTATTTTTGTATTCGCGTGATTCACTTACAATTTACAACATATTTTTATACAACAAATTTATTATAATTTTCATTTCAATGAATAACTATATCTTCAGTTCAAGGTTTGATTTAATGTATATTGTAACGGAGATTTTCTCGCTATGTTATTTTTTTCAGCAGTACGACAATTGCATAATTGTAACACTTTTGCATTACGGTGGGTAAAACATCTCATGGGGACTAACTTTTGGGGGGGAAATCCGAGGTGACTAACACAAGGTTAACAAAGCTCATTTATCTAGTTTTTACCTTCCGTGTTGTCAGGGCCAAGAATATGCTGACTGGATCCCCCACAGAAGGATAAGACTCCAACAAAATGGACCATCTGGGTGGATGCTTGAAAACCCAAGTGTAAAGCCAAGCAGTAGCTAAAGATAGATTCAAGTGTAAGCCCTAAAACTGTCTATCTATTTACTCAAGCGTAAGTCTGATCAACATCTATATATAGACACAAGTGTAAGACTAGAATGTAAGCCCGAGAAATGTCTACCCATCGACTCAAGCATAAACTCGAAAAACATCTATTTAGGTATTTACTCTGTTTCCCCACGAAGACTAGTTAGGATACAAGGTTATTTTTTAAGGTGGGGACCCAAGCGTGTACACCCAGGCAAGGAACAAAAATTGCCCGCAGCCCCTTCAGCCCCCGCAGCCCCCGCAGCCGTCGGTTGCGCTGGCCTCAGTGCGAGCATCGATCCCTCTCTCTGGTGCAATGAGAGGGCGCGATCTCGGGCAGCTGTTCCCCAGGGCTGGGCACCTCTCAGTATAATTTTTCTCGGTTGTGACGGAGTCGCCTCTGAGGGCACTCTGCCCAAGTACTGAGACGCAACTGAGAGATGATAAATAATGTATTACAAACCACTCCAAAGAGCGATTTACACTTTATTGACTCAATATTTTCGACCAATGTCTATCAAGGAACTCGAGTACAAAAAAAAAAAAAAGACTAATTTCGACATTAACAAAAGTTGATATGGAAAACTGACCTAACCTAACCTAACTAATATTTACGGACTTGTTACATTTCTATATTATATTTTATTTTGCAAAGGTACATTTTGTCAAAAAGTACAATAAAAATCGACACTATATTGAGCTACTGCCATTCCAGTCTCCATGACGACACTCTACACGAATATTCCATTTTCTTCAAGGTCAGTATCATAATACTTTTTAGAATTATCATAAGTTTACATATTATATATAAGATTAAGATCAATATCCTAATACTTTTTAGAGGTATCATGTTTATCTGATTAAATATATAATCAAGGTCAGTATCATAATACTTTTAAGAAGTATCATAAGGGTATATGATTAAATATATGATCATGGTCAGTATCATAATACTTTTCAGAATTATCATAAGTTTACATATATATATATATAGAGAGAGAGAGATTTATAGATAGATTAAGATCAATAACATAAATACTTTTCTGAGGTATCGTGTTTATCTGATTAAATATATGATCAAGGTCAATATTATAATACTTTTCAGAAGAATCATAAGTTTATAGGATTAAATATATGATAATACTTTTCAGAATTATCATAGGTTTATGTTATGCATTCCGAGATGAATTCGGTCTCCAAGGAATGACAAACGCAATAATTAAATATAAGAAATAAAATGTATTTACACAATCATACAAAGAGTAATACTGTTAGTAAGTCCAGGGACGTGCTTAGTAGTAAATACAGATATATACAGTCTCGAAGTAGGACTTCCTTAGAGTTTACGTGCTTGTAACTGACTTCTACAAGAGGTTACCTTACACTATCTCCGTTCGTATATTCTCTCACTCTCGCCGTATATCCTCTCACTATCCGACTACCGACTAGTATTTAGTCACCCCCCCCCCCCCAACAAGGGTATCATGTGGCACAAGGCCGGTTTAATGTGGGATCTCCGAGCCCGTGGGCTCAGCCAAAAATATGCCCTTTGAACCCGTATAAACGGGTTCAGGGTCGGTTTACCTCCCCGAACGAGATTCCGCCCTTCGGCGTAGCCTCGTTCGGGTTCCTCCCCGCCCGAAGGCAGAGAGTTCAACCGTTCAGCCGGTCGCCCGACATCCGACTACCGACTACTCTCATTGACTGTAACTCTGGGTATTTAACGGCAGCAGTCCAGGTAGAGTCCACTTGTATGAAAAAGGGGTGGACCCCATAACAGTTTACATATTATATATAAGATTAAGATCAATATCATAATACTTTTTAGAGGTATCATGTTTATCTGATTAAATATATGATCAAGGTCTATATCATAATATTCCATATGTTTATATGATTAAATATATGATCATGATCAGTATCATAACACTTTTCTTCTATCAAATATTAACTTTTAGAAAGAATTATATAATCTGTCAACTTATTTCTTAAGTGAACAAAATTCATTTTCAGTTTGAAGATAAACATTTAGAACAAGAATTTGGTTTCTGACATGAGAGATGATCATTAATTTTTATACCTTGTCTCTTCAGAATCTAGGTGATCATGTATCTTTATTTTTTAACGTCTTCGAATAACGTTTTGAGAAATTGAATTGTTTTCCAGTGCCTTTTTCACAGTTTTTAATTCAGAATTGTCCTCCCCTTAGAATTAACCCATAGCTATGGCAGAAGTGAACACAATAGACTCAATTGAACTTTGAATTCAATTCGACGATTACAATTTCAACGCTAATAACCGTTATGCTATCAACATTTGTAAACTTTTCTTTTCTGAATACCATTGCCACGTCTGTTCAGGACATCGGTAATCGTGTCTCTCTCCAGATTGCTTATCTTTGCTATCTGTGAATTGCCATGCCGTCTTAGAAAAAACAGTGAGGTGTTTTCTTGTTGCCTTCTTCACGGATTAGAATTCAAAATTTTCCTACTCTTGGACCGGTTACCAACCAAAGTTAGAAAACTCAGTCTACTCTGCTATTTAGCCCATAGATGTGGGAGAAGAGATGTATTCATGACTTTCTCAGGGACTTTAGTGCTAAACTGCACGCAGCAGATCAAGATGGAATTTGAACTTGGATCATCGATTTCACTTTTTGTGCTGGTAAACATTATGCTAATTATTATGAAAATTGCTGTTATGCCATCATGACTGATGAAGAGGATTACAGATTGAACAAAGGATTCTTTAATGCTTATTCCTCTTATTTTTTTTTTTTTTTTTTTATTAAGAAAACTTATAAAAATAACTATGTTATTAAAACTTAACAGACGAGGAGATATCTCTTTAAAATATGCACTTTTGTCGATTTATATAGTATTAAAAATTACTCAGAAACCGGTGTTCTGATTGGAGTGGAAATTGCATTATTCCCCAAGTAAAAGCACTTTGATGACATTGCGCTAGCAAAATTCATGCTAAAATGTGCTGTTTTTGTTGTTATCATAACAACAGTACAGAAATCAATCAGTATAATATCGATTAAGCTTTTGGAACTAAGCTAAAATCTTGATTATTTTGACATTTAGACATTCCAACCGTTTTCAGGTGTCTGTCTTATTTGATAACATTTTGTAATTTCTAACCAAATTCTTTCTTTACTCCATAAGAGCAGAATGGATGCTACTTAAATAGACTGGTCCAATCGTAAAAAATAGAGAAAAATCTTAGGGAGAGACAATTTTTGTAGATTAACATTCGTTAGCCCTTCCTTAGGCCATGACAGTTGGCAGAATCAAAATATACTGATTTTTATGAATTTAGAAGAAGGGACCCTGTTTATATATTTGATATACTGTCAAATTGACCCATGACGTTTACAGAATTGTTAAACTTCACTTAGCTGGTGTTCACAAATGTCAAATTTGAAACTCTGTTGACATCATTGATATCTGTATATTTTTTTCATTCATTTTTTGTATTTTTTTTAACATTTTTAAAACTTTTCTAAAAGATTTTTCTGTATGGAATTTTTTGGGTAAGCACAAATTTGAAATTAATACTTATTTATTTTAAATGACAAATAAGCAAATACTTTTATTAATTTATATAAAATTTTGATCTTTAATTAAATAATATGTTTGTTCTTGTGGTAAAAGAAATCCTTTTGTACTCCTCTACCAAAAAAGTCTGTTTTCGTACGCAAAACACTACAATAACATTGTAAAAATCAGGGCCGATTTGATATTGTATCGATAGGGTGATCTTGTTTATAACAAGACCACCCTTTCTAAATTGATAAAAAAGATCAATATTTTTTATTCAGACAATTGTCGTGATCTAAGGAATGTTTAAAGAATGCTAATGTATTAAAATTTTTCACAAAAGATTTTGCCTATTTTTTTACAAATGGACCAGTCTATTTGAGGAGTGCCATAGAATGTTCTCATTCTGCTGTCTATGCCTCAGAGTTACTACTTTGTGAAACAGACTCTCCTGTGGATGCTACACTGAACACTACAACCTTAACCTCTTCAAGTCTAGAGACAATTGTTATTCGTCCTCCGTATTCTCATAATCTCCACTTCTTACCACCTGCTCATTCATTCATATCACACATTTCATTCGTAATAACCATTTTAACATTAATCCGCTACCTTGAGTGGCTCTCGAGCTTTGTATTGGATGAACTATATATAGTATATATCATACCAGTTAACTTTTTCGAATTAGCCATATCACATTGAAATACCGATTCTTGTACAATCACCAAAATTAAGCAACATCGAGACTGGTCAGTATCTAGATGGGTGACCACGTAGGAAACCAGGTGCTGTAATGTATAACAGCTCGAAACTGGAAATCAGAGGAGTTCCAATTCCGGTCTGGTTCATTATATTTACTTACATACAAATAGCTTTGGGAAAGGTACGAATCCACTTCTTCTCCCCCAGCTATGGGTTAATTAGTAGAACTTGTATCATTAAAAAAATATTATTTCCAAAAGATTCTCATAATCTAAAAATATTTTCTGGCTTTAAATAACCGGCAAAAGGTTGATAAACCGTAAAAACAAATCAATCTTTCTAGTGATATTGCTTGTCTGCCTCTTTCACTGAACCAGAAGATATGATGATTCACTGCCTAACCTCGAAATTGAACTCTTTACCACCAATACTGCAAATTCTCTTGCAAGGAGAACAAAATATACTCTCAGCCCAAGTCTCTCGCGTTACTATTTTGTTTTACTTATCTAGAAGTACATAGATAAATATGAAATAGTCAAATGTTTGAATTCCTACTATACATGTTGGACCTGTGGAAATTCCACAGATGTTGACGACTCAGATTTTTCGTTATCTCATGTCTCTGTTTGTCTATCATCCCTTATCTGTATCTTCTCATTCTTTCCCTTTCTCCATTCCACATTTTTATCTCTATGTGATAATAATATAGATTGATTTCATGTAAGAAATGCACAAATTATTGTAATGCGTCCTTTCATTTACTTTTCTCTTGCTCTATCTCTGCTTGAATTTTAATGGAGTGCATTTTATGTCTTCCTGTCCTTACCTGTCATGATACTTTAAAATGTAGGCGATCATGGGTCTCCACAGTTTCCTTTTAGTTATTATCTGTGAATTGCGATGACTTTTTGGGGAAAGATATTTGAGTGGTTTCCGTTGCCTTCTCCACAGCATGGAATTTTAGTAACTTTAGTCTTTTAGCCTGGTTACCGCCCAAGATTAGAGAGATCGGTCTATCTTTCTGTTTAACCATAGCTGGTAGGACAAGAAGTAGATTCATTTTATTCTATCTTTTATTCCTTATCTTTTGATAACTCTGTCTCTTCTCACTTTCCCTATAGGTACATATTATGTGTGTTTTAGGGATTATCTCCCTTTGGTAGCGATAACTCATGTGGGTCACGTGACGACCGTTTAGTGACGTCTCTTCACAGAGTGACGAAAGTAGCAGTCCTTCAGTCGGTTTACAGGATTTAAACTGAGAGCTTGCTTTTTTAGCCGGGGTCAAGCACGTGGTACAGCTTAACACCATTTGGGAATATATCTCCCCCAGATATAGAAAGGAACTATCCTCGGCTCGCAGTTCTCAATTTGGGAAAACCCTAAACTCGCCGTTTCCTGTTTTGGGAATATGTCCTACTTGGGACATAGTAGATAAATCCAGCCTGCTTGAATATGGAGTCCTAAACATGGATTCTCCAGAAACACAGAAGAATCTCCATATTATATATGACCCTATCTTTTCTTTCTCCTTTCACTCTGCTTGCTGTGTAGATATATATTATATTTTCTCTGCGTGTAACATGTGTAAATGTGTATACATAATTGTGTATTTGAGTTAACAGCATGAAACTCACTCTGAGAACAGAGTATGTTAGTCATTCCTTTTCTTTTTAGTTATTCTGTTCCGTCTCGTGAAATATGGATATAATAATAATAGGGGGAACGTAAATGATTGAATAAACCTTCTTTTCATAACTACCTCATCAGTGTGAAAAAATTCCCAGCATATTTTTTAAGTTGAAAATTGGATAGACTGTTGAAAAATGATTGTTTTTTGTTTTTTTTTGGCTGAAAACTTTTGCACACACCTGTTATATTTTTCCTTTCATCTGGTTATCTTTTCATTTTCTCCTAGCTTCCTTTCTTTACTATCCTCATCTCTTTCGTTCTTCCAGTTCCTTCCCGCTTGATATTATTTGATAGGTCTTTTGGTCAGAATGCTTAACTGGTTCCAACTCAGAAGGATTAGAGATTAAACACGTATTACACTTTAATCCTACATAGAAAAGCATAAAATTTTTACATAAAACAATCAGAATAATATAGCAATGTTTCTATGGTTGAAATTAATTATTTCCTCATAAGGAAATGTTCGGTATTCATTAACCAAACATTTAGCCTTACTGTTGAATGAAATTATTAGGTTGGTGCAAAAATAATGTCGTTTTCTCACATATGTTAATATGTGAGAAAACGACATTATTTTTACATCAACCTAATAATAAAATCTTCTTTGTAAAACAATTTTTGGGGGAAATTAGACTTCTTGCGTCCACTAACTGTTTCTAACGGGGTGGATGTGTTGTTGTTAATGTAAGTTACCCCGTTGTTATTTGTATTGGTAGTTAATAGAGGATTCCCTTTCTCTATTTTCATTACGGAAAATGAAATGTGCAACGATAACAACAATAAGACTTTGAGACACGTGTTGACATTAATGACAAGAATGTGTATTTTTATTTCGTGAGGTTAATGACAATATTGGTATTGTGCGTATTAAAAATATTCTCATTTTTATTATCTCTTTTTTTATTGTCTTTTTCTTTTGTTTCTTTAAAAGTTTGTACTGACTTATTTTTGCTTATTCCGAGAATTTCGTTGTTAAGGGTAGGCTTTGAGACCGTCAACTGTCGATTTTCAAGGAGCGATGGTGATGCGTCTGTGTTACTTTTTTACTACTTCTATTGCTACTACTAGTAGTGGAAAGGTCGGTTTTATAATGATGAAATTTCAGATTTTTAGAATGATGAAATATTTTATCTTTATTTCCAATATGATGAAATATACTTATCATCAATAATCACTGGTGGAAAGGTTGTTTTTAGAATGATAAAATATTATCATCATTCTGGATAATAACATGTTATAGCTTTTATTAATATCAATGTTAGTTTTCTGTTTAATGGATTTGCTTGGTTCCTATATATAATTTTAACATTCAATTTGCTTTTTCTACAATTATTTTCATGAGCTTTCCTCTTTGGTACCTCGACTGGATAAATTTAAGCATGATACTAGATTTGCAATGATGTCCCATTGTTCTACTTTTGAAATAGCTATATATATAACCATGATTTCTATTAGTTTCTTTTCTCGCATTTTAAAAAAGTGTTGTAACTTAGAGGTTACTGAATAGAATAATTACACGAAAGTTGGTAATGAACGATAATACATAGGACAAGAACAACATATAAGATTTGCCAGCAGCGCGTAGAAGTAGTCAAGAAGAGTTAAGTGAATTCCACAATGAATCTCCAACTTCAGGATATCTACCAACCACCCCACGCTGTTAGATGTGGCACAAGGCCGAATTTATTGTGGGGTGTCCGAGCAAGTAGACTCAGCCAAAAATTCCCTGTAGATGCCATATAAAACGGGGTCAGGTAACTGTTTCCCGAGACGAGACTCTGCCCTTTCATTGTTGTGTAATGTTGTGAAGGTTGGACAGTTTTTCTGCACAACAGTAAAGAAACAAATATTTATTAAAACGACAGAAATATTTTTACTATATACAAATTTTTACAAAATATAGGTCTTTCACAAAATTTCCTTTGTGCGCCTCAAACTATCAAGGCAGATTAACAGTTCTTCCTAATACTAATCTAAAGAGTTCTTGAAAAAACATTTTTTTCTTAAGAAATGAATTTTAACAATTTTGTTTTAGAGCCATAGTTCAAATAAATCAACAAAAAAATTTACTTCGAAAAGTTCACTTTTCAAGATGTCGAAGTGGATTGGAAGAAAGAGGAAGCTGGTTTTCTGGATTCTTTAGACATCCTTCAGCTGTTTGGAACAATTGTTCTCAAATATGAGATAAACTCTCCCAGGTTTAGAAACACATATTCACATAAAAGTCTCTGAGAAAATGACATACTTTGTAAAGAAAATTCACATCAGTTTTTAAGGGTTCTTCTTTCTTCTTCCTTTTCTTTTTCTTCAGCAATAGGAGCAGCAACAGTAGTAGTCTTTCTCATGCCGGATAAGAGCCCTTTACCTTGTCTGTGTCTAGTCGATCGCTTTTGCAGCAACTACTCCACTATCATTCACAAGAAGTCATAACAATACACAGATAATAAAGAGATTGAATGATTGATTTTTTTTTACAGCTAACGGGTTATCTAAAGCTGAAACATATTTTAGATTAGAAGAATAATTCATTTCTTGAGAGTAAATATTGCATTAACAATTTTTTGAAAACAACAATGATTTTTCCAGATACAGATACGAATATTTAACCTATAACTGAGGGGAGAAGAGATGGATTCATACCTTTCCCAAGCGTATTTGTGCATAAGTGAATTTAATGAACCTGACTGAACATCAAACTCAGATCTCTGATTTCTCACTCGAGTCCGCTATCCATTACACCACCCACAACTCTGATAAAAAAAGGTTGTTTGATTAACGTCACTGAGGATAATCACAGGTAGCACGGTATTCGAAAAGCTCTTTCTTTTTTCCCCTCTAACTTAATTTTTACTCCGATAGTGACGGAGTAAGTCCTTTAGAGACACAGAATGAATATTGTATTGAACTGTTCATAACTTCAGTTTTCTTTCTTTATCCGTCTATAACATGTTTTGTTAATACATTTATTAATTGTTGTTTGTTATGTTCCTTTTTTTTTTTACTCACAAAAGTCCTCCAAATATTGTTTGTGGGACAAATATACCAGGAGGAATAAAATGATAATTTCCCTTCTCGCAACAAGAGAAGGGAATCCTGAAAAGACATGGCATTTTTTAAAGTCTTATGTAGGAATTTCCGAGGGCAACTTTAATAGAAACATAAATAATATTAAATGTCTAAATATTCAAGGTATCAGTGTATATTTCACTAAATTTAATTTTCTTTAAATAAGTATAATTATGACGCCTACTCCGGCTGTTCCGTATTCAAGTTCGAACCCCTCGGATGATCGTTTCGGCCCAAGTCTTGTCTTGTCCCACGTTGTGATTAATTGATCGCAAGATTGACTTGGTCCGAATGGTCGACTGGAATTGTTGACTTGGTTTGGTTTAGTCAGAGTAAAGTCACAAAAAAAAAAAAAAATTGAATAGAAGGAAAATAATATTTATATAGAGTCACTTCATACAAGGTTGATGGTACAGTTATTGATAGCTTAAGCAAGACTATATTCTCCATGCAATAACTCTCGACCCTTCCTGATCGTCGTGACACTGGTTTGTTTTGTTTTACGTCATATCAACTTCAATTGGTTATTTAATGCTGACAAGATTTTTATTGCTGATAATATTTTTAAAATGTATTGCTGCTAATATTTTTCTTAAAACATATTGCTGGCATTAAAACCTACTTTTACACTTTCATAGTGTTTTGACCCCAGTTTGGGGGTTAACTATTTATCCATAGTTGCTACCATCCCGGGTCAGGGTGGACCTGGGAACACCAGCAATTAAGAAGTGTTGGACGTAGTTTATCGTCTTACCCAGGACGCTGATGTAGTTTATCGTCTTACCCAGGACGCGACACTGTTGTTAGAATTCTTTGGAATGAGACTTCTGAAACAAGGCTTTAAGTTGGAGGCTTTTTTCTTCAGGGCGGTAAGTCACGCGAGATCAGGCGAAGCGGTGGTCTCTCTGCCGTCGTCTGTCCGCGGTGTCTCCGATTTCTCTGTCTCTCTCTCTCTCTCTCTGCTGTACTGTTCTGTTTTTATGGACCCATGCGCAAGGGCTGGGGTAGGGCATGAACAACCAATCAGGGATCTCCATGCAAATGTCCAAATATGGGGGACTGCTTTTTGTGTGAGTGCCACTCACCATCACTGCCCGAGGGGCGTGGACGGTCCTCCGCTTTCACTGCAATTCCAACTGGGCTCTCTCTCCTCCCTGGTCACCTAACCAAACCCGTCCCCAACGGCCAAATTTTAATTATCGTTCAAAATTCATTCTTGTCGCGTTTTTGGTGTGTAGTGTTTTTCGCATCTGGAATCGATCATTCTTATCTCATCATCAACCCTTTGGTCAACAAGTTGCAAAAAGGAAACAATCCCTTGATTTTAGGAAGTTTTATCGCGTTTCGGCCGACGAAAATTATTTCATTCTTTTATCTATCTTCTGCTGGAAACTTGTCTGTTTCTAAAAGTCAATGCTCATCTATCAGCCAGACTCACAGTCAGGGGTCTGCCTCTTCTCCTTCGCTCACAATGGTCGTAAAAATATTATCTATTTCTTTCCAGGAGGTTGTTGGTCCTCCAAAATAGTTCGTCATGTAGCCTCTGTTCTAATCGAAACCTGATGGTTCTTTGGTTCTCCAGCGGACCAAACATTTAATTAACTTCTTTTAGTTTTTTTTTTTTTTTTTTTTTTTTCCTAATGAAAAAAACAAATATCCTTTTCTTTGATTTTCTCTCGTGTGGTCATCGGTATATCTTCAGTCAATCGGAATTTAGTGTTTTCCGGTCTTCGAGGTTTGTTTTTTTTTTTCAATTAAAAAACAAATATCCTTTTCTTTGATTTTTCCTCGTCTGGTCATCGGTATTTTTCAGTCTATCGGAATTTAGTGTTTTTCAATGTACTAGCGCCTTTTCAATAGTGTCACATAAGTATACATAAACTGACAAACATGGACCTCTGTGCTCGCAAAATAGTGTTTCAAAAGGATGTTTTTTCTTTCTACACCATTATTTGACTATGCTCATTTCCTTGGTAATATTTATTTATAAGATTATAAAGGACCTATTATTTACCATTTTTATAAAGAAATAAATGTGGAAAGAAATCTTTTTAATTCAATTTTTTTTTAAATTACAAAATTATTAAAATAAAAACCAATGCAATAAGTTTTAAAACACCAGCTTTTGCCAGTTTCACCTACCTTCATTCCCTCGACAATATTTGCTGTTTTGAAAAGCGATGATTAGAATTTTAAAAGCCAAAGATAAGAAATTGAATTTATGCATTTTCTTTGTTTTTTTGAGAATTTACAACAAAAATATTGCATCCTAATTATTTATTAGATTGTTTATTTACAAAAATAATTTTATATTTACCATTTTTATTATTTACCTTTTTATAAAGAAATAAATGTGAAAATAAATCTTTATAAAATAGTAAATGATAACTCTTTATAATAGGTAAATATTTAGGTAATTTACTTTCTAAGCCCCACATTAAATAATAAATATGTAATAAAAATTTGCCGAATAGAGATGTAATTTACAATGCTTAATTCGAAAATAACAAAGAAATTTTGTTAAAATCTACCGTTTAGGAGTTATAAAGTCTGTGAGATATGGTATTCAAAATGGCCATTTATTTGACCAAAAGGAATAAAAGAATAAATGAAAACTTTGGGGATCAAGTGACAGCAAAACCAGACTTTATTGCTGGTCATAAAACCCAAAATACTCAATGCCAAGATAACATCACATGCCACATCCCCTTCTATGCAGATGCTTCAATCATAGTGCCATACTGTTATATATTTATTTACACTGTTTACATTATTTGGACTGTTGTTGTTGTGTTTATTACCATATTTATGACATTTCGGCCGTTGTATACTCCGGCCTTCTTCATGTTATATTTCTTGGAATTTCGAACAGAACCCTTTATTTAGTATATGGAATTGAAATTAGAACAATCTACATCTGTGGACTAAATAAAGGGTTCGGTTCGAAATTCCAAGAAATGTTACTTGAAGAAGGCCGGAGCATACAACGGCCGAAATATCATGAATATGGCAATAAAGATGAGGACAACAGTCCGAATAATATTGTAAGTAGTGTAAGTAGTTACAATACCTCATCTCAGAAATATAGACACTTGTTATATATTTGTACTTCTTTTGAGATTTTGATTCTTATTCTCGTGTGAAAATCTGAAGTTTATTTGTCATAGTATCCATTCTATGTTTTGTACTTACCCATTTCACTTAAAGGAGAAGGGTATCAAGTATTCCTTTATATCTATCATTAATAAATTCGCTCTCTCTCTCTCTCTCTCTCTCTCTCTCTCTCTCTCCGTTTTTCTTTTTTTTTTCTGACATCTCCTCGGTAAGTAGCTGGTCATATTTAAAATTTTGCATCGTAAATATGAATGAATATGATCTTTGTAACCCTCTTTTTTTTCAGGAAAAACAAGTCGCTATTATAAGCGCCTCTCCCATGAGCATGGGTCTCCTGACGGATAACGGACCTCCAATGTGGCACCCTTCTGGCAACGATCTAAGAGAAGCTTGCAGAAAAGCTGCTCAGTTTTGTAGAGTAAGTCCCGAGAATTTATTTCTCTCAGTCTTATTTTGCTAAACTTTGTGGAACACGATGACATTAGAACAGTCCTTTAAAGCAGGGTTTCCCAGAGTGAGCTCCACGCTGCCCCGGGGCTCCTTGAGTGAGATCCACTATTTTTAAGCACAGAATAGCAATTTTCAACACAAGCCATGACGTGTCAAAAAAGCACGAATAAAGTGCTAAAAATTTTTATACACTTTTCAAAAAAAGAAAAATATGAGAAAATGATTAACAAAGGCATTTGTCTATTTTGTGCATTATATTCTGTAGGTATTTGGGGGAAAATGAAATAAAACCAATAAGTAAAATAATAATAACAAATAAAAATAAATAAATTTATTTTCTCATGATTCAAGTTATAAAGAAACCGGAAAGAGTTTCTGGTTAAATGTGCGATTTTATGACCCCACTTCCGGAAAAAAACAGACTCTTTCTCCTCTTGGCTTTAAGATGTGAACTGCGCAGTAATAATGTTCACACTAAGGAATGTTATTTTACTCAGTCCACTGACAACTGAACTTTCTTCCTCTTACCAATGATATCGCGTGATGTGTTTTAGCAGCCCTATTCATGAAGTAGACGTTTGGTTGTTCCAACTCAGCGCAAGGCTGACTTGAGTTCGACCATCTTTACCTGTTCGAATCCTTACTTTCCATAAATTATTTCAGAACCAAAAAGAAAAATGGATATACACAAGAGACCTTTTAACTTTGTTTCAATACCGTCAAAATCAAAAGAATAAACGTCCAAAGAAGAAACTGAAGTTTTTATTTTATGTTTCTTCTATCTTTGTTTACATATTGTACACACACCTTCACTTAAAAAATACACACAAAACCCACAACCTTGTTAACATTCATATTATCATCAAAATGTGTACCACTTTCGATAATGAAAGCAAAAAACACGCTACCCCAAGTTGTTAAAAATTCACCAAAATTAAGAGAATTGCCCAAATTAAATTAAATTTTCAGTACTTATTAATGAATGAATTATATGTTGAATAAATCGCTATTTCAGAAAACCTAATGGAAATATTTTTTGTAGAGGGCTATTTTTGCCTATTTCGATATATTGTGAACAGTTTTAAATTATATCCATTTAAAACTGAGTATAGAAATAGACTAAAGGCAAAGAATTATATGAGGTTGTTGTGAGTATGAAATAATAATAGCTCCCTTTACCCACTCCCTTCAAATTCAGGTGAGCTAAGGAAAAAGATGAAAACCAATTCACGAGCCTGTGTGAAATTTTCTTTGGATCAATGAAAACTTTTTCTTCACAGGATTTAGCCATTGAGCCTAGAAAAAGAAAGAAAAGAAAATAGTGAGCCTATGCGAAATCATTTTTGATATAAAATAGGGGAAAAATTCAATCAACAAGAGAAGAGTGTCTGAAGTCATGTGAAAAGTTACATTTCCTTTCACGCGTCAAGCGTTCAGATCTTCGCTTTGGCCTTAACGTGACACTTGACACTTCAAAGAACCTTATTTCAACAATCTAAAAAAGCTAAGTATTTCAAACTCTCTTCATCTACTTTTGAACGTATGAGACCGTATAACCCTTATGTGAAAAAGGAACTCTCTTACCTTTGTTTTGAGCATTTTTGAATATTATTTTGTGACAGATGATTTAATCTGTTGAATGAATATTTTCTCTTCATGACAACTTCTTGAAATTACAGACTTTAAAAATATCTGATTTATTTTCCTGAAATGAACTACACTGACACAACTTCAATTCGTAAATAAATTCCTTATTTTGTTTCCTTGTCATTACCTGCTTCCATTAACCTTCTTGGCGTGGGTAAACCAACTGTTCATTTTAACCCCGAAGTCCCACGCCACTATAAGGCTACAAGTTGCATCGGTCATGTCCAACTTTGCAGAGCCTTGGACCTCAAACACCAGCTGCACTTTAGTCATTAAGTTTCACTGTAAATAGTAAATATTAAATAATATATTATTTCTTTTTTATGTATATTTTTAAAGATTAAATTGCTAGAGCTCCATAAAAATAAAAAAAATTATCCGGCTCAAGGGCTCCATCGCACCGAAAAGTTTGGGAAACCCGGCTTTAAAAAAATACGATAAAGAGAATAAATGCAATAAAAATGAAATGCGTGAGCAGGGCCGGTGTGGACTACACCCGAATCCCTGACTAGAGTGTGGCACAAGCCTGATTGGGTGACCCAGACAGTGCTTTGTGACTCTCACTATCTTATCAACATTTGCTTTTTTTTTCTACGTTTTTTTTTTCTACGTTTTTTTTCTACGTTTTTTTTCTACGTTTTTTTTTTTTTTTTTTTTTTTTTTATATACGTTACAAATTAAACTAAATAGAATTATTAAAGGATGAAAAAATGCTGTGGGTTTTGACATCATTCTGGGGTCTTTTTTTCACCCAAATCCGTGAATTTACTTTGCTTATACAGTGTAACCCGGATATAAGAGAGTTGTCGGGACCGGAGAAGTCACTTATATCCGGGTTTCTCTTATATCCGGGTTTGGTCTATTTTGTTTAGGTAAGTATGGCTCTAATTTGGGACCAGAGAAAATCTCTCTTATATCCGGGTTTATCTTATATCCGGGTTTCACTGGACTAAGTCTCAGAAAAAAAATACTATATAAAATTCATCATTTGTTTGCCATAATATGTGTCTCTAAAATTATTAAACTTTTAACAAGAAAAATCACAAGTTAATGTTAAAAATTACCACAAAAAACATTGCTGATTTATTTAAGATAGAATGATCTATTATGATTTGTCTCTAATTTATATTTAAAAATACAATGAATTTATTTTCAATTTTTCTAGTTGAATTGTTCACCCATATTGCATATCATCCATTATTGTACACAATTAAATTACAATAAAATCTGTGTTTTATTATATGAATACTACCTTATGAAAACTGAGATGTAGTAGGGTGGGGTGCGTATCATGAATTCAAGGAGTGAGCATGAGACCCTTGCACTGGCCCTGGGTGTGAGACCACCACACATCTCATGTGCCAGTAACCAATTGTAATGGTTTGACAATAATCTCAAATATTAGGTTGGTGCAAAAATAATGTCACATAGTAACATATGTGAGAAAACGACATTATTTTTTGCACCAACCTAATAGTAAAAAATCACTGCGAATACATCATTTTGAATTTGACATGTGCTATTTGAGATCGAGTTGGACATGTATTGCCGTGATGTCATTCCACTTGTCATTTCAGTTGAAAGGTGTGAGTATTTCCAAGCTTGCAATGCACTTCAGTCTATCCTTGCCGTACGTTGATACAACATTGGTTAGTACTGACAAGTAAGTACATATTACTGTTTAACATTTGGAAGAAAATATATTACAGTTTAACATGCCCTAAAACAATCAGTCACATTTTTAAAAAAAAAACATGTCCCATCAAGACATAAGTGATCATAGCACTCAACAAATTCCTTTTTATTATTATTTGTCAATGTGTGGATGGTGCAATGGATAGTAATTCAGAATGAGAACTTCGAGAGACAACTTCAAACTCCAGTTAAGGTCAGTACATTCACTTACAAATACTCCTGGAGAAAGTATGAATCCATTTCCACTCTCCCTAGCTATGGGTTAAATAGAAGGGTACTTTAGTCGTGGTTGGCAACCAGTCTAGGAGAAAAATAACTCTAAATTCAAAACTGATAGAGATACTTTAAACAAGAGCTCAATTAGGTTTCAACCAAAGAGCTTAACCAGAAATGAACTCATTGAATACGAGTTGTGCAAGAATTCATGTAATGGATTATGCAACAAATGATTGATTGATTCGTTTTTTATGGCTTATGAACCCTTTGTAGGTTTTTTAAAGTCAGAAAATATTTTTAGATTGTATGAATTTTTTTTTTTTTTTTTTAAATAATCATGTTTTAGTGATAAAGGTCTTACTAATTAACCCATAGCTGAAGGGAGAAGAGGTGGATTCTTACCTAATCAGAATTTGATAAACAAAAACTAAATTATTATATATTGGATATAAAATGAGGGATCAATTCTATATTACAATCAGTATATAAACTGATCCCTCACTTTGTAGTCACGGTTGTTTCTATACATTATTCTACAGAATTTAAATAAATCTAAAAGACGTGTAGCTAATCAGTATTTCATTGATTGATTGGTTCACTTTCTATGGCTTATCAACCCTTTGCAGGTTATTTAAAGCCAGAAAATATTTTTAAATTTGGGAGAATTTTTTTTTTGATAATTATGATTTAGTGATACAAGTCTTACTAATTAATCCATAGCTGGGATGAGAAGATGTAGATTTATACCTTTACCATGGGTATTTGTACATAAATGAATATAACAAACCCAACTGCAATTGGAACTTAGCTCTCCGATTAACAATTCCAAGCCATTAATTACATCAATTACATTATCTGCACATCCAAACTTACAGCTCCTGGTATTCCCAAGTGGTCACTCATCTAGGTACTGATCAGTTTAGATATTGCTTAACTTTGGTGATCGTATGGGAACCATTGTTTCAATATGACATATGCAACAAATGAAAATAAATGATTATCTGTGAATTACTATAACTTCTTGATAGAGATCGTAGTGGTTTCCATTGCCCTCTTCACAGTTTTGAATTTAAAATTGTCCTCCAAGAATTAGTGCCACTTAAGAGAGCCCATTCTGCCCTGCTAATTAACCTATAGCTCTTACCAGGATGGGGGAATGAAAAATAGATTTTTTTTTTGATGATTTCACCCCAAGCAAGGCAGTAAAGCCACTAAAACCCAGGGGATTACTGAGTGTGAAAGAATTAGAAAACATAAACATTATTAAGGAGTGAGAACAATAGAAGAATAATCAAGAAGGCAGTAGATAACGAGTGACATTGCATTTAAATTTTCAAAGATCAAAGTTGGCTGGAAAGCATGGAGGCAGAAGTGTGTTCCACAAACGAGAAGAACGAGAAAAGAAAAAGTTAGCATAGAACTTACAATTACATCTAGCTAATTCAGAAATTGATGAGACTTTGTTACTAATCTAGCACTGCCATTACCTCAGATAAATAATGGACTATTCTGTTATGATTGTGAGAAAAGACAGAAGAAAAAAATATATCGGACACACTGTTTGGTTTCAGTTAAAAAAAGAAATAAAACATCTTGCACTTCTCACCTGTACAACTCTCTTCCAGTTTCTTGCTTCCCCACCATCTACAATCTTCAAAAAATTAAATGCAACATCAATCATCATCCTCTGTCTTCCTGAATCCTGTTCTTTTATTGTCCTCTTTCCTTACTAAAGGTTTCTCATTCTATTTCACTCCAGTAACTTCCAGTGTCTGAGTGGTATTATCACCTACCTTGAGATGAAATGATAAAAAAAGTGATAATGTTCTTGTGCATTTAATGTCTACTTCAGTTAAATGAAAAACCTTGTCTTTTTATTTGTACCCTCTTACTTCTTTATATAATGACCTGCATTCATACTAATGAATGCAGGTCATTATTTTGTGAAAGTTGTAATGGTCAAATATTTAATGATGCTATAGAGGAATTTCTACAGCTATAAAACAGACATGGAACTTGTAAGGACCTTATTTAATCATTAATTAATTAATTATGATTCATCAGAAAATGAAACTAAGAAAACTGTAATATTTTCATGAGTACTGCTAGTTTATTTAATTTTTTAGATTGTACATTCAAGAAATCTTAATAAAGAAAATATTCACTCTGGCAGAGATTGAACCTGAATCCCTCTTTGTAGGAGAAACCACTGTTTGATCCAGAGTGTTTTACCACTCGTCTACAGTAACATGGAAAAAATTTAAAAATTGGAGAAAGCTGTAAAATATTCTAAAACTTACTGTGTAAAGAAATAAACTATGGAAGATACTATATTATATCATATATATATATATATATATATATATATATATATATATATATATATATATATATATATATATATATATATATATATATATATATATATATATATATAATTAATAAATAAAATTCCAAATCATCTTATATGAGTAATAGCCTATTTCGACAGACAAAGATATCAATTGTCTGTTTATCAACCCTGGTGTGGACTGGGTTTGAGTCAGAAATTGGAATTTAAATGTGAAAGCTAAAAAAAAAAAAAAAACAGTTGAAAAACTAATACAGAATTTATCCATTTCAATGTTTCAGTCAGACAAAAGGCATAAGACAGGGGTCAGGGGAGGGCGGAAACTATTTGTCCTAAAGAGAAGTTTTATTAAATTAAACCTGAATATTAACCTTATGACATTAATTTGGGGTTATATGAAGAATGAAATATTAATTTAAAATTAAAAGATGATTAAAAAGGGGTTTAAAAATAACTTTAAAACATATAGATAAAAGGATGTAAGTGATTAAGGGAAAGAGAGTTGGGGAGATCTTAGAGTAGGGGGAAGTTGATAAATTATAATTAATATAGAAATTAGAATTAGTTATACATTCAACATTTGAAGAGTTAGAAGGGAGTGAATATTATGGAAATATAGTAGCTAATTAAGTTAAACCTATATTATGGAAATTTGAATTTGTTTTTATGTCAACATTTTAACACTAAATAAGCTATTTGCTATAGGAGGTGATTTTGGATTTTAATGTTTATTAATTATATTGCTCTATAATAATAAATACATTGGGACGTTTTTGTGGATCAGTTTTAATATTTTATATTACTAGGATCCACTTAGATTATATACCAACGGATTTGTTAGTTTTACTACATATATATATATATATATATATATATATATATATACAGTTTTCTCACAATTCTTTTATATTTTATCCACAGGCTTGAATACCTATATGCAAATCTGGAGATAAATATGGGTTCTCTTACTGAAACTGAATCTGAGACCATGGTTTACATCTGTGAACAGTAAGTCAAACTTTACATCGCAACAGATCTCTTATAATTGCAAAATGTTGGCTGTAGCAGTTTGCTTTCATACACTCAAAGAACAATAATGAAAGTAACATTAAAATGATTCAATAAATTAGATGGTCCATTAAATTAAGGAAATTGAAACAACTAATAAATATTGGATGCTACAAAAATAGTTTTGCTTAATAAGTAACAATGTAGGACTTAATTTCCTTTACAGTACAGATACTTAAATATAATTATAAGTCATTCCTCAAAGTCTGTAATTATTGAAAGGTGCCAGTTCATTTTTTTTTTTTGTTAAGTTCATATTAGACAAATGATATAGTGTCGTGATCGGTATCATATTAAATAACCAACTTTGTGTCACTTTTTACATCCATGACTTTTCAAATAAACCAATCTTTTCCAGTTATCAATTAAAACTCATATATAATAAACAAAAAAAGTTACTATTAATAATAAAACAATAATAATATTAATAATGGCAGTAATAGTAGTAGTAATAATAATTATAATAACTATTTCTTGCAATTGTAGAACTAAAACAAAATGCTCTCTTAAAAATAAATGCTTTATCAATAATATATAAAGTTACAGCAAAAACAAAAAAACAATATTAATATGCAAGAATAAGTACATAGGAGCAACAAAAAAATTTAAAAGAAAGTATTATAATCATAAAGTGAGAAAAATGCTAATGATACAACACTTTCAAAATCTGTATGGGAGTAAAAAGAAAAACATTTTTACCAACATTAACTAGAAAATCATAAAAGGGCACCACCTTGCAAAAACTACTGACTATGCTTGGAAGTAAAATTCCAAATCATCAGTTTCAAAACTCAAAGTAAATATTTAAAAAAAGAATGAATTCCTAGGCAAATGCTGATGTAAACCAACACCAATTTTCTTATTTAAAACAAAATTAAAAAAAAAAATATGCATATAAGGCATACACAAAATCACAAGTCATCTTGACCAAGAGTTTGAGCGTACTGGGCTTGTTTAGACTGTTGTTCACACCAGATAATGTGCTCTTTCCCCAAAACTGTAATTACGGTTCACTCAGCATATTTGTAGTATAAACCACAGATGGGCTCTGTTGGTGTTGCAATAGGGATTGACTAGCTGCCCTAGCTGTCAAGAATATTTGGATATGAATGGCTAGTCATTACCATATATATATGCATGTGTGTGTATGTGTAAATTTGACCTGAAAATTTCACTCAAGCACAAAACAAACTGTCACTATTCAGTGTTGGACTCTGTGTTCACAATGCTTATATTAACATAGACTATATCTAGGATATTGAGTACACTTATCCTATAAATATAGTATACCTTTAAACTATATATATATATATATATATATATGAGAAAGGGAGAGGGAGCAAGAATTCATTTAAACAAACTTTGTTAAATTCAGTGGACAAGATTTGTCTTTTTAATGTTTTTGTGATATTTTCTTGATTTTCAAATAAGATGTACATTGGGATCAAAATTGTGGATAAATTGTCTGAAGTTCATATTTTATTATGTTTTTGTTGAAGTACTTTTAACTGTCTCAATCATTATCAAGAACTGGGTATTATCCATGAAAAACTGACAGCATCCAGTTCTTGATAATGACTGAGATATTTTTAAAGTACTGGAACAAAAACAGAATAAAAACATGGACTTTGGCCAATTAATCCACAATTTTGAGTTAGTCATAGTGGAGTAATGGATATCACCTTGGATTGAGTAATTGGAGAGCTGAGTTTGAATTCCATTTGAGTTAATTACAGTAACTTATGCATTAATACCCTTTAGAAAGGTATGAATCCATCTCTTCTTCTTCAGCTATGGGTTAATAGCAGGCCAAATTGAAACCTATCACCTTGGTTGTCAACTAGCCTAGGAGAAAGTAAACACTCAGTTATGGCTTCAGTAGATATGGTGCTTCTATGACCCTAAAAGTTGCAGGATGTGTTATATATATATATATATATATATAATTACAGATACTTATGTTTATACATATATATATATATATATATATATATATATATATATATATATATATATATAAAAACACAAGTGTCTGTAATTACAACAAATTTAATAGTAAAGTGCATAAACCATACCAAAATGAACACAAAATATCAGAATTCTAAATGTAATTTTTAAAATAGTTTCCTTCTTTCCTTCTCAGTCAGCATATTCCATCTTTGAATGAGGGTAACTGTACCCACTTTATAAAATCTTTCTCAGCAATGTGCTAGTTGTCTCTTTGATTTTATCATAATTGAAGAACTGCTGTCCTCAGACTGCTTCCTTCATGACACTCTTGAGCAGCAAACATCTGCTTCTCCTTCATATAGTTTGTCAACATTCTGGAGTCCTGCTTTTAACCATCCCATCATTTTAAGAAAGTACAAATCTTTTGACTCACTTTCTGAAATTATCTCAGACTGCTTCATAAGGAAAGTTCCAGAAATATAATTTGCTTTGATTTTTAATTCAATTTATTTAAAATGTTCAGATGTGTTCCTTGCTTTAGTTCCACCAATTCAAGCCTTTTCAGCTTGGACAGGCCATACTCCATCCAAAGAGTCAAATCACCCTTATTTCTTCTGTATTCCACTTGTGAAGAGAAAGTTCCATTCAGACATCTTTTCCCAAGAATTGCTACTTCGTGAAACCAACTTCCATGTGGATGCTTCCCTGGTCACTACAATCTTAGCCTCTTCAAGTCATGGGTCAATCATTTTCTATATTCCTTATCCTCATAATTTTAACTTACCATCTTCTCTTAATTACTCCATTCAGTAACCCTCTATCTTGAGTGGTTTTTGAGCCTTGTATTTGATAGATTTTAATATAAAAAACTGCTTCAATAATGCTTTAAAAATCCATAAGTTGCTTATGATGAATCACTTGCCCAGGTTTCCGCCAGTGAATTGCTGTATTGCATCTCGACTTTCGTTCATATCAGTGTGCACTGAAAGCTGGGAAAGACCCACTGTACATTTGCAAGAGAACAAAAGATGAAAACTTACAACATATTGAGAAATAATAACAGAAATCATGTGCCAATAGTTAATCTTTTTTTTTGTTTCACCCCATGTAGGGCAATACAACCACTAAAATGCAAGGTGCTACTGAGTGTGAGAGAATATGAGAAAAAATTATTAAGGAGAAAGAACAATAAAAGAACAGGAATTAAGAAAAGATTTTATTCGAGGCTTTGTTTGCTCATCCTGGGTGAGTAGTTAGGTGACACTTAATGACAATTTCTGTCATGTCAGTCTAATAGCTCAGGTTTTTCCTCGTACTGTCCATCTACACATCACAATATATGACTGGAAATATCAATGGGTAGCATCAGAATGACATGAAGGACAGTCTGTCCACCTCTAATAGAGGACCAGAACAAGCCTCCTTAATCCCAATCATGACTGTTAATATAGACCAGCAACCAGAAACTGACTATGTCTTCTTTGTTGTCTCATGACCTTAAATGATTTCTTTTATCTACTTGTTTTGTACCGCTTTCGACAAGTGGATGCCACTTCAAAAATCCTCTCCAGTGGCCAAGAAACAGAAAGACTTGAGATCAAGATAAGGTCATGCCTACCTCTTTTATGTGGGTGTCCCAACCATAGTGCCACACTTATAGTTACGAAACAAAAAAAAACGATTGGTAAAATCATTTTCTAAAAATTAAAACTGATTTTATTTTTTCAGCTTCTTTAAACCACTGAAAGTAAAATCTTGGGAAGGAGTCGAACTGGAAAAGTACAAAACTGCCTTAAAGAAACTCACTTCAGTCTAGATCAGAAGAATGCTGACCTGGCTGTTGTTATTAAGGAGTCTGTAGCATGATCTAAATTTTCTGAAACCTGTCACAAACAGATCAACACGTATCTTTTCAGCTTTTCAGGAACCTCTGAAAGTAAAAATGGAATACTTGGAGATTTATTTATTCAGCAATAAATTTTCTTTTAATACCATTATTTTGCCTCCATTTTATTTGGTCCAATCCTTTGTGTTCTTAACTAATGCATTTCTTTCCTTTCAGATTTTTTTCTTGATCTGAAAGATTTCAGAATCTACAGCATTAAAAATAAATACATGATTAACTTCTATCAGAACCCAATGCACTCTAACTATAAACAGAATGAAAAAGTAGTTAAAAATGGAATTTGTTGATGCACATCACTACATGTTCCTAACCATTATAATTTGCATTTGGTTGCAAAGGAAAGAAACAAACAAGGATTAAATTTTCAACAGCATGTATTCATCAAATATACATAATATATACATATATAATATACTTAATATACATAATATATACATACATAATACATTTAATATGCATAATATATACATACATAATATATTTAATATGCATAATATATGCATATACAATATACTTAATATACATAATATATATATACATAATATATACATGCACAATATACATAAGATATAGATACATAATATATATAATATATACATACATAATATACTTAATATACATAATATATACACACATAATATACATGCATAATATACTTAATATACATAACATATACATACATAATATACATAAAATACAAAATATATAGATACATAATATACATAATATATACATGCACAATATACTTAATATACATAATATATACACACATAATATACATACATAATATACATACATAATATACTTAATATACATAATATATACATTCATAATATACATAGTTGTTTGAAAATTTGCAAAAATTGTTAATATGTTGTTCTTCGGTTGCTGTTGGTCAGAAAAGTGATTAGATGGAAGGGTATTGTCAGTAGAGCTGGGAATTGACTGATTTCTTGGGTTGGTTGGCTGCAGTCACAGTTGAAGTCAGAGGATAGGTCTGCAGTGGATTTGTCATTGGTGGGGTTTGACATACGCTTTTCTTCATTGTTGAAATTGATACATGTGCCTTGTAAGTTGTGTTGATCGATGGAGATCACAATGATAGGTGGTTTCATGGTAATGTGCATTGGTTGCCAAAGTAACAGAGGTGACAACAAAGGTGTAGATAGTGAACAAATGCGTAAATAGTGAACATTGGCTGAGTGCAAGGTCTCTGTTGGATTCTGGTCAAATCGGAGATCAATGAATCAGGTCATGGTGGTGACAATGAGGGAAGCCTGTAGTGGGTTGAGTGGAATGTCTCTGTTGGATTCTGGTTGAATATGGTATCAATGAGATTGTGTCACAGTGGTGACAATAAAGGAGAGCTGGAGTAGATAGTTAATGTTGATCAAGCAGGATGTCTCTGTTGGATTCTGGTTGAATATGGTATCAATGAGATTGTGTCACAGTGGTGACAATAAAGGAGAGCTGGTGTAGATAGTTAATGTTGATCAAGCAGGATGTCTCTGTTGGATTCTGGTTGAATGTGGTAACCATAAGATGGAATCATGGTGATGATGGTGAGGGAGGCCTGGAGTAGATAGTTAAGGCATTGATAGGTGGTGACACAATCATGGTAGTGACAGCAACAGTGCACCTGTATGCTGCCAGGTGGCCTTTCAGCCTGCAACTGTGTTAATCATTATGAGAAACTTTCTTTTGAGCAAAACTGGTAGTCCCCAGAATCATCTTTTTTCTGGCAGGAAATTTGTGATTGGTTATTGTATTAATTTTATTGTACAAATTTGTTTTGTGAACCAGATGTAATACTTGGAGCCCGTGTGCAGAAAATGACTTTTTAATTTTATGTTTTGCTTTCTTGGTACTCACATCCAGCTGACATTTAGAGGGAATCAGAAAGCGGTCTAATTGCAGCTGAGTATAACAATAATAAAGGTTATTCCTAGATTTTAAGTAGATTCAGAAATATTTGCAAAGTATAAGAAACACCTAGGAATTATGGGAAAATAGAATAAAATTGATAGACAAAATAATAATAATGAATAAAAAACAAATACACTTTTCCGTGATGCTAAGAGTAAAGATTACCCTATTTAGTTTAATCAAATGCTATTATGTGATGCTCATGAGTCTATAAAAATGCAAACATTTCCTGCCTTATATTTTTTATCCCACTTGTTCTAAGATGTAGTACCATGTGGGAAAATGACGACCTCACAGGAGAATATTAGTTTCCCTGGTCCACTGATAATTAAAGTCTTTTCCCACCTTTAAATGATAAAGTAAGTACAAATTTTTCTTTGGTTGTTCCAACTCTATGCAAGGCTGACTTGAGCTTGACCATTAATACAATGCTTATATTTGTTTATATAAAAAGAGAATAAATGGTCCATGGTAGAAACATCAAGTTTTTGCTTGCTTTTTCTTAATTGTTTATATGAGAACACACATCCACCTAAAATAGAGACCAACATGCAACCTACTAAATTCCATAGATTTATCATCTACTATAAAATGTTTAAAACATCTAATCTAATCATTACCAACAACATGGGACTTCAAAAATTCCTGCTGTGTAAAAATAATGTTGTTTATGAATTCTCATGTCCTTTGAGAGATTGTATTTTCAGCACTAATAATCAACAAACAATATAAATTTTTTACATTGGACACATATGCACCACACACTTTCATAGATTGACTTGTCATTTGTCAAAATTTAAGGCAATTTGAAACAAATATAGATCATCATATAACAAATAACCAAAATACTATTAACATGAGAGAAATTTTAATAAATAACACAAAGATATTATATAAGACTCAGGATAAAGAAAGAATTAAAATTCTGGAAGTCATTGTAATACAAGGAAAGCAGCCAACATTAAATAAAATCTTTTTCTCCAGAGGAGATCATATATTAAAGTGAATATTAAAAAAAAAAATGTCTAAAAATAATTATATAATAAAGTGTAGGACACCAAAATATTAATAACTATAAATATGATTGGAAGATAAAAAAAGAGGTGTGCACATCCAAACTATCAATTTTACTGTTAGCAGCTCAGATTGATGAATCAGAGAGCCAAGTTTGAATTCCAGTCAAATCCATTGCATTCATTTACATGCTAATACCCTTGGGAAAGGTATGAATCCTCTTCTTCTCCCCCTAACTATGGATAAATAGCAGGACAGACTGGGTTCTATAGCCTTGGATGGCAACTGGTCTACTGCAGAAAGAAATGGCAACCTACTGTGTGAAAAAAATCTGCCTTGTCAGTCATGTATTGAAAGATACATGATCGCCTAAGCGTGTATCATGGCACATAACTGACTGAACAAGAGTTATTCCCCTTCTCAATTAACTTTAGAAATAGGAAAATTTAATAAAACATTATTTTTCAGATTTGACAGGAAAAATCTACATTCAATATTTATTTTTTTAAAAGTTTACTTGTAATTTTTCAGAGCAATTTTTAAATTCATAATCTTTTGAATTTTTTAAATTCATAATCTGGAGTTCTTTTTTTTTTAATTTTTCATATCTTATGAACTTAAAAAAATAGATTTTTTACATTTTAAGAAATCATGTTATATAAGCATATTTTGTCTTGGCTTTCATATGGAGATCAATTTAAAATGAACTTTCATAGGAAATTGGACACCATTATCAGCTTTTATAATTTTTTGTTATTATTCCTGATCCTTGAGTGCTTAATCTTCAGCAATATGAAATTAAAATTTGAGAAAAAACATGATTATTTTTCTGATCGCAATGCTTCTAAACCATTATAAAATATTTCTTTTTTCAGTTTCATTCATTTCATTTTCCTATTTCTTACCTTAAGTATAAAATCTAAAGTTAATTGAAAGGGGGAATAACTCTTGTTACAACAGTAAAATTGATAGTTTGGATGTGTACACAGCCTCTGCTCTCTTCCAATCATATTTGTAGTTATTAATACTTTGGTGTCCTACACTTTGATTGGTTATTTTTGGTCATAACCCCCAGGAAACTGCCTCATTGCACCTCTGCCAACCTCCAGGAAACTGACTCATTGCACCTTTTAAAGCTAACGTTCTGACATGAAGTGGGAAGACTATATTGACTCCATTGCTACATCAGATGCTAAGAAGGTCAGTTCACTGTGTCGTGCAAGACAATTTTTCTTCTCAGAATCTATCTTACATATCTATAAGTCTACCATTCGTCCATGCTTAGAATATTGCTACCATATATGGTCTTGTGCCCCTTGAGCTTCCTGGAGGTTAGCATCAGCTATACTGATGGAAGGCAGAGAGGAGTTTTGCAGATAATTAATAGAGAGAAGTTTAGTTTTGGAGGAGTTAAAATTAACAAGCGATCCTTTGCCTCAGTTAACTTGAGGTCATTTTGGACATCAGCTGCCATTTTGAGTTTATGCTTGATTAAAAGATGTGAATTTTGTTTTAATTTCATTTAAATAGTCCAACTAGCTCCATTTTGTTTTTAAATCTTCTAAAATCTTAAATATATTGTCTTGCCATCTGTAAATTTTTAGAGTGTGTGATAGCTATGATTTGTTTCATCAACCCTAAGGTTGCAACACCTGTAACTATAGAAACATGAATAAGCACAAACATGGATTTATAGAACAAATAATAACAACTATTAGGTTGGTGCAAAAATAATGTCGTTTTCTCACATAGTAACATATGTGAGAAAACGACATTATTTTTGCACCAACCTAATATTTGTTAGGTGGAACACTGGCACTGTACACATGAAAAAGAATGAATCTCTGTCCGAGCAATTAGTTTGTTATGAGAATAGCAAACATCAGTCATAAATTATACATGTAAGCTTTGCAGCAATGTATTTGGTTTTAGTATGCAAAACTCATACATACAAATAAGTTCAATTATCAATTGGCTGAGTGTTATATGACACCATGACTGGTGTCAAAGGTTGACTGGCAAACTACTTTTTATTTCTAAAGAAAGAAAAATATTTTCATATTAAAACAATGCCATACCATGAATTATCTGGTTTGTGTCATTTATGGAGACTTATAAAAGTATGAGAGTTGAAATTGTAAGTCTGGCTGGGATTGATCATTAGGTACAGTCTTAGGTCTGTTTAACTTAATTGTTGTTTTCATTTGATAAAGGAATTGTTCTATTGGAATGAGTGACACAAAGCAAATCTTTATAGATCGGGTTTGTTTTGATCAGGGATATAACTCCCATTTAAATAGAATTGGTGATGACACCTGTGATAATCAAGTGAAATCAGGGTGAGATTCTGGAACATGGAAAATGTTCCACTGAAAGTGGATATGAGCAAAACCACAATCTTGATCAGCCTGCCAATAAGAGTCGGGCTGGGATGGAGCTTCTCATCTCCCCCATCTGATACTTATGACACAGGCTCATTATTTTGATTGGACCACCAATCATATTGGGTTCTTGGCGGCTTTCCTTCTTCCCCTTCAAGGTGTACGACACAAGACTAATGGTCAAGCATTATTATTGGCTAGCCAGTACCACTGGTCAAACATTATTATTGTTTGGCCAATTGAAGCATTGCCATTGGGGTTTGCACCTCCATAAAAAGCAGTTGCCAAAAGAGGAGAAAAGTAAGATCAAACTGGTCTCATCGTTAGTAGATCAATACTCTCCCTGCTGGATGACCATGATGCTTCAACCTGTCCTGTTCTCTACAACACTTTTTGAATTTCTTCAATAAACTGCCTTCATTTAAATAGTTGAGCAACTCTGGGCTGTTTAGCCATAACTTCAACCACCAGGCAACCTCTTCCTCCCAGCTTAAGAATTCCTTATACAGGGAAACTTCTTCAAATCCCTTTTGTTTATGCATTCATGATATTTATCATAGTACCATAAATAAAAGTTGTTTTTTTACACTTGTTAATGAGTGCTGTTGATGTTAATTAAGTTTATTGGCAACACTGGCGACTTTAGTCTTGCACAAGCATAACCAGGACAGAGAGGAGTCATGTCTAATCTTTGACAGTTCTTCACCAATATTCCTAAATATACTGAAACACAATTTGGAAACTGTTATAGTGGAACGCACCTATTCTATAGTTAATAGACTCTCCCACCTATAATAAGTAGGAGTAGTAAGAGTAACGAGTCGCTCAGGGGGTTGGTCAGTCAGTCGATGTCGGACGACAGTTAGTCGAATACTACAGTATCAGCGACCACAACTAGATTACTCTGCGTTATACCTATTATATCAAGTTCCTAACGTTTTGTACGTCGAACCTATTCTTAGGACTGACTTAGTACAAATACAAGCCTCTACTGTGAAATCACTCCATAACAGAAACACAGGATTGGTGCAGAGTGGGCTCGTTGAGGACAGACCAAAAGACAATGACCAGAATAAAAGTGGCATTCAGTGAACATGCAACAATATGGTCATGAGTTATAATTAGTTCTTGTATCAAATTTCTTGTCCAGGAGTAGTGGAATTTTAATGTGCCAAGATGTCATTCCTGGTCCATCAATATGGTTGCTTTGCCTCTGTTGCTATACTACTGTTTAAATGCTGATTCTCTTATCTCATCAGTAGAGATAGGCTCAACTTGAATACAATTTTAGATTCTCAATCTTCTGCTTGATTGGCCAATGTTAAATCCTTAATTTTGATTTGCTGGTTTTGTTATTTTACTGAAACTAAATCTCTGCGTTGTTTACATTACAGTGTCTAAATATCTAAGTTAACTAATGCTTTAATCCTGGCTGCATCCCTCAGTGTGTGGAAAAATATCTTTTAGTTTTTTTGAGATGAAACAACTTGACATACTAATTACATGCCTTTAGTTCCATTTGCTTCATTAATTTTAAATCACTGCTACAAAACTCAGTTGTTCAGTTTTATGTCTAAATGTCTTTTAGTTCCCAAGTCAATTAATTTTGGTAATATAGAACACAAATAATGACATGATCACTATAACCTAGAATTTTGTAACTAATTTAAACTTTATCTCTATAGTAAAAAACAATGGTACTAATATATTTTGTTTAGTCCCTACTATTATTAGGTTTTCATATCTGAATTTTAAATATATATTTTTCGTATTATGATAATAATCTTGTAATTCTCTGGAAGATCAGTTATTATTTAGTCACAATTTTATGCACGGTACAACTGCATATTAATATAAGTTACCTATGCTGTAAAAAATGATGGCATATTTTGTTAAGTTCTTATCATTTCATGTGTGAGTTTTTGAATATATTTTTTCCAATTTTGATATTAATATGTAATAACTCTGATGGGAGATCAGTTTATTACTTAATCACAATAAAAAAAACTGATCCCTCATTTTATGTTCTGTAGAATGTACTTATGTACTAATGGTACTTCATCATGCCATTAAAAATGATGGCATATTTTGTTAAGTCCTTATTATCATTTCATGTGTGAGTTTTTGAATATATTTTTTTCCAATTTTGATATTAATATGTAATAACTCTGATAGGAGATCAGTTTATTACTTAATCACAATAAAAAAAAAACTGATCCCTCATTTTATGTTCTATAGAATCGTATATTAATGGTACTTCAACATGCCATTAAAAATGATGGTATATTTTGTTAAATCCCTGCTGTCATTAGATTTTCACATGTGTGTTTTTAAACATATATTTTTTCCAGTTGCAATAGTAATTATTAGAGGGATCACTTTATTGCTTAAAAACAATAGAAAACCTATACCCCATCTCATATACAACGGAATCCTATTAATGAGTTAAGTCCCCACTATTATTAAAATGCCAGCTTTTTAAATAAATATTTTTCTAATTATTACTGTTGTAATCTTTTACAGAGTTAGTCTTTCAGTTCACCATTGTCAGAACAAAGACATTTCTTAGCTACCTGGCATCGCCATTGCAAGAGATAAATCGAGTTATTTCCCTTGCATTTGCAACATTTAACAGTTACAGCAAGGAGAATTCAAAAAATAATTATCGCTCTGAGTTAGTCATAAGCAACAAAAATATACAAATCTACTCAGTGTATTAATTTGTTATTTATGACATTTAACATTTTGTCTTGAAGACATTACAAAAAAATTCGTTTTAAACTCCTCCATTTTAAAAGACAATAATTTGGAAAGTTTGAAGATTTTCTGAATTGACTAAAATAAAAAAAACAAAAAAAAACATTCACCCTGTAATCAATATTTGATTTGGGTCTTTATTTTTAAATAATTTCATGTTTATTCACATTTATTCCAAGGATGAGAAGAGATAAACAAATGATGACAAAATCAACAACACACACATTAAAAATTTATATAATAAAAAAGAAATATGAACTTATATAAAAAAAATAAAAAAATAAATAATAATATGATAGCTTATGCTTGTTTATTACACTTTCTTTTGAATATTGTAGAATTAGATTTCTACATTCTCAGTTTTAAACCTGTTAAAAGAGGATCACAGCTAAGTATTCTCAGTTTGTGCTGAATCCATTAAAATCACCTCCAGAGTTCAGTACAAAACAAAGCTTTCTGATTGGTCCATAAATAATAATGTCATGTTTCTGCCTACATCCGCACGGTTGATCTTGAGTTGACCTGTTCATAGTACAACACGCCAAAATATGTAAACATGTTCTTGAGCCCCCATATGATCAAGAAAACTCATAAATATGAAACTTCAATGCGACTAAGTCAGTGAATCCTTAAAATAATCAAATCACACGAATACATGAAACCCAACTTCCTTGCTAAAAGTTAATTTTTATTAACATCAACCTGGCTTGTGGAATTCAATTTCTTTTCAACATCAACTCATCTAGTGACCAATTCAACCAAGATGAGATTCATAAACTAATTCACTCAATATCTTAACAATATAAAGAGTATCGTAACTATATCAGTCAAAGTGAGACAACTCTACAGTAAGTCAAGCAATCTATTTCATTCAATTTCACCATGAACATAAACTGTTTGATTCCTTACCAGATCCATAGCATAACACCTTTTATATTACCCTTAATCACACAACCAAGAACTCTAAAGTGTTTTAATCAATTTCATTATATTATGTGTACTTGTTGTTATATAAAAGTATTTTCTGCTGAAACAAATATCTGCCTATTTGATTATTTCTCTTGTTGCTGTTGTCTTTGTTGCATTTGATTTAGTAAAAATAGTAGAGGGTCAGTTTAATTTGTATTTTGTCACCGATACAGATTGGCTAACCCACTCTGGTTTTCACATGTCCACACGACTGAAAAAAATAAACTGGTGTTATATAGTTCTCCCAATCCCAGACCCATGCTGACTATTGGCAGTATCGTTCATATGCAAATAGTCAGCAAATTTGCATATGAATGATACTGCCAATAGTGAGCACTACCTACTCTAAGTTGAAGGTCTTCTGTCAACAGCCCATTGTGGAAGAGGACGTAACGTCTGATGCTTACAGCACTACATGTATCCAAATCTGAGTCTCTTATCAGGTTGACCCGATTTTCTGCTACACTCCCCACTGATCTCCTGATCACAGCACCAACATGCAGGAGCAGGCATTTCCATCTGGTGCTTCTTCGCAAGGGTCTTCTTGATGTACTCTTGTCACCATCTCATGGATCATATGCTTCAGGCCTTCCTCTATCTTTGTCAAATCTACCACAGCTACCTCTGTCACCAGATCCACCACCTCCACAGTCTCCGCCCATGTCACGACCTCCTCTTGGGCCACCACAAACATCTCTCTCACCTCCTTGTCCAACCATATAATCTACACTGCTTCCACAACCATTCATGCCACCACCTCCTCTCACACCTCTGCCACTGCGGCCACCACAATTACCTATGCTGCCTCAACCTCGGAAACCACCTGAAGGTCCACCAGGTCCTGCAGAGCCAAGTCCTTCTTTAGGAGTACTGCAAAGTCTACTAGCATTATATGAATCAAAGTTGTTGTTGCCACAAGCAGAGTTGGGACAAGTCCAATCTTCTTGATCACCACCACCATAACTTTTGTTGAAGCTGAAGGAGCTGCGGCTTGCCCATAACCTGACTGTAAACAGTTTGTCCATAAGCTGCCTGACCATAGCCAGACTGCTGAGCATATGAAGCTGCCTGAGGTGCAGATGGGATCTAACTGTAAGATGCTTGATCATAGTTGTATGTCTGACTGTAACCCTGCTGATTGTATGTTGTTGGTTGTTAGGAGCCACCATCAGCTGCTGTGGTGCCACCATAGGCATTGTAGCTGTAACCAGCTTGCCCATAGAAATTCTGCTGTCCATATTCACTGGGCTGCTGAGATGGTTGCTGCTGCTGCTGTTGTTGAGTAGGTGGGGCACTGTAGCCACCATGTGTGGGAGGTACTTCATCCTCATTTTTGTCGCTATCCATCTCCACTGCGCTGCATGCAACCAACAGTACTACATGCAACCAACTCTGAGTCTCTTATCAAGTTGACCCATTTCTCTGCTGCAGAGTGTTTAAAAAAAAATTATTAAAAGTTACTAACATGTATTTTTAAAATAGAAAACTGCTATCTTAAAGCCAAATAGTTTGTAAAAAAATGAATAACATTTAATGTTTAAAACTTTGTATATGTGAAGCTCAAATTGTTGTTGTAAAAATACGACCAAAATGAAGAAGCCTGATGGTTTATTAAAAAAAGATACATTTGTTACTAGAGCGAGGGAAAGAAATATTTATTCTCCCCACTACATTTCTCTCATTATGGATATTGTTATATCCATGAGGGAACAACACCGTAGCTCACGGACAGGACAGAACGTAATGGCTGAAAGGAAAAAGAATGACAAACATGTTTTGTTTTCAGAGAGATGCTTTTATATAAGCTATGACATACACAAAACCATATATGATCACATATACACATATCCAATGTGAGAAATTATATATCATATATGTCTACATAGCAAAGCAAAGTATAAGGAGGAACAGAAGGAAAGGTCTTACATATAATTTGAAGATTTTCCTGACCTAGAAAAGACTCCAGGTCTAAATGGGACAGATTCATCTATGTCCCAAAGGGTAACGGTATTATGTGCTTGTAAGCTGGGGTGGCAGATTTAGCCTCGGCCTCAGACTAGGCCAAAGGAGGAGGCATGATGGAGTAATGGATAGCGGCTCAGATTGAGGAATCGGAGAGCTGAGTTCGAATTCCAGTCAAATCCATCACATTCACTTACATGCTAATACCCTTGGGAAAGGTATGAATGCTCTTCTTCTCTCATCTATGGGTAAATAACAGGACAGACCAGGTTCTATACCTTTGAATGGTGACTGGTCTACCACAGAAAAAAATGGCAACCTACTGCAGGAATGATACATGATTGCCTAAGCATGTATCACATATGGCATATAAATTAATGACTAGGCCAAAGGCCCATTCATGTATGCCCCAAAGGGAAATGGCATCATGTACTTGGAAGCTGGAGAGGCATATTTAGCCTCACCCTGGGCCAAAGTTACAGGCTAGAAGAAGAAAAACTTCTCATTTGGTTGCTATTCCTGAACTGAAAATCAGCTTCCACTTTGGATCACTGTATGGTGTGACATCAGGCAGTGGTCATCATATGACCATGGGAGTTATCTTTCACCAAAGGGAGATAAGCGCCTTCTATATCTAAGAATCTATGGAATTTAAAAGGGTTGGTCTTTGTCAGTATTATGTGGGTGCATATTCATATGTAAACAAAGGAGATAGAAGCATGAAAAACTTGGGTTTCTACTATGGACTGTTTATTCTCTTTTATGGTGACAGTAGCAAAACAAAGTTCTCAAAGTCGCTTGAGTATGTCTGTTTTTTTTTGGTTCGCAAGTAAGTTAGGGTAAGTAAGGATAACATTGTATTAATGGTCAAGCTCAAGTCAGCCTTGCACAGAATTAGAACAAGCAAAGGAAGCTTTGTGCTTACTTTATCAATGGGAAGTTTAAACTAGGTTATGATATGTCTGTTTCCTTTTTCTTGGCTCATAAGTTAGGGTAAGTAAGCATAAGCATCATTACAATGGTTTCACTCAAGGCAGCCTTGCACTGAGTTGGAACAACCAAAGAGAAAACTTGACTAGGTGAAAGTTTTTGAAAGACACTTGCAAGGCCATGAATTGGAAAGTGAAAAGAAAGTTCAGTTATCAGTGGACCAAGGAAACCAACATTCTCCAGCAGGAACCTAATTACCACATTGTGCTACATCTTTGAGCAAAGAGGAGAAAGATAGTGAGTCAGAAAAATGTTTGTCTTTTTATAGACTCCAACAGCACCACCTAACGGCATTTTACAAAGCCAAGTACATGTAATCATATTTCTGGTTCTTTTACTCTTAGCATCATGAGAAAATGTATTTCCTTTTTTTTTTTTCATTCTTTATTATTATTTTATTTATTGATTTTATTTCATTTTCCCACAAATTACTTTCTCCTTTGATTGCTCTGTCAGTTTTGAGTCCGCAATAAAATGGTGTGTCAAAAAAACAGTTTTTCCCTTGACACTGCTATTATTTTAACTAACTTTACTCCATCAACAGTGTTTGTTGTTTTAAAAAATGTTGATTAGAATTTTAATAAAACTAATATTATATATTTATTCAAATTTTGTTTTATAATTCATTGATACTGTTATAAAATTATGAATAAAATCTTTTTTATATATATATATGTATATGTAAAATGTGTGTGTATATATATATATATATATATATATATATATATATATATATATGCAATTTTTATATATATTATTCATATATTATATATGCATGGTACTTATTGGAAAGTGCTCAATATCAGTAATAGAGCTAATATATTTAGTTGAATTGATGTGATTTTGTGACCCCAATTTTCATACTCTCTGACGATCGCAAAGAGCATGAAACCCAGCCTCACAAACTCACATCAATCCAACTATATATATATATATATATATATATATATATATATATATATATATATATATATATATATGTGTGTATATATGAAGAAATATAGTTTTAAGGTATGCTATATTTATGGGATAAAGTGCACAATATCAGAGACAGACCATTTGTAAATATAAAAGTCAACACTCAGAGGTGACAGGCTGTTTCATGGCCTGACGATTGCATCTAGCATGAAACAACCTGTCGTCTCTGAGTGTTGACTTCAATGTTCACTTTATATTTATATATATATATATATATATATATATATATATACACACACATAAAGAAAAAATTACAATATATATATATATATATATAGATATAGATATATAGATAGATATAGATATATATATATTACTATATTTCAAATTCTTAATATATATTAATCATTTCACCCCAAGCAGAGTAAAAAAGTCACTAAGATGCAAGGGGTTTCTGAGTGTGAAAGAATATAAAAAAGAAAAGAGAGAGAACAATAAAAGAATAGGAATTAAGAAGACAAAAGATAACAGTTGACATTATAAAAAGAGACTAGAAAGTTGTTCCACACCAACAGTTGTGACAGAAGGAACTGTTAGCATAAAATATATGGTTGCATTTAGCCATTTCAGCAGTAAAATAAAGAGATCTAGCTGTGCTTAAATTCATAAAATCTAAAAGAAAAGGTCATCAAAACAATTACTATGAAAATATTTATAGAAAAGGTACAGGGAAGCTATGTTACTCCAGTGGGAAAGTAACTGAAGTCAAAATGCCAGGTCAGGACTGATAACATTGCAGATTCTTCTTTGGACTTTATCAAGAATTTCCAGAAGCACCAGACCAGATATGACATCAATATTCAATGCATGGATGAATGGTAAACTTATAAATGTTTAAGTTAGATTTTGTTGAGATAAATTGTCTAGTACAACATAGTGAATCAATTTTCCTAGCAGAAGACCTAGCAATTCATTCAATAGGTTTTTCCTTATACTTGATCTTAAATAACCTAACAAGGGTTTTCACATATCATTCAATTAACCCGTTTTCATCTTTTATATGTACAAGTTTTGAAGGAAATGATACACAAACTCTTCTTTCAAAAATATTTATATATACCTGATAGTTGTTTCAACTCATAGCAATAACGTATTAAAACACCAGTTCTTGGCCAATTACTGAAGTTAAGCAACATCAAGCCTGGTCAGTACTTAGATGGGTAACCAATTGGGAATACCATGTGCTGTAAGCTTGAATGTAATATGTGGATGGCATAATGGATAACAGTTCAGAATTAGAAACTGGAGAGCTTAGTTTAATTTCCAGTTGGCTTTGTTACATTCACTTGAATAGAAAAAGAAACATAATCTCCCAAGCATGTCACATCCACCCCTTACCAACACACACTGAGCCAATTTGATAGGGTAAGGGTCTCTTCCTCCCCATGAATCTGGAGAAGGCCTATGCCTAATAAAGGACCTTCAGAGACAGTGAAGATTGTTGTTAGCAGGTGTCCTAAAAACTAAATATTTGCATTGTTTTTAATTTGATATTTAATATACAAGGAAGTACTGAAAAGATCTTGGATTAACCAAGATGGGATTCCAAAATAGATTCTGTTATTTGGTCAGATTTTGTAAAGTTGGTCAAGCCAAGATTTTTTTCAGATTCCCATCAGATAATTCAAGCATTTTAATTTTTAACAACAAAAGACAGTACCATAACTTTTTTCATCCTTCACTTTGAAGAATGTTGGAATATATAAATATTTACTGACTTATCTGGCCACACCAATGGAGCAAATGGTCAGTGGAATTAGTTTAACTAAGAAGATTGATCTCTTAGTGTTATAATGATTTGTGAAATAAGAATGCTGTCACTCTAGCAGAAACTCATCCTTCAAGGCCAGGTTCTAGACTCAGACCCTTTGACTTTCTGAGATGACACTGAGTACAAAACTGGAAGAGAAATGGTTAAAAAACAAATAATAACAAGGACGGTAGATCTGAACTTGAAAAGAAAATAGATGGCACTCCAAAATTAAATATGAAACCTCTGTAAGAAGTGACAGCAATTCTTACCAAAGATTTTTACTTTGAAGGGTAACCTTAATGTATTTTTTTAATGCCATGTTCCTTCAGGATGTAAGTGATCAAAAATCAACACAGATTGTTCTTTTTTCCTATCTATTAATTGCCATTTGTTCTTAGGAAAGATAGTGGAGTAGTTTCTTATAGTTGTTTCTTTCTTTTTTTTTTAATACCATGTCTCTTCAGAACATAGGTGATCATGGCTCTCCACAGATCACTTTTCTTTATTATCTGTAAATTGCCATGACTTCTTGGAAAATATAGTGGTCCCTTCAGAACATATTTGATCATGGCTTTCCATAGGTTCCTTTTTCTTTACTATTTGTAAATTACTAACTTCTTTGCAAATATATTAAAGTGGTCCCTTCAAAACATATATATATATATATATATATATATATATATATACAGATGGAGTAAAAATCCATTATTTGCAGCATTTACTTTTAAAAAAGTGCTCAATACAAAGTAGAGCAATATATTATTATTATATTTTTATTATAAGAGATTATAATAAAAACATTTTGAAATTGCTACATAAAAGCTTTCATGTTTCAATACTATGATTGTATTTCTCCAGGTGATGGTAAGTAACTGGTGATTAAATGATTTTAAGGAAATTAAAAACAAAGTATTACCTTTTTTACAAAAGTTAAAGACAGGGAAACATAAGGTCAGAATTAAAAATAGATTTGTGGGTATGTCTTGATTAACCAATTAAATGTCAGATCTACGCTAAATAGATTTTCCACAATCGTCAATGATGACATGTCTATGTCCCAGTTTAACATGACATGAAAAAATGACTCACCCACCTCACCCTCTGACCTTACTTTATAATTTAGCGTTGATCTGAGATTTAATTGGTTAATCAAGACATACCCACAAATCTGTTTTTAATTCTTTATTTATTCTTTAAGTTGTATGGATATAAGTTTGTGACCCTTGGATGTATATATATATATATATATATATATATATATATATATATATAGTGGACACTCCCATAGATTTCAAAGTATGAGGGCTGAACAGTTCAGTTTAGAAGTAAACCACTAAACTACATGTACATATGATTTTGATTATAAGGATGAAAAATTGGGTAGAAGCAGTCAATGTTTTTTGAAAGAACTGATAATAGAAAAATTGTGTACAGAGTGTCATAGAGTTTCCCAACAGGCCTCTTCAGGTTTGAACTTCTCCTAGACTAGCTGCCTCCCAAGGGATGGCTATTTAACCCATTGCTGGAAGAAGATATGTAGTAACTATGAAATAATAACTCTCTTTGCCCATTGCCTTCAAATTCAGGCAAGCTGAGGAAAAAGATGGATAGAAATTCACAAGCCTATGTGAAATTTTCTTTGAACCAATGAAAACCTTGACTTCACAAAGATTGGCAGGTGAGTTGATAAAAAGATGGAAATAAATTTGCAAGCCTATATGAAATTGCTTTTGGACCAATGAAATCCTGGTCTTCACAGAAATTAGCTGTTGAGCCTAGGAAAAGAAAGAAAAAAAAAATAGCAAACCTATGCAAAATACTTTTTGATAAAAAATGAGAAAAAAAATAAAATTGGCAAGAGAAGAGTGTCTGAAGTAATGTGAAAGATTTAATTTCTGTTCACATGCCTCGTGTTCAAATTCTTGCCAATGTCAAATTACTTGCCAATTATATTATTGGTGTCTGTCTATATTTCTGAGATGAGGTATTATGTACATTATTTACATTATTCGGACTATTGTCCTCATCTTTGTCGCCATATTTATCATGAGTACAAGAGATGTAATCGTCGTGGCCTGACAATTGTATCTAGCATGAAACAGACTGTTGCCTCTAAGTGTTGACTTCTATGTTCACTTTTATATTTACACACGCTCTATCTCTGATATTGAGCACTTTATTCCATAAATATAGCACATCTTAAGACTATATTTCTTCATATATATATATATATATATATATATATATATATATAAACTCTCATCCACAGACTGTATCACAGCTTATCAGTGTGGCTAGACATCCGATCACTTCAGGCCAGGACCAAAACCCAACCGATTTGGTATCAGATGGAGATTCTAACCCCTAATTTCCTGACATCTGGCAGAGAGAAAGGTGAATTTTTGCATATTTATTTTTTCATAAACTCACCAGTCACTCAGAGAACTCAGTCACTAGGAGAGTTTTGCATTAGCAACAGTAATAGTGACTGTTTACAAATTTGTTCCTTACTCCCCACAGTGCTCAACCGATTCAGCTGTTTTATTGAGAGCTAATATTGTACATATATATATATATATATATATATGTTATTTTAGTAGCTACATGTGTTTGAGTAGGACATACCCATTTTTAAAACAATGAAATTCATTATTTACACTATTTACATTCATTGTCATCATCTTTGTTGCTGTTATCAAAATGTTTTGGCCATTGTATCCTCCAGCCTTCATCAGGTGTATATTGATTGAGTAACCTACAGAGAATTCTGAACTGAACCCTTTATTCTCATTTCACCTGTAAATTAAATAAAGGCTTCAGTTTGGAATTTCTTGTAGGTTACCAAGGTAGATATACACCTGATGAAAACCAAAGGACAAAATGGACAAAATGTTATGATAACAAAAACAACAAAAATAAGAACAATAGTCCAAATATAAATATTGTAAATAATGATAACTTCTCATCCCAGAAATTCAGACAGTGAAATTCATGCCTACAGGCCTAGGCATATTAAAGAAAATGTACCTCTTGGCAGGTGCATAAGTCTGTAATAAGACTTTGTATATCTAGGTCAGTAGGCATTAATTTCACTGTGAAAAGCTAACTCCAATTTTTATAGTAATAGGAATAGATATGTTTGCCTATCATCAGGTTCACACTCCTCCCCAGTTTTTTTAACAGGAGTAGTGATTTATCCCTTGTTTCCTGTTTAGGATTGGGTTTCTGGTTCCTTTTAAAGTCTATTTCAACACTTTACTTCTAATGTCTATGACTTTACTCTGAAAAATTATTTACTAATTAAATCTTGACCTCTTCAATTCTAGAGTTAGCCGTTATCTCTCCTGCATTACCCCGTTATGATTCATGATAATATTTCATCATTCTAGAAATAAAGATCTGAAATTTCATCATTCTTAAAACAACCTTTTGACCAGTGATAATTCATTATGATGATATTTCATCATTCTAAAAGTAAAAATCTGAAATTTCATCATTAAAAAAAACAAACTTTCCACCACAAGCAAGAGTAGCAGTATTAAAAAGAAAAACACAGACATTTTCTTCACTCCATGAAAATGCAGAGTTGATGGTTTCAAAGGCTTCCCGCAAGCACAAAGTTCTTGGAACAATTATAAATAAGTCCAAATTTTAAAGAAACAAAAAGAGACATTTAACACATACAAAATCAATATTGTAAATAACATCATGAAAAGGAAAACACATATTCTTGTCATTAATTTCAACATATGTGTCAAAAGTTTTATTGTTGTATGTTATTGTTATACGTTTTATTCATTTTATTTTCATTATAAAAAAGAGAAAAGGAATCTTCTATCAACTATTAATACATGTAACACAGGGTAACTTACATTAACTACAAAACATCCATCTCATCACAGCCCAAAGAACTTCACTTCTTGCCCTTTCTTATGCTCATACAACACAACACAACACAGTAACCCTCTACCTTGAGTGGCTCTTGGGCCTTGTATTGGGTGAACTAACATTAGTAAAAAAAAAAGTAATGAAAATAATGTCAGATCAAAATCCATTAATTATATAAGGTACTCCCTTTTGTTTTTATATACGTAAATTTATACATGTAAATTCTATGTCCGGGGCTTATTGAAAAACGCTCAATATATAGAGAGCTAACTAACTTAGTTGATGGATGTGACCGCCAGTTTCATGCTAAGCGTGAAACTGACGGTCACAAACTCATAAACTAAATAACATGGTATCTCATTTAGATGACATATCCTAGAATTTCTTCTCCCTGAAACAAACTAAAAGTCCAGAACCTTTTTTACGGAATATCAATCCATTATTTTACCAATGAGCAACATTACCGCATCTCACTGTTCTCATCAGAGAAAAAAATAAATCATTGATGAAAATGAAATGAATGGAGAAATTCAAGGGCAGATAACCGTGACTTTACGTCCGCAAGATGGCACTGCATGTCTCTCCCTCTGCAATTGTTTTGCCTTGTTCTGAGAAATGGCGTCAGTCGTCATCTTCTCTTTAGCATGCTGTTAAAGTTTCCCCTGTTAGAGCATTTTTTCCCTCTTGATTCCTTTTCGTCTTCTTCCCAAAACTTCTTTCCTCGCACCTAGTAGCTTTTAAACTCCCACAATATACCCAATGGCAGTCCCCGGAACAAAATTAGATCCTCAGCTTTTACAGTCCACTCGGAAACTCCTGTGGGGAAATGGAGTCAAAGAAGAAGTCTTCGCCCGATGGTCACAGGGTAAAAAAAAATAATTTATTTTTATTTTCTGCTTATTCCTTGGTGTTTATTTGTGTTAAATTGTTATGTCATTCTTATCATTAAGCGGTGATTTCTGGAGATTTTCTTTTAGAAGAGATCCAATGATGAAACGAAAAAAAAAAGTTTGTTTCCAGGTGAATGTTTTTTTTACAACTAAATATCTGTTTGTTTCATAAATTTTCATTAAACAAGATACCCCGTTTTTGTCGATAAGGTTTATTAATGCAATCTGTAAGAAAAGAAACAGAATTTATCTTTGTTTCTTGAAAAAGAAATTATTAATATTGATCGGAATTACCAATGAAATTAAAAACTGAATGAAACTCGTAAAAATGAAAGAAAAAATATCACAGATTTTCTTTGAACTAAAAATTTTTCGTGATTATCTTCGGATCAGAAAATATTTCATCAGAAAATGTTAGATTTTTTTTATCAAAAATGTTAAGCGTAATTTATGTAACGAAAGAGAATTGTTAATAATAATAATGACTTTTCGATTGTTACGCTGTTCTTCATCAGGTGGAAGTTAATTATTGTGATGTCTATTTTTTTTTTGTTTTGTTTTTAATTCTCTGTCTGAAAAGGAAACACAAAATTCTGCTCCTAAAACATTAACAAACTCGCTATCAAAATAAATACTTCAACACTTCATAAAATTATCTACGTCCACTTTCTTCCTCTTCCTACTATCTGATATTTATTCTTTAGTTTAGAAACTAGAAATGTTTATTTAAAAATAAATCGATAAACACTAAACAGCATCCAGACCAAATGCGTTTATTAGATGTTTACTGAAAAATAAATTTACTTTGACTTGCTATTTTTTTTGTAACTCCAACATAGTTCATTGTGCTTGCTTGAATGAATCGTGATTCTTGAACAATTTTAAAAATATTTTTTTTAAAAATCGAATGAAAGCAGACATGAAATTTTGCCTGATCTCTAGTAACAGTTATTCATTAACTACAACAGATCAATGAACTTCTTGTGAATTAAAAATAAAATCATTTAAAAAAAAAAAAAAAAATGTGTTTAAGATTCTTTAATCTTTGTGAGTCAATCCAAGCTTTGACAATTGAACTAGTTTTTGTCTTTGTTTATGTGTGTTGTTGATGTTGTTATTTTACACATACAACTTTTCGACCGAATTTTTATTTAATGAAACAAAGCTGAAGCTGTGAATCAACTTTTATAAAAATATCACTTTTTTTTAAAAGCTCATCAAAATAATAAGAAAACTACTTCAACAAAAGGACTAGATTTTTTTTTATTAACCTAAATAAAATTTACATTTTATTTAGTGTAAAAAAAACAAACAAAAAAAAACCTAAATATTAGGTACTAAAACTAAAAAAGAGAACCCGCGCGCGCATATTATTTTCTATAAAAAAATTAAATAAGAATAATAAAAAACAAAACAAGAATATTTATATTTATTTAATTTTTTTTATGCCATTTAAATTGAAAGGTGAAGAAGAAAAATTTTCAAAACAGAAAACATTGATTGTACATGCACGCGCTGGTCCAATTTTGTACAGGACTACTATCTCTCTAGTACCAAATTAAATAAAGTTTTAATTTTAAATAATTTAAATTAGTATAGATTTTTAAACCAATAAAAGACATTTCTGTTTACGTGTCTGCAATTTTTAAAAACTAAACTTTAAAAAAAAAATTCTTTTATCATTATAAATTCTTTTATATTCACTTACCAGTGAATTTCTTAGTGATTTGTTATCGAAAGAGACATCATCGCAACACGGCATGTAACTTTTTTTGTTAATTAATAATTCCTTCAAAATGATTGATTACAATACATTTAGTAAAAAAAATCTACTTTAGTTTTGATTTGGGGTAATTTTTTACCATTTGGCTTCCCTCCTTCTTTTAGTTTCGACTCAAATCATTGGATACTTTTTAAAATTGATAAAAAAAAAAAACTCTTAACATAATTTTTGAATAAACTAAACACCTGATTTTTAAAATATTTTTTCTGAAAGCAGTGTTCCAAGATGTACTTGGTGTTGAAGAAATGATCAATGATTTCAGATTTGTACCATAATTGCAAAGAGTTTGTTTTTATTTTATTTCTATTTTTTTAACAAATTGAACTAAAATAAATTAAATTTAAATAACACTACTTTTTAGTTTTTAACTTTATGAAGTTAGAGACTCTAGAGAGAGATATTTACAACGTGAAATAACTTCATTTGTTTTTTTTTTTTTTTTCTCTCCTCACTATATTTCTGGGAAAATAAATTACATACTTGTTAATTTTACAGCGAAATAACTATTTATTTATTGTAGTTGTCTGTTTGTGACGAAAACATTTCCTTGTAATCTTCGCAAAAAATACGAAAATACATTTAGTTATTTCATTTGTGATGTCACATTTCACTCGGGACATTTTCTTTCTCTCCAGACAAGTAAATTTAGCGACTACACAAAGTGATATTTTCGTTTTTCATTAAAATTCTTAATTTTTTCCTGAGCGATTAACTCATTTTTAACGAGATTGTTAAAATTTGCTCCGTATTGAAATAAAAAAATATAAGAATATTGATCTTATTTCGAGAAAAAAAAGAACAGACATATTTTTTAGCTGTTATTCTTTTGAATTGACAAAGAAAAAAAAAATAGTTCATTCATTGATGACAGCGCATTGTTCAAACAGGTCTCTTTGGTTTCTGTTCTTTAAATATAAATAATAACCGAAAAAAAAAGGTAGTTCACTAAAAAATATGGTTAATTTAATTAATATCAAAATTTAAAAATAAAAAAGTGTAGACCTCTATTTTTGCTTAAACGTTGTTATCGTAATCAGAGAAAAACAAAAAAAAATCGAATATTGAATTCATATTTTTATTCATAATTTGTTAAGACAACATTTACAATATTAGTTTTTAAAGTCTTTTTTTCAACATATTGAGTTTTATTTTCCGAGAAATTAGGGTAAAATATTTAATTAATTTTAGAGATTCGGTGTGGTGTTAAAAAACAAACACATTTTCCGTACTTTCCGAAGTACATGTGTTTGATCGATCGGAAAGGTTATTGATTAATTGATGCTGTCAACATTTTTACATTTAGACGTACTTATTGTAATGTTAAACAAAGATAAAAAAAAATCCTCTAAGTATTTTTAATTTGGAATGTGCACATTTATTTCGTTGTTATTTATGTTATTGTTGTCCCACCCAGTTTGTAGATCTTCTTTCTCATGTGACCGTTTCGTGTGTCCTCTCGACCCTACCTTGTTGTTCTTTGTATTATTTTCTTTTTACATTCCTGATTAGTGATTCAATCGCCGGTTTTAGGATTACATCGTATTTTCTGATGAGAAAAACTGGATTCTAGAGTGTAAAAATGTATAAAATTGTTTTCGAATTTTCTTTTGTCTCTTAGCTTTTAATCAATAAGTAGTAAGAACCTTGCTTAAATAATGAATTTTATTTTTATTATTATTGTTACATTGAAATCGGTCAGTTTTCATATCTCCCTCAAAATGTATATTTTTAGAACAGTCATTTTCGAAATTCTATTCATTGGAATTTTGTTCATAATTATTAAGAATGAAGAGAAAGAAGAATAAATTTCATTACGTCTTGCGACTTAAATAGTTTCGTTTTGAAAAGCGACTTTTCGCTGTTAATTTTGCTGCTTGCAAACTTCTTGTTTGCATTTCTTTGTAATAAATAAAATTGTAAACCCCCCCCCATGCAACGGTGGAAAATAATTTTTAATAATAATAATATCATATCTCTTAAATTAAATTTCTTTAGTCTTGGGAAAATAAATTCGCATTTTTATCGTCAATAAAACGATAACCAAACAAGTCAGTGTTTATTTTATTGTACTTCGAATAAAGTTTTAAATTTGATATTAAAAGCTCACATTCTGATGATTATGCGAATCCCACTTTTATTTTTTAACTTTTCAAATGATGTTATATTGGTGTGATATTGTTAATCTTAAAGACTTAAGTTGTTTTCAAATCTTTGATGACACCCTGTTTGTTTTGCTGTTAGATGATGTCATTTATTTTTACACCAGTTCGTTTATAAAATCCTTTTATTTGTTTTTGGTGTTTCTCTCCGTTATGTTAAAATACATTTTTGAATGCTACAGCTTCGTTCTTTTTTAAATATCCATAAAAACAAAACACTAATGTTGGATACTAACAAAACTTGTTAAAATTTTTTCCTATATTTAAAAAAGGATTGCCCATTAAAAAAAACCCTCTCTAATTGATAAATTACTAATTGTTATTTTACTCACTGTAATAATTGGATCTCTTCAAATTTAAATAAGATTTTTTTTTTTTTTTTTTTTTTTTTTTTTGCATAAACAAAAACTTGTATAAAATTTTAAAAACCTCATTGATGCTGGCCACATGACTAATTTTTAATGGTTGACTCTTGAGTCTTGACTTTTATTATTTTTGTTTGAGAAAGGATACACCAAAAAACTTTATACTATAGTTTGATCAAAATTTCTTTCTAAATCTTTTGAAAGAATAATGAATGTTTGTTTTTTGTTTTGTAGTTTTTAATTTACCAAATTAATTTCGAAGATGGCAATTCTTCGACATTCCAAGGGAGATAACAAATGAATTTAATTTAAATAAAATTATCAATTTTGTTGTGGCAAAAAATCGATACGAATAAGTGTTAAATGCATTAACAATTACAGCTGTGTTTAAGTTGCAGCTTCAGCAGGACATATGGGAAAACTGACACGATTTGACAAAAGGACATCACGGAAAGAAAAGCTTGCATAAAGAAAATAGTTAATAATGCAACCCACTTAGCCTAGGTATCTCACAAGATTCGCTAAAAAAAATGTCCATAAGTAATACTATGATGAAAAAATCTCCCAAATTTAATAAAAACTAGGTTTTATTATCAAAATCTTTGCTATTATTAAGAGGAACAACCAAAGAATTTTTAATTACCGTATATTTCTGCATATATGGCAACACTTAAAATCTTCAAAATCCCCCCCCCCCCAAAAAAAAACAGGGAATCATCTAATACACCAGTGACATAAAGCTAACCTTAAATTCTGTGATATATTGGCACTGGTAAGTAGGCTAGTATGCTTACACTATGGACTACAGTAGGTTAACAACTGCCTCAATATGGTAAATACCAATGTAAATATTTGTAGTTGAAACAATTTACATAGTGCTGTACTACAGTTATAATAAAACTACTTCCTGATTTCATAATGCCATATTCGAGAGACAATGGCACAACAATTTGCAAAGGTTCCGCTGAGCAACACACATAAAATTCATCATTGTGGTGTTAAATAACAACATTTAGCATGGAAACTATTTTTCAATAGCATACACTACAGTTATTTTTTTTTTTTTTTTTTTTTTTTTTTTAGTGTTATGCAGCAAAACGTTTTAAGATGCCATAAAATCTTTATTACAGAATAAAAAAAACATAAGACACAGACATAAAAGCCTTCAAAATTACAATGATCGTCATCCTCTCATGCAAAGAACTCACCTTGCACATCGGTATTTACAATTTTGTCACATGGGTTCCAGTCGGTCGTCTTATACTACACTACAGTTACACATATCAGAAAATCATAGATATTTACTAGCTTTTGGGTCTCGTTTTATCTATAGTTGTCTTATATGGAAATATATGGTATTTAATTATATTTTTTAATCATTTTTAAAACCTTCAAAATTCTGGTTAAAAAATTTTTATTTTTTTTTTTTTTTTTTTTGTGTGTGTCAACAAATGAAGTATAAATTAGCAAATTTTAGCATCTTTTGTGGTGAAAGACACATTGATTTGTGTTATAGTGGAACACACCTATTCTATAGTTAATACTAGACTCTCCCATCTATAATAAGTAGGAGTAGTAAGAGTAACAAGGGAATCGCTCGGTAATGGGTCAGTCAGTCGATGTCGGACGACCGTTAGTCGGATATTAAAGTATCAGCCACCACAACTAGATTACTGCATCATTACCTATTATATCAAGTTCCTAACGTTTTTTTTTTGTACATCGAACCTATTTTAGGACAGACTTAGTACAAATACAAGCCTCCACTGTGAAACCACTCTACAACAATTTGTAAATTTTTGCAAAAATCAAATAATTGTGGAACTTTAATGAAACCTTCACAAATCAGTTGAATTATTTTAGTTTTTTATTTTGTTTTTTTTATTTTATTTTGTTTTTTTTGTTTTTTTTTATTTTGTTTTTTTTTTTTATTTTGTTTTTAAAGTAAATCTTGGTAAAAAATATTTTTTGTTTTTTACAAGTATTATACCCCACTTAATTGATTTTATGAAAACTCAAGAAATTCAATTTTTTTAGAGTGACTATATATTAATTAAAAACAGAACTTTTGGAGAATTTAAATAATTTTTTTTTCTTTTTTGTAAAATTGAAACCCGTCTTACCAAAACTCTGTTCTAGATTGTAAAATAAAAAATGCAATAAAACTAAGACATTATTTAATTAGAAAAGCTTTTAATTACTTATATGAATAAGATATATTAAGCACACTATTGTTTTAAAAAATAATTTGTTTTTGGTGTAATGGATAATGGCTCAGAATTGCTAATTTGAGAGCTGAATTCCAGTTCCAGTTAGATTCATTAGATTCACTTATGCGTAGATACACTTTAGAAAGGTATCAATCCCCCCAAATATGGGTTAATTAGTAAGACTTTTATTACTAAATCATTAATTCCAAAAAATTCTTACATTCTTAAATATTTCTTGGCTTTAAATAACTTACAAGGTGTATAATCCGTAGAATCAGTCACACAATCAGTACTCACATATCCGGTTTTCTGTGTCTTAGGAGTTCAATCCTTGGGTCAAGTAGTGCAGAAAATCAATATACTCTGGTTCAATGAAAAAAAGAAAAAAAATAGACAAGCAGCACAAAGATGAGATTAGAGAGAATTAACTAATACAAGATATCTCTTGAGCTTGGAAATTAGAATAAGAACAGCCAATCTCTATGGCTTGGATAAAGAGTTTGATTGAAAATTCTGAGGAGGTTACCAAGTATGACAGACACCTGAAGAAGGCTGGTTACCTTGCTGGTCTGAATAGGAAAGTACAATGATAATTCCACATTTAAAAATCTGACAGAAATTTAAAGTAATGTTCTCATTTTTGTTGGATAATGTGTTCTTTTTTGAAACCTCACTTGAATAATTGAATAATAAAAACACTTTTCTGAGATCAGAAGTGGGCAAAATTTAATATTAACAAAACCCATCTCTAACTTTAATTACATCTGAGATAAACTGCACCCACTCTTATTCACAATAAATGATAAATAAGTAGTTTTTGTAAACAATGTATTCAATGGTGTGTGCTTTCTATGTATGTTCTTTATTCACTGTTATGTGATTGATATGCAGATAAGGTACTTCAGTATTATTTATCTCTGTTGTCGATTGGGGGAAATGGCTTAATGACAGAATAAATAAAAGATAAATTTATTACTTTAGAATGACAGCAGTAAAAAAGTTTTTGCCAAAATAAAAATTTAATTTAAAAAAAAAACAAAAAACTTTTATACAATTTTTTTAATTCTTATTTCTTACATCAGGAAAATATTTCCCATTACCTATTTATGATAACTTATTTGCACTCTGATACAGTCTGTAAATTAATTCAGTTCTATATCCCACAACTGGAAATAGATTTTTATTATTTAACTCTTTGAATCCAAAATTTGCTTGAAGATGAAACAGAACTAATGCTTTTAATTTAATATAATTGAATTTGAAGTTTTTGGTTTCTGTTTTTGCTTGTCGTAACTTACATTAATTGATCTAGCTTATGTATATTAGTAGTAGTATAAACATTAGAAAATTATTCAAATGTTTCTCTCAAGGTCAGTTCTATGTTTAGAATTGGAAATTCAATTGGACTTAGTATAATGACAAAAGAAAGTAGAAAATAGATTATTTATAATCTCATCCTGGTCTTTGTTGTTGTTATCATAATGTTTTAACTGTTGCACCCTCTGGCCTTCCTCAGGTGGATATCAATCTGGGTAATCTCCAGGGAATTCTGAACTGAACCCATTATTTAATCTACAGGGATAGACTCTTCTTATTCCACTGCTCATGTATAGTAATATCATCTAGTTCTTTGTTTTTTTAGTACTGCTTGGTTATTGCTTGCCTGTTTCCACTGGATTGAATCACTACGTCAGTTTTAGGGACTCTGTATGCCAGCCATTGAGCAAGCTCCTAATGGATATAGTCAATCCATTAACAATAATAGCCCTCATCCTATTTTAGAAACTCAGAACATTTAGTGAAACTAATGGTGGTGGTGGTGGTGGTGGTGGTGGTGGGCTCCTATCCATCTATCCATAACAATTGAATGGTAAGCTTGTATGTGGTAAGCCTGTTCACCAGAGTTCCTACAGATGGGACCCTGACAGTTGTTTGAAACCAATTGGAATCAGAGCCCTCCCTGGGAGAATGTACTAATAATTCAACAGATAATCTAATAGAAATATCAATGTTCTGTGTACAGACAACATTCTTTTAGCTAGAGCAAGGATGGCCAACCTGTGGCGCATGCGTCATAAGTGGTGCATTGGATGCTTACAAGTGGTGCATTGCATCCTTTTGATGAAAAGAAACTAAGCCACTTCTACTCATTCATTTCAGTGATTTTTATATTTATTGCACAACCTATATTTATTTCAAAACTCCTGGATATGCCCCCTGGTCATAAGCATATATTTTTCAAATAAATAGATTTTATTATAACTTTAAAATATGTCCATATTACAACACATACTGAAAGGAAGTGAATGTTTGTGTGGTGCATTTAAATTAATCGTACAAAATATTGGCGCATGGAATCAAAAGGTTGGTCACCCCTGAACTAGAGTCTGACATATACCATCAGGAAGAAAGTTTGGCTATAAGTTCATCATTGTCATCAGTGATGGCAGACATAGACATGGAATACTTTGAGGAAATGACTTTAGAAATGGTATGGCTGAGATATATAGATGACACCTTTATATCTCTGGCTATACCAAAATGCTGTACAGATACTGCAGGACTATGTGACCTCAATAAGACTTTTTTTCTTTTCTCATCTAATCTCATATTGCCAGCTCCTGTAGTTGTTTTTCCATTTTTGTCCCTTTTAATTATGTCCATTTTTATTGATTTAATTAAATTTCCATGGATGGAGTGCATAAGCAACAAGGAAGTCTTACAGAAAATGGCAGCAGAAAGAATACTTATACTCAGAATCAACAAAAGATGGCTGAAATTCCTTGGACATAATAAGGAAGGAAAACTTAATCCACATGGGGGCATATTGAGAGCAAGAGATAGGGGAAGGCAGTGAGCTTGTGTGAATGGATAGTGGACAGGGGGCCTTAGCAAAGGGTGTGGGACTGCTAAGAGCCACATGAGATTGGCGATCATGGCTCTCCACAACTTCCTATGTCCTGAAGGGATGTGGTACATAGAAGTATAAGATCTTTAAATATTCATTTTCATGTTACAGCTCTACAAACAGTTTCACAATACTTTGGATGTCAATTTCATTTTTCAAACTTTCTATACTAACTATACTTCTTTTTTATCTTCTCAAATTTCATATCAACAGGCACTACCCATGTTTATCTCAGGCAAATTTATGCTATGCAAGTATATTAAACCTTTTTAAAATTTCAAATACATTTTCTCTTCACTGCAATTTGTTTTTATTAGGTTGGGAAGAAAGTCTTGTGGGTTTTTTTGTTGAGGTATATAATTATTTTTAATAATCAGTTATAAATTCAACTCATGGTTTCGTTCATTTTCAATGGCAGCAAATTCATGCTTCAAGCATAACATTCTTGAGATTTTGAGGCAAAAACCATTTGTTTTTGTTTTTTTAATTTCTTCATAATTGGTGACCTATTTCCTGCCCAGGAAAAGATGTCAATCACATGGAACATGGTGAGAAGAGTAAAGTGGATGAGGAAAACTTCTATATTCAAAGCCCACATATTTTCCTGTGTGCATTTTTTAACATATATTCTTGCATTGTCTTGAAAGAAAACTCCACCTTTCTGATTGATCTGTGAAGCTCATTTTTTCAACAAGATTGATGTTGGTAGTGCTTCCATTTAGCTACAATATCCCTTAGCACTGATGGTTTCATTACAATTCAATACGATATTTCACCACAAACTGCACATTATGTTCTCAGGGTATAATCTTGGTTTTGGTATAAGAACAGGTTTTTCCTTGGGTTGTAACCATTGTTTGCTTTGCTGAATATAATTATAAAGGAATTGCTTTTCATCACTGGTGACAATCCTTTCCTGAAATGACCAACAAATGTTGACATTGATTAATTTGAGACCCACTCAAATCATTGCCGAGTTTAGGCACTTTACCAGGTTCATGGAAGTGGTTGATTATAGTTGTATGGTTTGTAGTGAACTGTTGTGCCATTTTTCATGCTACCAGATGAGCAGACTGATTCAAATAGTGAAGCATATAATAAAGATAATTCTTTATCTCATCTCAAAAATTTCTTAAATCAATTTTATGCAGGGAGGAACTGTAGAAAGAGGAGTAAAGCACAAACAGACACAAAAAAGGAAAATGTGATAAAAAGTAGTCATTTTCAAAAATTGTCAGAATGCTTGTTATTTTGTCATTTCTTTACACAAGTCCTTGCCATTTTTTTATTAGGAATAAAAAAGCTATACAGCAAATTTGATATACTATTCGTCCTCGAAGTGATCCCCATTGGCATCTATAACCTTTTGCCAACATGCCTCCAGCTGCACAATGCCTTAGCTATAAAAATCAGATATCTTGGTTGCAAAGAAGTCTGTCAATGCCTGCTGCAAGTCTGCCTCATTTGTGAAGGATTTCTCATGAAGGTAGTTGTTCAGGAAATGGGAGAGATGGTAATCTGTTTGCACAAGGTCCAGAGAGTAAGGTGGATAGCACAGTGTCTCCCAACCAAGTTGCCATATGGTATTGCTCACCACTCTCACTACATGAGGTCTGGCATTATCATGGAGGAACAATACACCCTTGCAATTCACCAATGCTGGCTCCTGTTTCAGTACCAGTTGCACAGGTTCCGGCTGCTGCAAGTACAGGTCTGCAGTGATGGTTTGGCCCATTTGTAGCAGCTCATAGTCCACCACTTGTCGACTAGTCCAGATAGAGCATGATCTTGCGTGGGTGTAGAGGTGGTCTTGTGGTGTGAGGCAAAAGGTCCTGTTGTGACAACCAATGTCTGGCACACTTGGAATTTTCATACAGGACCCACTTTTTGTCACTGGTGAGCACTCGATCAAATATGGGTATGTTGCAGTGCCAAGAAAGCAAGGAGAAAAAGGTTGTCACTTGTTGATTGTTAGCTTCCAACAGTGTGTGTAGTATCCACTTGTACACCTCCTCTATGTAATGCAGATGAAGTCTTTCATTTGAAACCTGGAAGCATTTGGCTGTTGTCCTCTTCTATGGCTGTCTCCAGGGCCTCATTATCTAGGACCTATGCAGGTTTCATCACAAAGGGACAGATCTCCCAACCTGAACTTCTAGAACCAGTGCCTCACAGTGCATTCATTGACAGCATTATCTTCAAAGGCTTGACATATTTGGCGACTTGATGAAACAGTAGACAAGTCCACTGTAAAATCATAAAGCGGACAACACTGAACGAGCTGCTTCAACACTGGCATATTTCCTTGCTATTGCTCAAGCTATAACTGATGCATGTACACAACACACCTGCATTCATCAAGAGCAATGCTGCCACCCTTAATGCTTTCCATGCATATGATGCACTCATTTGTGTATTTCTTCCCACACAATGTAAAAAAAATGGCAAGGATATTTTTGTTTATCTTATATTTGATTGTGTAACTAAAAGCAAAATGAACTTAATTTTTCTTTTTCTTTCTTAAATTTTAATTTCCAGGTTTTGTGTTTAGTGAACATGAGGCAACTGCCCTTATCCAACATGAAGGAGGTCCTTGTGCTGTAATTGCCCCGGTGCAGGCTTTCCTCTTGAAGCATGCCTTATTTTGCTCGGAGGAAGCTAGTGAGAATTTGGATGTCTCTGGTAAGTTATGGTAAAAGGGAATTTTCTTCCTAGGCTTACTATTTTCAACTAACAATCAACTTGCTTATGATTTCTCATTCACACAAACTCTGTACCACATATAATTTTGCATTTCATTTGAATTGTGGTAAGGAAACAGCAAAGCAGAAATTTCATCTCATGTTGTTTGTTACTAAAGGCTCACTAAAAAGAAGGAATACAATTAACTTAAGAAATCAATAAAAAAATAAAGTTATTATTTTGCATGAATTGATATAAATTTTTTGACTGGTATTTTTTCATCTTATTTATGTTACTTTTTATCGCAACTCTAAACTAAACACTCCACGATAATTATGTAAGCACCATGAATCTGAGTTTTGATAAAAAGCAAGAGAAATAAGATGAAAGAAATACCAGTTAAACATTAATAATTAACACTAATTCACTGAATAAATTTAGAATCTTTTTTCTTCTTTTTTACTAATGTTCACCCAAGACAAGGCCCAAGAGCCACTCAAGGTACAGATTTACTGTGTGGAGTTGTATTAGCATAAGAAAGAGCAAGAAGTCAAGTTTTTGGATCTATGCAGGAAAGATAACAGTTAATTCTAGACTTAAGATTTAATTAGTGAATAACATTTCAGAGTTCTGTCGGAGACATTAGAAATATAGTGTGGAAGTAGACTTTAGAAGGAACCAAAAACCCAATTCTAAACAAGAAACAAGGGATAAATCTCTGCTCCTGTTCAAAAGACCAGGGAGGAGTATAAACTAGACAATAGGTGAACTTATCTCTTTGTTTAATAATACTAGAATAAAAAATTAAAAAAAAAGTGAGCAAATGGTAGTGGCATATGATGTCTAGTGAAGTCAGGAATATAGATATATGGTTATATTTGAATGCTTTCTGCTAAAACTTTGTAGCTTAATCAGTAAATCATTGTCACAGAAAGTCTGGTTTCCAAAGAGAAAAGGTTCAAAATTAAATCTCACTAGAGGCTTATTCAAATGCAATGTCAATTGACATCTCCAGATGCCTTGATCTATTCCACGTCCTTCTCTTCATCCTTTCCTCTATCACCCCTCTTTACTCTTGATCCCACTCTCTGTAACCCCTTGCATGCTAGTGGCACTCCTAACTTGCTTGGGGTGAAATGCTTTAAAAAAAAAACTTTATTATTTCTGATCTGCATTGCTTAACAATTTGTAGAATGATGATCAGGGACTTGTGAAAGAAAGCAACAAAATTAAAATACTAATAAAAAAAACTACTAACTGATTATACTTTGTGTAAGAAATTTGAATCCTATTAACTTTTATATTAATTAGTCAAATGTAGTATGAAAGAGAAATGAATAGCTTCATTCTATACTACTGGATGCCAAATAGAAAGGTAAGTTATAATAAGTGGAGGGTAGTGGAAGAAATCAAGAGATGTGATAAATGAGAGAGATGTCATTAAATAGGATAGTTGTTGTGAAATGATTAAAAGTTTTTTAAACTATAACAACACCTTGAAGAAATAAAACCTACAATGGATGACCAATGTTTTTAAGCAAAATGCTTTAACAAAATTGAAAATATTTCTTTTACTTGATTTCTTTTACAATATCTATTTTCAGGACACGCTCAAATAGTGTGCCATAAAAATAGATTTTGTTGGCATTCCCATTGATGTATATTTTTTACTCTGCTTTGTATTGTTTGTGAAGTTGTCTCAAAGTTCTTCCTTCTCATCTAAACTATATTTTCCATTTGTTGGACATACAAATTGTGATCCAATCATGTTGAATATTTTTATGCTTATACAGTTTATAGTTTAAATGAATCGAATGAACATAGACATTTTATTTAAAAAAAGTTTGCAGGGTAATGGTTTCCCACCATAGTAGGGTGACAGGGACTAATTAAAAATCAATAAGGAAGCTCCTAATAAGTTCTGGTGTGGGATTGGAAAAATATACAAAAATTACCAAATTGGGAAAACATTTATTTGGCACCAAAGAGTAAACATTAACATTTGATGCATTATTTCATATATAATTGTTATGAAGTGTGATAAGTAAGATCTTGTACTTGAGTGACTTTCTCATTAATAGTCAGACATTTTATACAGGGTGCGATGGGTAAATTGTCGCCATTTTATATTTCTAATTTCACACATGCACATTGTTTTTGATTTTGTCAACTGCACAGTATAGTAGGGTCAGTTGGGCACCATATGTGAGAAAAAAGAGCATCATGATGCAATTCACTCTGCTAGAAATTTGGTAACAACATGCTGTACTGCTTGGCATTTGCACCGGAAGCTCCAATACAAACATTTCAGAGTTCTTGAGTGTCAATCTGAACACAATGCAGAGGATTTGGAAAAAGTTGGATGAGTCTAATGGTGATTATGAAGGTGTTTGAAGTGATCGCTAGTGATGGCGATGTTATGCTTCCATTCATCTTCCTACAGGGCCTCAGGTTCAGCACGAAAGCCTACATCAATTGCATTGAGGAAGTAGTGTTGCCCTGACTCAAGAGGGTGGCTGCTGGAAGACCCTATGTCTGGCAACAGGACTCTGTACCGTGCCAAGCAAGTAGGAGAACCAAGTCATAGCTTTCAGGCAATTTATGTGACCACATCACCCCTTACATCTGGCCAGACTGCAACCCCCTTTCATTATTTGTGGAGTGCAGTTTAGCAAGAGACCAACAAAACTCTTTGTAACACCAAGGATGAACTGAAGGCAAGGATTATAGCAATATTCACCAGCTTATACAAGAAGACTATCCAGAAGAGTTGCAGGAGATTCTGAAGTCATCTGGAAGCCATAGTTGAAGCCAATGGTGATTTTTTTATTGAATAAATTGAATAAATTTACTCTTTTAGTATTTCAATATATTTTTGCGTAATTTTGGCAAATATATCTGTTAAAATGAGATGTTGGTGTTATTTTCATTTTTGCATAATTTAAACAATAATTTATCTATCGCACCCTCTGACTTAGTAGGCAGTGTACCTTGCTTGCTCATTTCTGTTGAACTGGGAAATTCCCTATACCATTTTGTATTATTTTAAAAGTTGTTTGGACTATTCTTTCTTTATGTTGCTTTTGTTAGCACAACATTTTGGCAGTTTCATTCTTCAGCCTTCTTCAGATGTATGATCTGTAGGCAGAGAAGTGATTCCATATTTATATACAAGGCTGTTCTTTCTGTGTTGAATGAAGAAAACTTTTCTGAATTGAAATTCACACTGATATCATTTGAGTCTCCTGTATGCCTCTTTTTTGAATCTTATTATTGGGCAATATTTCCTGATTATTTGGACTTCAGAAAGAATAATGTAAACTATTTTTTTTCAAATATGGTCTGCTATATCAAATTTTTCTACTTTAAGTATAACTTTGTTCTGGCTTCGAGAGTTCATATGTGTGTCATATGTAGGTGTAATCTCAAAGACAGCCAGGTAAATGTCTCAAGGCAATTAAAATTCTGAAGAAGACAAAGTTAATAACCAAAAGGCTAAACCTAAAAAAAAAAATTAATACATATAAATAAGACTAGTTAGTCTGAAAATACAATCAAGGGTAATGAGAAATATGACAAAAGTGGTCAGAGGATTGAACATGAAACTAAGACCATTTGTCTAAATGGGTAAAGAAAGGTAGCAAAGGCTTCATTTACATGAATATGTATAAAGTTTGCTACAAGAATACATTCCAATGTTGTGGTGAGTTTGTGGAAAAGGAAGTTAGAGAAAGGTTACATTTTGCAACAGTGTATGTGAACGTATATGGAAAGTGTTCTACACAGAGAGATCAAATATATAAAATATGGCTACTTTAAACAAATGTTCAAATAATTACATGGAAATAAAATAAACAAATGTAGAGAGAAAGTTATTAAAAGTTAAAAACCAATGATGGTTAACTTTGCGTGTGAGATCAGTTGGATAAAACCACCGACCATGTACTCTGTGTCATGTCTTTATTGTAAGGGGTTCTTCATGATATACTAAGGGATAACTGGAAGGGGTCAAAACAGTGACTAAAAAAAAAAAAGAAAAAAAAAGGGAGACAAAGAGGAAATAAAACAATTCAGTTTCTTTACTGTGATAACAGAACAAGCTTCCTTTTTCTTTTTTCAAGTCTCTCAAGTATGATTCAATGAGAATTCCTTTCCTGTTGCAAGGGATGTTGTATATGCAAGCAATATTTTTTTGATGCATTTCTCTCATGAAAAAGCAACTCAAATAAGGAGGTTGTAAAGTTTTGTGATTTTTGGAAAACTACTTGGTTCAGTCACTTCTCTTTGCTGTAGTTTCTGTTGCTATGAACAAAGGGTGTATCAGTATATTAATAATAACTATTTTCTGCTCTCTCTTTCAAGAAAGAGACTCTTTCCTTATGGATTTGATGCTCAAAGAAAGCTGTACAAATGTATTAGTTGAAAGATGGGACAAAAGTAACAAGAAGAACGAAATCAAACACTCTTGGAATGATAATGTATCTTTTTAAAATTTTAAACATTATCAGTAGCTATATTCATGATTCGAAATTAATGTAAATTTTTTTGTTACTTGTGTGCAAGTTCAATTGCCTGTGAACATTTAATTGGCTAAACAAAGTGAAGCAAACATTTTATTTTCTGAATATTAAACAAATTTTCTTTTCTCTTTTCACAGAGGAGCTTGCAATATCATTTCTAATCCATGGTCTTATTGAAATGGTACTGCAGTTATCAACAGAGCGTTATATTATTGTAACTTTAGATAAGGGCTTTCGTACAGCAGCCATTTCAGACAGCAATGGATCCACAGGCAGTGTTGAGTCAGAGGCTGGAAGCACGAACCCTAAACGAGCCAGAATGGACAAGGAAAACTTTCATTCTTATTTAAGGTAACATACACAGTTTCTCTCACTTCACTTAATTTCATTTTAGTTCTCATTAGTATTAAAACTGTTGAAGTCCCACACTTTGGTTTTGTTTTTTTTTGGGGGGGGGGGCTCTTTTATTGATAGCTTTTTTTTTCTTTTTTTTTTTCTTTTTTTTTCTTTTTTCCTGATTGGCACTTAATTCACAGATGTTCCTACACGATGATTTTTTTTTTTTTTCCCCTTTTTTTCAAATATATTTGAAAATTATATGATGGTTCAAGTTCCCTCTTGATTTTTGGTGCTACTAACACAAGGCACTGCACTATAAGCAGGTTATGACTATCAAAATAGACTGTCAGTAATATAAAAGCAATGTCTTCATTTAATTGCCTAATACTAATTGGTAATTTTTTTTTTTTTTTTTTTTTTTTTTTTTTTTGTAGCTTCTAAGTGTAGTTTCATCAAATATTTAGAAACTCAATCCTAAACCGGAAACAAGGGATAAACCTATACTTCCTGTTCAAAAGACCAGGAAGGAGTGTGAACCGGGCAATAGGCAAACCTATCTACTTCTTTTGATTCTTAGAATATAATTATGTTTATCTTTATTCTTATTAATTTAGCATGCACATGATACTGCATATAAAACTAGATTTAGGCATGAATATCATGCAAAATGAACATCTAACAAAATATATGATCAAAATTTAAGGAGCTACACACACACACACGCATACATTTTAGCTTTGTTATTCTTTGTGACTGCAAAAAAGCACTTTTGACTCCCTCAGCAATGTTTATTTACAAGATTATAAAAATATGTGTACCAAATACAATGTGATATTTATTTTGAAAATTAAAAAAAATGTATAAAAGATCTGCTGATAGATTAAATAAGCAATTTAATAAATAGTGTTTAACATCTTTGTTGTCATTTCTCAAGAATAAAGATAAAGTATAAATCCACTTTCATATATTTAGGTTTTATTAAAATTCTAAGCATAAACATTACTGAGAGAGTTAAGTGTATACAGTAATAGTGTTGTCAAGAGAATAACTGTCATTTTGTCACACTTTTTTCTTTTCTTTGGCAGGCATGAAAATTAAACATTGCTCATATTTTCTTTACTAATACATATAGATGTAATATACACTGTTTAATAAATACAAATGAGGTGTCTATTTCAAATAAGAAGTGTCCACTATAATAACATCTGAAGTAATAAAAATGTCGGATAACAAATAAATCCATTAATTCTTTAGAAATTACTTTGTTTATGTTTTAGATATGAGACCGAGTAGATATTGGGACTCAAGAAAAATAATCTTGGGGAATGGTATGTTTTTTCTTTAAATTGGGTAAAAAGAGCCATGATGAAGTTCGAATGTGTAGGCTAAAAGTCATAATACACACTGTTTAATAAATAAAAATGGAGTGTCTATTTCAAATAAGAAGTGTCCACTATAATAACGTTTTTAACTAATATATCTTACAATATGCAGCATCTCATTTGGAAATTAGAAAAATTGAATAAAAAATCGAATAGACTTTTTTGGTTGAATTTAACAAAGCTTATTTGGATGAATTCTTGCTGCCTAAATACACCTTATATTATCTAGTATATATATATATATATATATATATATATATCTGTGTGTAAAAGCTTTAGATAGTGTATCTGTAAAAAGACAATATAAATAAAGACAAAAGGAACATTTATCTTCACCAAAGCATTTTGTACTCTGATGGATATTTACCTTGATAAAGTCTCTCAAAGGACGGAATGTGTTGGCTAAGATAAGTTTTCCTTTTGTCTTTTTTCATAAATATATTGTGCATATAGTGCTCGGCTAATATATATATATATATATATATATATACACACACACACTTCACTGTGCACATCTGGAAATTAGGCCAACATGTCTGCAGCCTCAACATATCTTTTTAAGCAGACTTAGATATATCCCTCTTTCTTTTCTCTTCCCCTTCCACATCCTCCTTCTCTGCATTACCTTCTCCCTATCTGGATACCTACCCTTTTGTTTTCTCCTCTCCTCCTATTTTGAATCTGCATATTTTAACATAATTTATGTTCAGATTATTTTTTTAAGCCTGGTAAAATCTTTATCCATTTATTTGTTCAGTCTGATGAGTTGGAATCTAAATTTCAATTCTAATGAAATAAATAACACCAGAATCTTCATTTTCATGATAATTTTTTTTATATAATGTGTGTGTGTGTGTCACTTTCTCCACCACTGTAACATGCTTCCTTTTCTATAAATATTTTCATGGTCATTGTTCTGATGATCTTTCTTCTTTAATACCTTGACTTTACAGATTTAAGTACAGTACTAGATTGGGACAGGAAGTTGTGGAGAGCCATGATCACCTATATCCTGAGGGGACACGGCACATAAAGAAGACTAGATTGGCAGCATGGTTTCATCATTCTATAGTTGAAATGGTTAGATGTAACTATAAGTTCTATACTAATAGTTTCTTCTCTCACTAGTGGAACTCTCTTCTGGCTTCTTACTTCCCAGTCAATTTTGATCTTCAAAAGTTTAAATGCAATGTCAATTTTTATCTTCTGATTTCTTAATTCTTCTTTTATTGTGCTCCCTCCTTAAAGTTTTTCTTTTTCTCATATTCTTTCACTCAGTAACCCATTGTATCTTAGTGGCTTTATTGCCTTGCTTGGGGTGAAATGATTAAAACATATATATCTCTTAAAGAAAAAGTATTGAATAATCAATTAAGTAATAAGTGATCATATAAGAAAACATCTAAAATTATGTATATTTTAAGATCTATTTTCAATTAGCCATTAAATGTTTTCATTAATAAAAAAAAAAATAGGAAATATGTATTTTTTTTTTTTAAACATCAAAATATTTAAAGAAAAATCAAGGATTGTTTTCTAAATAAAACAGGAAAGATATGTCCTTTTTTTCCTGGATTTCTCTTTACTAATAATATGGTAAACCAATATAAGGATGTTTCTATTGGCAGCTGCTGAATTTTTCCCCCACCATGATCTCATAAAAGATTTGAACGTTGCCATATACTCTCTTCAGTTTCTTTTTAAACAATTTTCTTCAAACACGGTTTATTTTTATTCATGTTAGGATCATATTTAATTAAGAAAAGTTAAAAGAAAAATATGTTTTATGAATTGCCTGAAAATTCAAGTTACCACCATATTTAGAGAATGACTGAACTGCTCCTGCAGCAGTTAGTGGGTTAATGAAAAATGCGTAAACTGAAATGTTGGATGATATATTGAACAATGCTTTAATATCTATTACACAAGTGTGGAATCTTTTTTCAAATAATATTTTTTTACACCTTTCTTTTTTTATTTTCCTTCTAAACAATTTTCTTTGTGATGGTTTATTTTTTATTCATGCTCTTTAAGATCTTATTCAAATGAGAACAATTTAAAGAAAATGTTTCTTTGTCTTCAAAATTGAAGCTACCAATGCTTTTGGAGACTGACAACTGAGCTGCTCTTGCCATTAATGGCTGATGAGAAAACTTCTTTTTTTTTTTTTTTTTTTTTTTTCTTTTTTTTTTTTTCATCATCTCGGAAAATTAGAACTCCTCATTTGAAATATGATAACCTTGATATTTGGTTGAAGTGCCAGTCTATATTTAACTTAAACAGAATCAAATAGGCTAATGAATACTTGTCACTAACCTAACTCTATAATACTGTAGTATATGAGTTGGGAGGCTTTATATGCCGTTAAATATGTTACTTTTGAAATGATATTAGGGTGAGCATAGAAACCAGCTTCATTTCTTAGACAAATGAACTGTTTTAAACACAAAGAAGACAGGAAGTTAAAACCTGCTATATTTTGTGTGTTTTCCTTTCAGGTGTCATGAATGTGCTGACGCAGAACAGCTAAAGGCTTGTGTGAAAGAAAAGATTTCCTCATTCACTTCTGACTATGGAGTCTTACTTTTCCTCTACTCAGTTGTCTTGTCTAAGGTAGGTTCCTTCTCTAAATGCATGTAACCATAGTTATTGATTGATTCATTCATTTTCTACAGCTTATCAACCCTTTGCAGGTTATTTAAAGCCATATTTTTAGATTGTATGATTTTTTTATTTTTTTATTTTATTTATTTTTTTTGAGATTATAATGATTTAGTGATACAAGTCTTACTAATAACCTATAGCTGGGAGAAGATGTGGATCCATACTTTTCCCCAGGGTACCTGCATGTAAGTGAATATAATAAGGCTAACCAGTATTGGGACTCAGCTCTCTGATTAACCATTCCAAGCTGTTATCCATTACATCACACATACATCCAAGCATACAGCACCAGGTATTCCCAAGTAGTCACACATGTAGGTACAGACCATGCTTGATGTTGCTTAACTGTGGTGATCATACGGGAACCAGTGTTTCAATGCGATATGGTCGTAAACCTGTAATCATAGTTAAATTTTCTGGGGTAAGAATGGATAACAACAAAACACTATATTTGACCCATTCAAAGTAATCGATAAGCAGATAAAAATAATCAACTATTTATGGATAATGTTCACTGTTATGGTAGAATATTGGTTTCTGGTTTCACTATACATTCATAAATTTTTATTAAGAAGAAATGTCTTTCTTTTTTCTTTTTCTTTTTTCCCTTATAAAATCTTGTAAAATCAGTGATACCTCCTTATACTTCCAGTGTAGATATGTTTTATTCTTCTCTTTAAAATGATTGGCAGGATAGAGAGGAGTACTTAATGAATCAAAAAAGAAAAGATATATAACTAGGTACCTGTAAAGAATCATGATACCTAAGGTTTAAAATGAATTTTTAAAAATGGAAAATCTTTCTTGAAGCTTTTATTGTAGTTTTAATTTCAAGCTAATAGATTACTATATATACTCACATATTATGTGACTTTTGAAGCTAATTTTAAGGGAGTTGCATCATGCATGATATATAAAATTAGCGTATGTACTGCTGGCCCTGACTATACCATTAGCCAAGCTACATATCCATTTACTGTAGTCAAAAAGTACAGCTGTATTTAAAATAAACATGTGTTACATGAGTATATATGGTAAATTTAATATTTTCAATAAGCAAAGTACTTTGCTGTATTTAAAAAATAATTTAAATTGACTTGAAGTTTTTGTTTTGAAAATGCTAAAATTGCTGGTTTTAGTGCCATCTGCCAGCACAATATAATTCTACTTATTAAAAAATCTTACAGAAATAATATATATTCATCTGAAACTTTATTTGAGGAATATTAGCTTAATTAAAATGATTTGAAACAAATATTACTTACTTTTAGTTTAAAATATTACAGAAAGGCATTTTTTACATGGTGTTGACAGCTTTATTGACAATTTGGCAGCTGGAAGTTTATCTAATTTTTTTCTACGAGGGGCATATCTGGGAATTATTTGAGGAATATAACATGAACACCTTTTTTATGTAATTTTTAACTACCCAGTAATCTTTAAAATTTATGAAAATATTCTAAGTAATCTAATGTTTATTGACTTTAAATTTACTATAGTTATCACTCTTATTTTCTGATAATGTCATGCATTGACATCTGTATTTACAAAAAATCAGTATCTTTATACACACAAAAAAAAAAATTCAAAATTCTTTTTAAAATACTGGTGGTTTTCTGAATTATAGTAAGATTTTCCATTTATAATTAGTAAATATAATTTTTACTTAATAACAATATCACTTAACTGGTACAAATTAATACAGAATTTTAAAAGATTTAAAATATCAATTCTTCTAATTAAAATTTTTAAAGAAATGAAAACAGTTCTTGTAAAAATTCATTATTCATCAAAAAAATATTTTTCTTCAGACAATAGTGTCAATAATATATCTTATTTATAAATGCAATTAAAACCTTTCTAATTAATGTTTTAGTTTTATTGCATTTTTTATTTTACAATTCGGAGCAGATTTTTTATAACTAGGAATCCTGTTTTACAAAAGAAATTTGATTTAAATTGTCCAAGGAGTTCTGCATATTACTAATATAAACATTAAGTGGTACAAAAATGAATTTCTTAAAAGTTCATAAAATTAAACAATTGGGTGGTTTAACAGATGTAAAAAAACAAAGTTTTTATCAAGATTTTCTGAAAAGAATACATTTCTAAAATAATTTCAACCATTTGTGAATAAGTCCTGAAAGTTTCATTAAAATCCAACAATTATTTGATCTTTGTAAGAATTTCCAAATCAATGTGTTAATTTTCTTGTTTATCTTCATCTTAATTTTGAAATGTTCCAAACAATTGTGTTTTTCACTGCAAAAAAGACTCTAAAATTTCCTATACTAATTTATGGCTCTCTGTTGATACAAGAAAATCAATTGTTAACCAAAATTTCAAACATACTAAAAAGGATAAAAAAAAATATAATTTAATAATCAAAAATCCTTTGGTCTTTCCACTTAATAACAACAAAGATTTTGATGGTAAAACTTTGTTTTTATTAAGTTTGAGTTTTTTTTATTATTTATCATTTATGCTCATTTTTTAGTGAATCTTTGCAGATATCTATATATAGCCCACCCTATTTATCTGTATTTGAAGTTGTTTGTCAAGATATAACTTTTTGATATGGTTTACTGAACTTAAATGTTATTTCATTTGGATAACTTCTTTTAGCTTGCACTAATGGAAAAAATGATTCCAATACTGCATTATTTTCTTGTTGATTTAAGATATTACTAACTTTTGTAACAGATTTAAAACCTCCATCTTACATTTTCCACTGACATGAAGTAGAACAATTATATCAAATCAATGATATGAGAAAAAATGGTTCACTGTATCATTCTAGACAGTTTTTTTCTTGCCAGAATCTTACATCTTTGTAAGTCTACCATTTGTCTGTGTATTGAGTAATGCTGTCACACCTAGTCTGCTGTTCTGTTATTTATTTCAAGATTCATGACAAAATCCAAAGAAGAATCTACAATGTTATTGGCCTTGACCTGGCATCTCGGCTTCAGTTATTTTCCCACCATTGTAACATAGCTTCACTGTGCCTTTTCTATATATATTTTCATGGTAATTGTTCTGATAAGCTTTCCTCTTTGATCTCTTGCCTTCACAAATTTAATTGTAGTACTAGTTTGGTAGCTAGGTCTCATCATTTTACTGTCGAAATTGCTAGATTTAAACATGACTTTTGTACTAACAGTTTCTTCTTTTGCACTTCTTTCTCTTCCAGCTTCTTGCTTCTCTATCAAATATGATCTTCAAAAATTTAAATCCAATTTCAATCATAATCTTTTGCCTCTTTAAATTGTGTTCTTTGCTCATTGCACAAAGGTTTTCTCAGTTTCCTTCACTCTCAGTAACTCCTTGCATTGTAGTGACCGTATCATCTTGTTTGATGTAAAATGATTAAAAAAAATATTAGATGCCTTTTTATTCTGACTAATTAAATGAATATTTCATTAGCCTTAATCACTTCTTTTTTACTTTCTTTACTTTTTAGTCTAACATGGTAAGTTTGGTTGTATGTGAAATGAAAGGTTTATTGATTTTTGTTTATTTTCATTGAAATATTTCTTGGTTGTTTTTTCAGGGGATTGAACAGATAAAAAATGAAGTGGAAGATCCTAATGAGGCCCTCATTGATGGAACCTATGGACATGGCAGGTGAGGAATGCGATATTTTTTTTTTTTTTTTTTTTTTTTTTTTTTACCCATGTGTATGCCTGTTGATTAAAATACAACATTCTAGCAAATAAAAATAAACAACTATGGCTGGGCACTAATTCGTCTGTAGACAAAGCAAATTAGTGTCATCTCACTGTCATTTTAGAAACATACCAACTTGCCTAAAAAAATTTGTAGGCTTTAAAAAAATGACAGGCTTTATTTGTCAGAAAAAGCCAACAAGACAATGGACTTCTTTTATTCAAAGGTTGCATTTATAAATTTGATGTTGAAGTGAAAGAATGCAATGAATGATGATGTCAAGAGAAAAATAGTCATAGAAAGATTTTTTGAGACAATCACAATAATGTTGTAAAGAGAATTGAACCTTCACATGATGCTGATTTTAAAAAAAATGTGAGATTTAAATTTTTCAATTTAATATTAAAATATTATCAATGGAAAAAAAGTTTCACTAAGAACACTTTTCTCTCGTATTTTGAATTGATTTACATAGGAACATTTTCAAATGAAAACATTGTGAAACCATAATCTTCAATAAATTTCTGGTCATCCTATTCATGCATGCTTTTAAATGTTTAACAAATAATAAACAAAGTCAAATGATGGCAATAGAATATAAACCAAGACTATATAATTTGTCATCCCTATATTACAAGATTTATTGAGCCAGTTAAAAGGCATGTAGAAGAGAAAAGATTCAAGGTTCCACTGACATTAGTATTAATATTTCACAGGCTGATTATCAAAAAGCAAATTTAAAAAAAATTTTTTTTTTTTATTTTAATTTTAAATAAAAAAAAAATTTGATACCTTGGAGACAGTATGTAACTGGAAATTGAAATGAAAATTTAATTAAATTCTAATAAGTAAAAATTGTTATCACTGGAGACAAGTTGCCATTTGCCATTATTTTATTTATCTGCCCATGAGTATGTCTGTTGATGTTTAAAATACAGCCCTACATCGGATAAAAGGAGACAAGTAGTAATAATTACCAAGTCCCAGATCTGGACAGCTGCTCAATTAATACCCATAAGCAAGGATAGGTTCTTTCATTTGATTGTAAGTGGATGCAATCACTTGTTACATTATCAGCTTCTGTGAAAAACTATTTTCTTGCTCAGTTGTCAAAAGCTGTCAGGATTGGATAATAGGAGTCTGTTGTCTTTTTCTCAATGTAGTAGATTTTTAAAAAAATAGATCAGTTATTATCATTCTGACTGGTCATTTCCTGGTACTGAAACAAATTATCTAGATAGACTTGATTGTTCAGCAATAATGCAATCTTAGACATTCCATATTTCTTTTCTGGTTAGATATCACTATTTTAGGTGACTTTTTAAGAAATGTACATTAATTTTCCAAATGAGAGAAAGTGAGAATATTCAATCACTATTTATATACATTTATCCAATGTGTGTGTGTGTGTGTGTGTGTATATATATATATATATATATATATATATATATATATATATATATATATATATATATATATATAACTACCCATAATGCATCACTGACCTGTTTATATAAATAGACAAGCAAAAACACAATGCACATGGTCTGGTGATTGCATTTAGCATGAAGCATACTATCGCCACTGGGTGTTGACTCCAATGTCCACTGAGATATATTTCTAATTGACAGACTTATCAAATTTATATATAGATAAATTAGTACATAGTTGGATGAGGAAGAATCAGTATTGCTTTTGACATTTAAATGAAAAACTTCTTAGTGTCAAAATTTAAACTCTGCTTTACCACTAAAAATATATGCAGAAGAATTTTTTCATAACATCTGTATTAATTTGTATGAGTAACTGTCATGAGATGTTCAAAGTTTCATCAATTCTAAATTATATTCATCCTAACTCGTTGAAAGAAAAGTTCTTGTTTTCTAAATCTAACTTGATTTAGAAACTGTGAGAACTTTGCTTCCAACCAGATATATAAAGGTATATATTATGAAATGGACAATTATTTTAATATATTTTCTGTTTGTACATTATTTTACATTATTTTTATAGATACAAATAATTAAGTGAATGCTCTGTTTATAATAGTGTTAACAACATTTACTGGCTTGAATGTCCCAGAAATTTCATAGAAAATATATGTCCTCTGGCAGGAATCAAATCTGTATCCAACACAGAACTGTCATATAGCCTGATGTGCTATACTATTTAGCTACAGAGGAAGTGTCTAGTTAGCTAGGTCAAATTAATGAAGTTATTATTATTTGTAGTTTAAAAATAGTAATTTGACCTTGCTAACAAGACACTTCCTCTGTAGCTAAATAGTATAGCACATCAGGCTATATGATGGTTCCATGTAGGATACAGGTTCGATTCCTGTCGGAGGAACATATTCTGTGAAATTTCTCTGACATTCAGGTTGGTAAATGTTGTTAATACTGTTTATTATAAACAGTATTTACTTAAATATTTGTATCTATAAGAATAACATATAAACAGAAAATATATTAATATAAAGTTATATTTAGATAATTTCATACAAACAAGTTTGTAAAACTCATAAGTCTGCTTAATTTTTTTTTTTTTTTGTATTTTTCCAATTCTTTACTTAGATATTGTACATCAGGATCAAAATTATGGATCAACTGTCTCAAGTTCATGTCTTGTTCTGTTTCTGCTCAAGTATTTTTAACAGTCGTATCAAAAACTGTGTGTTAGTGTGACAGACAAGATTTTGCTGGCTATATCTTGGGTTTTTTTGTTGTTTTTTTTTTTTTAACACAGGGTTTCATATTAATCCAAAGTGATAAAACAAATTTTATTAAACTCAATCTTTTTTGTTTAATTTTTTATTTTATTTTTCCAGTTTCCAAATAAGTTGTTGCTCATCTAAATAAAAATTGTGGAAAACTGTCCCAAGCTCACACTTTTGTTCAAGTACTTTCTACCATCTTAGCATTATCAGGAAGTAATGTTGCCCTGTATCATAGACAAAGGCTTCGTTAGCTACATTGTTAGTGAAAATGCACAAACAAAACTTTGAACAATTTATCTACAATTTTGAATTAGATGTGCAACAACTTATTGGGAAAAATATAATAAAAATTAAACCTTGAGACTTTGTCAATTAAATTTAATAAAACTTGTTTAAATTAATTTCTACTGCTTATATATGTGTGTGTGTGTGTGTATATATATATATCAAGGAAAAATACGGCTTCAAAACAAAAAAATGCCCCCCACAACAAAAAGAATTAGACGACTTCGAGAAAGACTTAACTGACCTAGTTAGAAACATAAAATTCCATAAAAAAACAAGATGCATTCCAAAAAAACTAAAAGAAGATATAACTAAAATAAACAACTCAGCAAAAGTATTTATTGCTGCTGACAAAATGAGAAATTTATACAAACTGAGCCCTCCTACGCACAATAAATTACTCAAGAACAACATAACCAAAACATACAAAAAGTCACCCAAAACAATAGAACACAATATCAATAAGGAAGCTAAAACAATCGCCCAAAAATTAGACCTAGATGACCGAATAAGTTGTATTAGCAAGGCACAATCCTTTATCACACTAAAAGACCATAAAGAAAATTTCAAAACCAACCCTGCATGTAGACTCATAAACCCAGCCAAAAGCGATCTAGGTAAAATAAGTAAAACAATACTAGAAAGAATTAATTCTGAACTTAGGAAGAAGTTAGGAGTAAACCAGTGGGAAAATACAAAAACAACTATTGACTGGTTCCACAGCATAAATAACAAACAAAATTGCCAATTCCTACAATTTAGATATAAAAGAATTTTACCCATCCATAACAGAACGCATGTTAGATAAGGCCATCAACTTAGCTCAGGAACAAATAATAATAAAACCAAGCGAAATCAACATCATTAAGCACTCCCGTAAATCATTATTACTCCACAATGAATAAAGAAAGATGGGATATTTGACACTACAATGGGAAGCTTTGACGGTGCAAGGACATGCGAAATCATAGGTATTTATTTACTACACGAACTGAGCAAAATAATAGATAGAAATGACACAGGACTCTACAGAGACGACAGTCTCATAATCCTAAGAAACTGTAACAAACAAATCACAGACAAAACTAGAAAAGCAATAATAAAGATTTTTAAAAACAACGGATTCGACATAGATATAAAAACCAACCTAAACGAAGTAGATTTTCTAGATGTTACCTTCAACCTAACAAAAGGCACATATAAACCATATAGAAAACCTAATGATAAACCACTCTACATACACACATCTTCCAACCACCCGCCTTCTATACTCGGATACCAAAATCGATTAACCGCAGGCTTTCCGACAATTCCTCCAATGAATCCATATTTAACAAAGCTAAGAAAGACTATGAAACAGCCCTAAAAGATAGCGGATTCCCAGCAACACTCACATACTCACCACAAAACACAAAAAAGGCCAACAGGAGAAGAAATATTATATGGTTCAACCCACCGTACAGCAAAAACGTAAAAACAAACGTAGGAAAAATATTCTTCAAACTCTTACACAAACACTTCCTGGAATCAAGCACCCTACACAAAATATTCAACAAAAACACAGTAAAAATCAGCTACAGCTGCACCGAGAACATGGCACAAATAATAAAAAAGCACAACAGGAAAATTATCAACAAACCACACGAACAAATTAAACCCACGTGCAACTGCAGAATAAAGAACGAATGTCCCTTAAACGGAAATTGTTTACAAAACAACGTAATATACCAAGCCACGATAAAATCACCAGATAATGAAGAAAAAGTATACATAGGAGTAACTGAAGGGCCCTGGAAACAAAGAAATTATACACACAAAACATCTTTCACAAATAGTAAATATGCAAACAGTACAATGCTTTCTAAGTATATCTGGGAAATTAAAAACAAAACGCACATCACACCAAAAATATCTTGGAAAATAAGGAAAAGATCATCAGCCTACAACAACCAATCAAAAACTTGCAAACTTTGCTTGGAGGAAAAAATTGCTATCATTACTTTCCCAGACCAAAATAAATTATTAAATAAAAGATCCGAGCTCATCTCAAAATGCAGACATGAAAACAAATTTTTACTACGTTACTTAAAAAATTGAAAACGAAAAAAACAAAACAAAAAAAACAACGAACCCAAATAAATAAAGTAAATAATAAACAAAGTAGCTAACCATTATGACCAAAATATTAGTTAGACTAAAAAATCAAACCAAAAATAGCTATAACTGTTATATAACGATTAAAAAAACAAAAATAAAATAAAAATAAATAAATATATACTACGTTACATAAAACCGAAAAGAGAAAATATACAAGTAAAATAAATTGACCTAAATTCATCCAAGTAAATAAATAAACTAACCAATCCCGATAAAGTTACCGTTAGAAAAAACAAATAAAGATAATCAACCCAAATAAACACGAATTAAAAAAACTGTTTCTGCCAAAATAATAGTTAGAATAAACTACAACAACCAACCCCAAAACCGAACAAATAGCTTTAATTAAATTCTCAAACCAAAACAAAACTATTAAATAAGTGATATAAACAAATCTTTACTACATTAATAAAAAAAACACAGATTAAAAAAAATAAGTAAATAAATAAATAAAATAAGAAACAAAAAATGAAAACAAGCAAAATAATTTAACCCAAATAAATAAATAAACGACTTCCGGTAAAATAACCGGCATAATAGACTACCCACAATGCACCACTGACCTGTATATGTATAAATAGCCGAGAAAAATAACAGCATACGTGGCCTGACGATTGCATATAGCATGAAACAGACTGTCGCCTCTAAGTGTTGACTTCTATGTTCACTTTTATATTTACACACGCTCTATCTCTGATATTGAGCACTTTATCCCATAAATATAGCACACCTTAAGACTATATTTCTTTATATATATATATATATATATATATATATATATATATATATTAGTGGGGGCATTCATTTTTATGTTCCGGAACAATATTAAGAAAGTCAGTAACAGTGGAATTAATTTTTTGTTATGTGTTTCATTATATATATTTATAAAGTTTTTCCTTTAAAATATATATATAAATTTTGTCTGTGTGTGTGTAATGTATAAGAATTTCAAAATTTCATTGTTTTATAGTATTCCTAGTGTCATCAAAATATCCTATGTTCTGACTTTGTCATCAGAACAAAGAAGACCAAAAATATTAGTGAAAAAATATGCAAAGCCAGATTACATGTTCATAGTTGTAAGCAGTTATTCAGTTTTAGGATTATTTTATTAAAAAGAAAACAAAAGCATCTTTAATTAGTGCCATTCTTCTCAGTAGGAGAACCTCTCAGATTGCAGAAGCAGTTAGGAATGCTTTTGATTGCTTGTTGATTGGATGGGGAGGTGGTGTAATGGATTGTGGCTTGGAATAAGAAACCAGAGAGTAAATTTCACCCAAGTTTGTTACATTCACTTATGCACAAATACCTTCAGGAAAAGTATGAATCCATCTCTTTACCCCCTTCAGATATGGGTTAAATAGTCAGGGCAAACTTGATTTGATAACTTTGATTGGCAACCATTCTAAAGATGGTGACTTGGGCAACTTATGGGGATGTGTCAACCCATGAAAATGCACAATGAATGAAATTCTTCAGTTGTGCAAGTTGCACATTTTGCCACAGGCTGAGAAAGCATTTCTTTCTTTTAGTCAAGAAAAAAAAATATTTTGAGCCCCTTGTATGGATTGAACTCTATATCAATTATTTGTGAATGTTTCCCCACAACCCATTAGATTGATGGGGTGTCATAAGTAATTCCCTTTCATGGTGTCTCTCAGGACATTAGTGTTTGGTGGTGTTTACATCCTCTCTATAATCACGTGTGCTACAAACAAATTATGAATAGCAAATATATTGAGAGCACCATATCAGCATAGTGAAAGCTGTTTGTAATTTTATTTACCTCTCAACTTTTTTTCCTTTTACTAATTTTATCTCTCATTCATATATACCAGAAATTTTTTTTATGATAAATATTTTCAAATTTAAGCCATTTTTCTAATGATGATCTAAAAATAAAATCTTAACAAAAACGAATTTCCCAAAAAGCATTCCTTAGTATTGTACACAATTTATCTAATGACAATTAAGATTTCAATTCTTTACTTTTCATAAGTATCAAGGCATTCATAAATTTTCCTCTCAAATAAATAATTTATCTTTTCTTTTCTTTTTCTTTTTTTTTTTTTTCTTACAGCCAATCTCTTATCAATCTGTTACTGACTGGCAGAGCTGTCTCCAATGTCTGGGACAATGACAAAGAAATTTCTGGACTTAGTAAGTAGTTTCTCTTTGTTATTACAAACAAATGTTTTAGGGCCTAATTTGTTAACCTTTTTGCTGAAAGATGAGATGAGACAATGATGTGTCTTATGATGAATCATTGCATTTTATGACAAGTCACAATTTTATTTCTTTTTTTTTTTTTTTTTTTTTTATGGATTAATGAAACTTTATATTGATTTAAAATTTATCATCTATGAGTTAAATTAGATTTCATTTTATGTTAACTGTTTGAACTAATTCGACAACTTAAAGGTGAATTTATTTGCTTGTAAACCAACTTGTATATTTAAAAGGGTTGGCTTTTAAAACTAAATCTTTGTTTTGAGATCTGTATTTTTTTTTTTTTTTTTTCTAAATGTTGGAGTAGATGCTTTGTGTTAAAATATACATTGCTCATTTTCAGAAATGCGGGGTATCCAGAAACAATCATATATTGGATTCTTAACTTTACTTGAACATTTACGTTATTGTGAGGTAAATAAGTCTTACTTGATTTTCTTAAACTTGATTGTTTAGAGAGAGAGAGATGAGAATATGTGATTATTCCTTTTTTGGAATCAGAAAATTTTCCCACTCTGTAAGCTGTCTGTGTGACTTTTGTACTTTTTAAGAATTGGGAAGTTTCTTTCTCCTCTGCATTTCGTCCATGCAACAGACAACAAAACTAATAAACTATAAAGTAATACAGGAATAGTAACCCCCCACCACACACACATATATATATATATATATATATATATATATATATGAGAGAGAGAATATGCTATATAATGTATCAAAATAATGCTAGGCAATTGAATAACAAGGTGAGAAAATTCAGTGTAATGCATTTCCTCCTCTAAAAGGATATCATCAGTTTGATGAAGTCCTTTAAGAGGATGAAACCTGTTACATAGAATTTTTATACTTCATTTTTATATATATATATATATAATCTGACATATCTACTTCAAAAGTCATTATATTGGATTCTCATCTATATAATAAATTCAAATGTTAGTATGTCAGTCATACTTTTTCAACTTAAAGGGACACAACTAACTTTCAATAGTTCATTTCAAACAAAAAAAAATTACTTTTCTCAAATTACAGTGATTCAAAACAAAATTGTCTTTGATTTCAACTTTACTTCTAGAGGCCAACATATCATACCATTTTGGAATCAGGCTGACTCCCTGAGCAAATAAAAAACATTCTGGGATGGATCTATACACACAATCCTGATATTTTGGAGTTTTCATTACTACGTTTGTTTCCTTTTTGTTTTTTTGTAACAAATCTTTTTGTACGATTACAATTTCTATAACTTAAAGATAAATTTGGGAATAATCGAAATTAATTACGAAATCCAGCGAAATGTCAACCATTAAATAAGAATAATTGTTTGGGTGGAATGTAAAGATCTACATACATCAAATTGTCTTAAAATAGCGACAGAAGAATTATTGTTGAACTTTTAAAAGATAAGCTTAAATATTAATGCAATATTTAAATAAAGCAATCAATTTTGAGTTCTTCTGTATTTTATTATTGCCTATTGCATCTACTTCTCCCTACTTATTGTGATGAAGGCCCTCCACAGGAGCTAGTATTTGAAATTCACCCCATTTGTATTTTTACATTAAACAGTGTGTGTTACATCTGTTGTCTTGCATATTTTAGAAACCTTAAAGAAAATGTGCTCTCTGACAGAGATTTCTCAAATACACAGGCCAATAGACGTAATATACACTGTTTAATGCAAAAATACCAGTGGGGCATCAAATTCTCTAACTTTTAAAGTAATAAAAATGTCAGATTTTAAATATATATATATATATATATATATATATATATATATATGTACACACACTAGCTTGCCCTATCAGGTGACATTTAAGCTAGCTCCTGTGGAAGGCTCTTGATTGGGCCTTTCAGCTTGTTCAGAAGTTTGAGAGTCCCTAAGTCTTTGCATATTCTGAGTATTGGAAACACTTCTGGCTGCTGTTTGATCTGGGTTTTCATATGCACAGGACTTCCTTTTCCTCACTGCAGCCTCGATTGCAATCTAGTCCACTGTTAGTAGAGATTTCTTTTTGCAAGGTATACTGCTGCTGTATGCGATAGGCAACAATAAACTATAGAAGAACTCAAAATTGATCACTGCATTTAACTATTGCATTAATATTTAAGCTTACCTTTTAAAAGTTCAACAATAATTCTTTTGCCACCACTTAATTTAAAGACAATTTGATGTACATAGGTTCTTACTTTCTGTACAATTATTTTTCTTTTATGGGTGACTTTGACTGGATTTTGCAATTTCGATTATCCCCAAATTTACTTTGAAGTTGTAAAAAATTATCATACAAAATATTTTGTTGCAAAAACTCACATAAAAAAATCACTGAAATCAATCGCAGTAATGAAAATTTGGGAATCCAAAATTTCTGTGACATAAGCTATTGAAAATTAGAGAGTTGTTTCCCTTTAATTGAAAAAGTGTGACAAACTGACATTCACTGTTATATATATATATATTAGATCTGTGTGCCACATCTAAGCTACGCTTGGAAAATAACTACATTAGTTCTGGGTATGATGATAAACTACATCCAGCAGCAAGGCCTTTCATTGGGATATTGGTGCTTTTGAGGAGCATTGTAGCACTTGTTAGCATCTCAGCAAATAGTGATCCGCTACTGTCAAACAAAAACAAAACATGATGAAAGTATAAAAAAAAAAATTTTATAAAAAGATTATCAACAAAACATCTTTATTTTAAAATTACCAACAATACACACATACTAGCAAATTGTAGAGATTTCACCCAAACCCATTTAAAATGCTACCAAACAACCAACAATTTACCAAAATTACACAAAAATATCTTGAAATACTAATAAAATCGCCATTGGCTTCAACTACAGCCACCAGACGACTTTGGAATTATTTGAAACTCTTCTGGACAGTCTCCTGGTTTAAGTTGGTGAATGCTGACTATCCTTGCTTTCAGTTCATCTTTGGTGTTACAAGGAGTCTTTTTGGCCTTTTGCTCAACTCCGCCACACACATAATAATCAAGGGGGATGCAGTCTGTGGAGTTAGTTGGCCAGATGTAAGAGCTGATGTGGTCGCAGAAATTGTCTGACAGCTATGACTGAGTTCTCCTGCTTGTGTGACATAGTGCAGAGTCCTGTTGCTTTATCTTTATTATGTGTGGGGTATAGCATCTGAAATGCAATTATTTTTTTTTTTCATCTCTTTTTCACAAGTAAAGACTGAAATTTAAATCAACATTTTAAATCCAAATTCAACTCATTTTACTTTATTACATGTAAAACAATTTTTTTATAAACAAAAAATATTACTTTAAATTTTCTTATTTCAAAGAGTTATGCATTTCTCTCTATCAAAATTTCTAAATTTTAATTTTTTTTTTTTTTTGTTAATAAGGTTGGCTGGTTCCTAAAGAATCCAAAATGTCCCATTTGGTTATTGGCAAGTGAAACTCATCTCACAGTTCTTTTCTCAAAGGTAATTGTCATTTATTTTACAATAACAAAAAATTAGATTTTTTTTTTTTTTTTTTTTTCATCTCTGGAAAAATATTTTAAATTGCCTTTTATTGTTTGAACAGCACAATGTTATCGGCTGTAGTCAGGATCATTGAGTCAGTGTGAATGATCCTTCACCAGAATTTTTCTTCTCTTAGACTGGTTGCCACCTAAGGCTATAGAACCCAGTTCGTTTTATTAGGTTGGTGCAAAAACAATGACGTAATAATGTTGTTTTTTGACGTTAAAAAATACGTCAAAAAATGACATTATGTCATTATTTTTGCACCAACCTAATATTATTTACCAATAGCGGGGAGAGAAGAGTTGAATTCATACCTTTAGTGAATGTAATGGATCTGACTGGAATTCAAACTCTCAGATTCCTCGATCCGAGCCACAATCGATATACAATGATTCATTTGATGTGCTTTGTTAGATTTTCATCAGTTAACAGATTACTGATAAAAAATGTTTATTTATTTATTTTTTTTTTTTTTGTTTTTTTAAATATATTTTCACCCAAAATGAACTAAAACATTTATTTAAAAATACCATGTCCTTTCAAGGAGTAAGCAATCTCCAGCAGATACTTTTTGTGAATTGCCATCACTTCTTGGGGAAAGATAGTGGACTCATTGACTTCTCTATAGTTGTGATTCAGTGTAGTCCTTCTCTTGCCTCCACTACTATTTAGGGCTAGAGGGACCAGTCCATCCTGCTATTTAACCCATAGCTGGAGGGAGAAGAGAAGAATTCTTACTTTTCCCAAGGGCGTTAGGATGAAATTAAATGTAACAGACTAGGACAGAAATTGAACGTGATTCACTAATTCCACTTTTCATACTAATATTCATTACACTACTTGTACATCCTTGATAAAATAACTTTATAAAGCATTATTGCTGTAAACCTTTTATTTTTAATATTGTAATAGTTGAGTACGCTGTACAGATTATATAGTGTAGTGGGTTTTAACTACTTTTTTTGCTTAAGGTGAGTTAAGGCAATAAAACATTATTCTTCATAGTTTTTCTTAAAATTGTAGTAAAAGTACACTAATGAGTTAGCAAAGTATGTGCTACAGAATCTATAGTGGGTTTTAACTATTTGGGATTTTTAGAAACAAAAGAATGTTAAACTTCCATGTAATGTTTGGAAGTACCATGTTTATACTTTTGTTGTTAATTCTTGAGAAAATAGAGAATGCATAAATCCAGTTGCACATGTTTAGGTTTTATTAAAATTCCAAAAATAACGTTTTGAAACAATGAAATTTGCTTAGGAAGCATACAATAATAGTTGTGTTGAGAGAAGAGCTGTCCTTTTGTCACACCATTTATTTTTATTTTTTCATGTTTTTTTTTTCTAGCCTTTGTCCTCTTTGTTTATGATGTCTGTCATAAGTTGCAAAGAGTTTCCTGAACATTTTTCTTTTAGAATATAAAACAATGTTCTCTTTTGTGTTTTCCTTTTAGGAAAAAGGTATTGTGTTTCCAGCAACACAAGAAGTGACTGCAAAACAAATATTTCAAAGGTTTGACCATGAAGGTAAGTCCATTGGATTATTTTTATCCATTTTCCCCAAAAATAATTTTTTAAGCAATTTTAGGAAAAGAAATATTTTTCTTTTATGGCTTAGTTCTGTCATCTTAGTTTGAATATCACTCTTTGTCATGTTGCATGTCAGCCTCTTTGGGGTATTTACATAAATCCAATCTTTTCATAATCAAACAAATCTAAATTTCATAGGTTTCATTTGTTTGCTGCCTCAGATAAGATGATAATCATCAGTTTAATTTCCAGGGCAAAATTCCTCCTCATGCGTGCAGGTGTGTGTATATATACACACAAGTTGTATATTCCTTTCCTTATGTATATATGAGTGGTCTATTTTAAATACTTTTAGGATAGGAGTTGTTTTTTTCTTTTTTTTCATACACATTTTTTTTTTATTTAACCATTGACAGTCTGTTTCATGAAGATATTAAATTATTTCAAACTGTCTGCATGCTGACATATTCCATTTAAAAAATATGAAAAAGAATTCTTAAGCTTGAGCATCCAAAAGAAACAAATACACATTTTGAAAATCAAACACCATAAAACGAGTTGTTAATGGGTAAATCCCCACCCCCAGTGTTTGTGTTTTACAGAATGTGTAAGCTAAACAAAAATGGCTAACTAGTCAGGACTGTAGCACTATGATTGGAATCCCCATTTAGAAGAGAGAAAAAGTGTACTTTTATCTTGATCTCAAGTGTTTCTGTTATATGACTGACAGATGACATCATTGAAGTTAGGTCTTCTAAACAGCATCCACTTGAATGAAAAGGAGCAGAAGAGTAAATAAGTGAATGTTGGCTTTTGAGGTTAAGCAAAAACAAGCTGGACATTGATGATATGCAGTTGCTAGTTCATATTAACAGTCACAGTTGGGATGTAGAACATTGTGACAGATTATCTCTTGGGTAGTTACAATACTGCACATTCATGTTGCCAGCCATACATCATGATATATAGGTGGGAGAAGGGAAGGGCTGAGCAGTTAAACTGACATGACAGAAATTGCCCCAAGTGTCATCAAGCTACCCACCTAGACTGAGGCAGTGAAGCCCTGAATAAACACCTATTAGTATTATTGGAAACAAGATTCAAATTCTCATTTCCTGAAATATTTGTTTTCAGCTTTCATTTCCTTGTGAGCATGCAGTAGGCTTTTCCCAGTTTTTGTTGCAGGCCAGCGTGAACACAATGTGGAGGAATTCATTGAGTTAGTAGGAAGCTGGGTGATGGTCCTGGTGTGAGGGTTTTGTTCTATGTTTACAGAACTTTGGCAACTCAAACTGAGTGGGTGTTGTTTGAACTTCATGGGCGTGGAATCTTGATTTTAATAGATTATCTTTGTTTTAACATGACTGAAAACAATACGTTTGCAGTAATAGAGGAGTGAAAGGTCTTCTGATCCCAGATTCTTTGTCATGCTGTGCCTTCAGTAGAGAGAGACAAGGCACTATATGGGGATGATAAGTAACTAGCTAACCTGTTGACTTTTCTTTACCTTTCTCTGTCTCACTTTTTCCAAGAAATGATGCTTACTATGCCCCCTTGAAATGGAGCAAGTAAAAAGAAACCTGAAGAAAATTATCAGACTCATTCAGTCTGATGCAGCATTGGGGTCCCTACTGTGGAACTGCCAATACACACACAATATAACAAATATATATAATCTTCATATCTTTGAGATAATAACACTATCAGATTTTATTATGCTTTTTTATGACTTTTATTATGTATGTTTCATGATGAAATTAGTATTAACGAACTGTTGTTGGCAAAACTTTGAAAAATACTTAAATTTTAAATGATTTTTGTTAACTTTATACTTTTGCAACTTTAAAATTTTTTGGTGCATTCTTCTGTTAATTTCCCCCCAAAATCTTTACTTGAATATTATTTTTAATTCTCATATAAAACAATTTTAATGTTAGATCAAAAGTCTTCTATTGGATGAATATCCAGAGAGTTTGGGGCTCATTCCATAAATTTAGTTTCTTTGAAACCATTTTTCCTTTAGTAGAATAGAAAGGAGTATTGATTTATGTGAATCAATGCTACCTAGTTGCATATTGTCCAGGAATTTACAATTTTTTGTATTTATATTGATAGTAGTAATGGGATGATACCTATATTCTTACCGATTTCAATATAATTCCTGATACTGTTCTAAATTTCCATCTGATTCCCAATTCCAATATCTACAATGAATAAATTCATTATTTTCAGCACCTATGGTTGGTTTGGTAAACTTAATGAACAAAATATATTTATTAATAAAACCTTTAGTAGAAAAATGAATGCAAAAGCTTATGAAATAAAGTTAGATATCCTTTTCATTTAAAAAAAAAATGGGGTAAAAGTTTAAACAATAAAAAGAACAATTTCCTTATGTAAATCACTTGAGTACCTAGCTTCAGTTGACATATTGCTTTACTTAGGTTATCATCTGAAATCTTAAATCTTCCAAACTATACTTTTCTGCTTGGCATTGGATACACTTGCTATAATTGGGGACTGAAAATAATAAACATTGATTGAAGTTAAAATTTTTCACTGTTAGATAAAAAATGTTTCTAGTTTTCTAATGTGTATAATTTGTAAACATTCAACTAATAATGCTTTGCTATTGTAAAATCAAAAAGGGTTTATTTTTTGTTCACCTATTAAGTTTTAACAAGCAGAGGTGCCCTCTAAATATTATGCAATGTCCTTAAAATTTTATATGTGGCATTTTTCAATGAATGGAACAAATTTAGGGGTGACAATTCAATTTCAGCACACATTTCAAAAATAAGAGACACCCTAATATATTTAATATTGTAACAATAATACTCTAAGCAGAAAGGTACCATCCTATGTATTGTGGTTTAACTCATGCATATATTTTGATAAAGTACAAGGAGTACCTAATACTGCAAAATGGAATAAAAAAAATAAATGCAAATTTTAAATTTGCTTACAGACATTTAATAAAAATTAAATATGAATTATCACAGCAACTTAATAAATAAATAATAAAGGGTCTTTAATCTTATCTAAAAAAAAAAAAAAAAAAAATTTAATCACTATTAAAGTTTTGCTCTCTAAAATAAATTTCTCACAACTAAAAAATCTAATTTCTAAAAAGAATCAAAAAGTGTTTTATTTTTATTTTTTAAAAATCACAACACAGTAAAAACATATCCGTTGATTTTTTTTTTTTTTTTTTTAGAGAGACAAGCAATTTTAGCAAACTTTACAATAAATTTTTTAAAAATATTAGGAAGTTGAAAACTAAATAATGCTGATATCCAACTTGATCATTTTATAAGGTATGGGATTTTTCACTGTAAAAATAGCATTAAAACAAAACCAAGTTTTATAAGTGTATAAAAAAAAAGTATATATAAGTGTATAAAAAAAAAATAAAAAAAAGTTAAAAACAAGTATTTTCATCCCATTTTTATTTGGCATGATTAAGCTTTAGTTTTTTCCACATTTAACATTTGTTTTAATATTTTTAAAATAAAACTAGTCAAATTTCATCTTGTAATAATCTAATAAATAACTGAAAAAAAAAAATCAAACCCATGCAAGAAATACACATTGACTGTTGTTCCCATCCTTATGAAGATTCTAATCATTTTTAAACTTATCTTTATAAGTGTTATGGGAACTTACCTATAACGATAATGGACTCTTCCTAACACTATAAGTACTGTGCCTCTCGAAAGGTATGATGAACGAATGGTGTAACGAGTCAAGACAATATTAGTTCACTCTAAACCAGACGGACAGTCATTACTAACACCTTCAACTTCTTGTACTATATTTCTGTTGTAATATATCTTTGTTATTCTACTCTTGTGTTTGTGTTGTTCTTCCTTGGTTCTAACCTTGGAACATAACTGTGGTGCAAGGATATTGGACCATAACAATAAGTTTAAGAATTAGAATCTTTATAAGGATGGGAATAACTGTAAATGTGTATTTCTTGCATGGATTTTATTTTTTATTTTTTTCTTTCTTTTTTTTTTTTTTTTTTTTTTTTTTTTTTTTTTTTTATGGAAAGTTTGAGAACTGAGTAGAAACTTGCCCATTTATTTTTTTTTTAGTTTTATTGATAGTTTAAAATCAATAAATATTTATATCTTTTTATCCTGAGTACCAAGAATGGAAAATTAAGTTTGAAACAAAAAAAAAAAATCCAAAGAAACAATTTTGGAAACAGCAATTAGGTTAAAAATTCTATAATGCTGATTCCGATATTTCTAATTCCGATTAATTGCCCCACCACTAATTGATACCATCATCAACTTTGATAGAACCTATACTTTAACTGCCTACAATAATACAGAACATTATTCCACCTCTGCATTATTGTCTTTTGATTGTCTATTTTCAAGAAAGTTCTAACCTCTTGTCTAACCATCTGATCAACCCAGTACAGTTCCATTGTCATCACCTGTTGAGAAGAAATTAGACTTAGCATTGTTTGGCAATTGTCCACTATTTCTTATTATCATGTTCAGTCTTTGCTAAAAAAATTGTGTTCATCCTTCAGGATTTTTTTTCGCAGTTAGACCTTTCACGAAAATTAATCCCTTGAACATATCTGGAATCATTTTCTTTAGTTTAAATTGTTCACATTCTCTGTTTATGGTAACTGCATATGTGACAAATCTTCAGCCTCTTTTCTGGTTAAATTCATGCACTTCCAACAAGCCTGGAACAGAGAGCACTTGTCACTAAAAATTTCCATCAGAATGTGTAGTGTCTTCAAACCCTATTTCCCCTGGTTTTCTTGATAAAATATAATTTCAGTACTTTTTGTACTCTATTGGCATAATTTTTCTTAACAACAACCTGTTTTTTTTTTAATTTTATTTTCTTCCCAGACACTGCATTCCTGACTAAATATTTTCTCATGACTGAAAATTCACAGCAAAAGTCAGTCCCTCATCAGGATTGTATATGAATTCTGATATGGTGTTTTACACAGCATCTGTTGTAAAAGACATTGAAGTATTATTCTACAAAATCACTTCTAACAACTCTTGTTATTTTTTGCAATTGTAACAACAGTTGCGTATTTTGTTGTTGCTTCTGTTGTTGTTGAATTTCAACTATTAAAGCCAAAATTTTCTCCATATCTACAAGAAAAAAATTTTATTTTATATTTTTTTTTTTTTTTTAAACCAATGTGGTTGAAATTCTTGTAACTCCTGTTGCACATGCATAAGTTTTGAAAATCTGGCTGCCCACTATTATAACTCCAGTTATAATTTGGTGCTTGTTATACTGTGTGCTTGAGTTCAAGTTCCTACATTATTGTAACTTCAGTTATTATATTGCGAAATTATACCTCGCTTGTGTTCGCAGATCCTCATCACCAGCTATTATATCTCCGGTTATAATGTTGTGCTTTTTATCCCACACTTGTTTTCGAACGTACTCATCGCCAACTATTCTAACTCCCTATTGTAAGATTATTGTTATAACACATACTCATACTTGTTATGATATAATTCATTAAGTATTTTCTATATGTAATGCTAGTGCCGTACACCTGTAGCATGAAGATTGACTTTATTATGATTACTCTTGACCTCATAACATGGAACTCTTTATAGTATTGGATGAATTCATAGTCACTGAGAAGTGGGGGTATTCAACAACACTTTTCAAAAAATTATTAATGCAGTAGTCACTTGCAAAAAAAAAAAAAATTATAATCTTAAATATGCTTTGTCTTTAAATGGCCCACAAAGCTATGATATATATATATATATATATATATATATATATATTTGCAATATGATGAAAGACCCTTGTGTTGTGTAATAAAATCTCACACCATCAAAAAATATTTCTAATAAAATAGATATTATAAACTGAATTGATATGTTATAGTTTATTATGTAACTATATCGTAAAAAATGTAGTCTGGTTTTATTGTGAAAACATTGACTTTTTTAAAAAAATTTTTTAATCATTTAATTTCAAACAAGACAATAAAGTCACTAGGCTGCAGGGGTTTACAGGGAATGAAAGAGAGTGAGAAGACTTTAGTGAGGAAAGGACAATAAAGGAAGAGGGTTCAGGGAGACAGAAGATGGCGATTGTTATTTTTAGTGGATACTCATTTAAGTAGATGCTCTATTTATTTATTAAACAGTATATTTATTTTGGGACCTAATAACAGTTCCCTTTGCCTCGAAGGACATGGGTTTGGATTTTGCTGGAGAGCACATATCTTTCTTTAATAAGATTTCTTGAATATTCAGGCCAGTAGATGAAAATAAATAAATATAGTTTAATAAATAAATGGAGCATCTACTCCAAAATTCACTAAAATAATGTTTAAAGTGATAAAATATATATCTTTCTGTATCTCTCTCTTATATATATATATATATATATATATATATATATATATATATATATAGTTTTAAGATATGCTATATTTATAGGATAAAGTGCTCAATATCAGAGATAGACAATAAGTATAAAAGTGAACATTAAAGTCAACACTCAGAGGCAACAGACTGTTTCATCCTAAACACAATCATGAAGCCTGATGATTGCGTTTAACATGAAAACTCCAAATGTTGACTTTAATGTTCACCGTAAGCAATGTGATAATACGTATTAAGATGCCAGGGATTACTGAGCGTGAAAGGGAATGAGAAGTCTTTAGAGAGAATAGGACACTAAAACAACATGATTCAGAAAGACAGAAGATGGTAATTGACATTGCATTTAAACTTCTTAAGATTGTAGGTGGTAAGGAAGCAAGAAACCAGAAGAGAGTTCCACAGGTGAGAAGTGCAAGAAAAACTGTTAGAATAGAAGTCGTAGTTGCAGCTAGCTAGTTCAATGATAAAACTGTAAAAAAATCTAGCAGCATGCTTAAATTCACCTAGTCAAGGCACTAGGGGGAAATGCTCATCAGAACAGTTGCCTTGAAATTATTTGTACAAAAGTTAGAAGGGAAGACACATGTCAGTGAGAAAGTGACTAAGATGCCAAGATCAGTTACATTACACACCCTTTGAATTTTGTTAAGAATCTTGAGATATACAGCAGGAGCACCAGACCAGATATGGCAGTAGTATTCAATGCACAGACGAAAGGTAGATTTATAAATGTGCAAGATGAATTCGGAAAAAAAAAAAGCATCTAGCACATAAAAAGTGAACCAATTTTCCTAGCAATAGATGTAGCAATTGATTCAATACAGTTGCTCCACTTCATGTCAGTGGAAATTTGAGCCTAAGAAAGTGTAAAATTTTGCTCTCTTGGAGTTTAGCATTCAATCAGTTATGTGCCATGCATGATACATCATGTATCTTTCAACACATGACTGACAAGGCAAATTTTTCCCACAGTAGGTTGCCATTTCTTTCTGCAGTAGGCCAGTTGCCATACAAGGTTATAGAACCCAGTCTGTCCTGCTATTTACCCATAGCTGGGGAGAGAAGAGGATTCATACTTTTCTCAAGGGTACTAGCACGTAAATAAATGTAATGGATTCGACAGGAATTTGAATGCAGCTCTCTGATTCCTCAGTCCAAGCTGCTATCCATTACTCCACCCAATGCTAATGGCAGACAGAAAAGGTTCTTTGTTGTGATTAAACCAAAGCAGGTTTACAAGCCATTTCTTTCCCAAGTTAACTACTGATTGGAGGTCCTTTTTAAGAGCAATTGCCAAATGTATTATGTTGGATCTGTGAGACTTGCTACTAAGACAAGTAAATTGCATAAACATAGATATAATGTATTTTTGCACACATTTGTGCCTTTTATAGCGATCCATGTTTTATGATATTTCATATTTGCTTAAATTAAAATGTTTTAACATTTACATATACAATATAGATGATTCCCCCCCCCCACAAAAAATACTGAACTGTTGAAGGCAAAAAGAACTTTGTTTTATAGACTGCATATAGCTTTGTTATTGGAGAATTTATCACTATCTAGTCTTGATAGTTCAAAAGTATCTATGCAGTTTTGTGGGTGATGAAATGTTGCAAGCTTCTTGCTACTATATCACTATTTCCATGGCAAATGTTGTAAGAAGCTACATTCCTTAGTTGCACTATTTCTAACCTTCACTGTTAAGACTTGTCATGCCACATAGACTGAGAAGAATCACCTCCATTGTCATCATATTTCATTAGTAAAAAAAAAAAAAAAAAAAAAAAAAGTTCTATTCAAATGCTTCTTCCCAAGAACCACTCTTTTGTGTCACAGACATCGAAGAGGGTGCTTTCTTGACCACTACAATCATAACCTCTTAACGTTTAAGGTTAATGGTTCTCTATCACACATATTCTCATAAACTGTACTTTTTACCTTTTATTTTTACTGCTCTTGCAACAACTTCATTCAGTAACCCTCTGCCTTAAGTGGCTCTTGGACCTTGTGTTGGGTAAAGAAAAAAAAATCAGTTGGGTCACGAGATCACCAAACAACATACTTCAGTTGGCCCATGAATACGTTCCAACACGTGTCAACAGAAAAAGAAAACCAGTTCAGTTCAAACATTAGAAAAAGCAGTAGTGAAAGAAAGTAAAAGCAACTTTCCATTAAGACTGCCAAGAGAGTAATCAGCTTCCTCTTCTAAATAAAGAAGAGAGTAAATATCTCCTAAGTGCTGAAGAGTATGTACTTTGATATTCTAATATTAAATAATGGTACTTTGGCACAATGTCTACAGTGAGTGTGGTTCATATAAATTTACATGGAGTGCTACAGTAAAAATTGTTAGATATCATGGTTGTAATATTGGTTGAGAATCGACAACTCTTTGTCTTCTGCTTTTTCTCCTTTTAAATGCTTTCACTTCATACAGCAATTTGAAATAACAGCAAACCATCTAATTTAAATGGATGAGGTAGGGGGTGGGTCATCATTTTTGCACACCAGGCAATGGTTCAAGTCTTGTCTAATGCAGTTACCAATCAGCAATTTAATCCGATTTGTTGCTCGTTTTTCTTTTTGGCACTGACTGTTGAAGATTAGTGTGATGGTCAGTTTATTGTGTCTGGCTGTTGATTGTGACTTGGTCATTTCTTTTGGCATCATTTTTTTTTTTTTTTTTTTTTTTTTTTTTTTTGGCTTACCAGGTTATTTATGAATATTTCTTTGGCTCTTTAAATAATATTTGAGATAGATTAAGTTTATTTTGCCAATATACAAATACAGTAGAATACAAAACATTGAGAACTGATCTGGCATTAATTGAGGCCTGGTTCCAATGTTGGCTTAGAATCTGCTATTACTTGTGCTCTCAACTCACTGCTTATACTCCTTCTAAAAGCTAACACTTTTTACGACAATTCATCATTAAAAACCTCAAGTCATGTTCTTAAATAGCCTCATCAGATTAAGACTTTCATTTGAATGTCACGAATGATGCCAAACTTGTTGATAAATATCTAAACTGTCAACTGTATACAGCTACTTCCTCAGATCAATAGTTAAAAATAGCTTTGAGTGAATGAGGCCTGTAGGTCTTAGCAAGGATTCGAATCTTGTGGACTGGCATTACAGAATCACAAATAAACAACTGAACTAAATAACAGAATCCACATCACTTGATTTTCAACCGCATGAACAACTAAATTGGGTAGCACATGTAACTTGAAGAGAAAATAATAGCATTATTAATATGTTGATGTTTCACACTACTTCAAGTAAAAGGTTAGGAAGTCCCCATCACTACTGGAAAGAGAGATAAAAGTTAGTGGACTTGATTAACATATTTCCCTAAAAAATTGTTTTAAGATTTTATAAATTTCAACTGAAGGTAGCACTGGCTGGTTGGTCAATAAATACTGAATGTTTCCTTATAAGGAAACTATTAATATTACCATTATTTTGAGAGATAAAGATACATTTAGTATTTACTCCATTCGCTGGTGGGATATGGTACAAAGCCAGTTTAAAGTGGGGAGTCCAAATGCATGCAAATGGGCTAAGACCAAAAATTGCTCAGTCCCTACAACCAATGACATGCTGGCATCAATATTTCACTGACCCTACCTCTTTGGTGAAATGAGAGTGGTGCTGCTACAGGATTGGAATCCTCAGGACCAGGCATCACTCAATTATTTGTTGTATTCTGACTGAAGACAAACACAATTTAGTTAAAATGTAGTTTGTCTGCCCAAAGGGAGATGCAAGACTTTCATGTTGGCCTGATGGCCAGGGCATAAAGAAAAGCATTACTCAAGTAGCACTAGTTGCTTATTCATTGAATGCCGAATGTTTCCTTCTAAGGAAATGGCTAATGTTACAGTTACCCTCATTTCAGTGAATGTGGGGGAGTAATATTTCTTCAATGTCTGAATTAACAGCTGGATTGATTCCCAGTCTTCTTATCTCACTGGAGGCTTATAGTCACATCACATTGAAACGCTGGTTTATGATCAACGAAATTAAGCAACGTTGAGGCTGGTCAGTACCAAGATGGGAGACTGCTTAGGTATAACAGTTGCTGGAAGCTTGGATGTACAGGTGGTGTAATGGATAATGGCGTGGAATCATTAATTGGAGATCTGAGTTCCAATTCCAGTATGAATCCACCTCTTGTCCCTCCCCCGGCTGTGGGTTAATTAGTAAGACTTGCATCACAAAAAATTTCTTAGAATATAAAAATGTTTTCTGGCTTTAAATAACATGCAAAAAAATGAATCAATTACCTCACTTATGATTGTATTGTTTTGTTTTGTTTTTTTTTTGCAGGAAATGGTTTCATTTCTACATCCTCCTTGGCTGAACTGCTACAAGAACTCGATCTAGGAACAGAAAAGGAATAGTAAGTATAACATTCTCTTATTTCAATTAAATTAACCTTCTTTTTCTATTAACAGATATATGGAAAAGATTTATCAGGATTGAAATTTAAGAATATGTTTACTTATTAGGAAACAAAATATTTGTTAATGAGCAATATATGGTATAAATGGTTTCAGCATAGTGTGATGTTACATGCAAAAATAGGATTTCTTGCAGAAAGTATGAGAAAACACGATTTCTGAGTTTCTTTTAGATGGAGTAAAATAAGATCTGAAATATAAAATGAAAGCAAGCATTTTATTTTTTAACTGAAAAATATTTTATTGTAAGAATTATTAGGTTGGTGCAAAAATAATGACGTAATAATGTCGTTTTTGACGTTAAAAAATACATCAAAAAACGGCGTTATTACGTCATTATTTTTGCACCAACCTAATATTTTAAATATGAAGCAGAATGAGTCAATTTGGCTTTGGGCCTGGTATCAACACCTTGTCCCCCCCTTTTTCTCATATTATAAACTCATTTCTATATGTGGATTACATTATATAGAAGTACTTAAATGAGACTTCACTTTCTACACACTTTGAGATAGTGAGAGTATTGCTACCTTGATTATGTTTGAAGTGACTTGTAATTCATTTAGTCCATGACTTCATTCATGACTTCACTTTGTCCAAGACGTTGAAATGGCAGTTTGTGCTATGATCATTTGTTCTTGTTTAGGCATTACTTCATTCATGACCTTTTTGACATGTTTGTATATGAGCCGTTATTTTGTTTTATTTTTTATTATCATAACTACTGTAGAAGTCAAGTGACTTATCTGCCAAAATGGCTGCCTCCTTCTATTTCCTTGTAAAGGCAAGCCAGCTGATTTTACCTTATTTTAGGAGAGCGCCTAATACACCAGTTGGGTTGGTCCATTTTGCTAGAATGGACCTTCCCAATACATTTGCATGAGGGGTCTTTATTCAGCTATATATTTCTCCATAAATGACTCAAGTCAGTTTTGGCTTTGGCTACATTTGCCTACTTGTGTGCTAAACCACTGGCAAACTAGCTAATATTCAACATGGCGCTGCGAACAGGATACGATGACTGGCAAGAGCTACTTATCAAAATTGGCATTCCTACCGACTCTGCCAAAACCTATGCTGAATCGTTTGTGAAAGAGAATATTACTAAGGATAGCCTCTCTATGTTAGACCGGGAAATCCTTAAAGAACTAGGTGTCACAACCATGGGACATGCCCTAGCTATCCTTAAGCTATCAAAGGAGCAACCTTTGACATCAGACAGCTACACGAAGGCCCCTGCAGCCAAACTCCCCCAGCTCCATTCAGAGATGACATCACAGCAATTCCGAAAGTTCAGAATTGATTGGGAGGTATTTGTGCAAATGACAAACATGCCCCCTACACAGACCAACATCCATTCAAAACCCAAATAGCCGTCGATGGGACATAGCTGGGCGAATAGTAGAGACGCTTCCCAACCGTCAATATAGAATTAGAGTTGCAGGATCAGGCAGAATAACCCTGCGGAACCGTAGGTTTCTAAGGAAACTTGAAGCACCCATAATCAAGACCCCCATACCAAGCGCCATGCCTGTGTCACCTGAGCCGACAATTACGGATACATGCAGACCTCATCAATCTGCCAAAGACTCGGAAAATGGTGACATTACATTACAAAATAAACCAGCGTCCCAGGGCCCTACTCAATCACAGCCATCAAGAACGAGGATTCCCAGGGCGCTATCCCGACTACTCCCGTACAATCAGCCAGGCAATAGGGAATTAATTCCTCCCAAACGGCCAATATGCTTCCTCAATGGGGAGAGGAGGGAGATGTAGAAGTCAAGTGACTTACCTGCCAACATGGCTGCCTCCTTCTATTTCCTTGTAAAGGCAAGCCAGCTGATTTTACCTTATTTTAGGAGAGCGCCTAATACACCAGTTGGGTTGGTCCATTTTGCTAGAATGGACCTTCCCAATACATTTGCATGAGGGGTCTTTATTCAGCTATATATTTCTCCATAAATGACTCAAGTCAGTTTTGGCTTTGGCTACATTTGCCTACTTGTGTGCTAAACCACTGGCAAACTAGCTAATATTCAACAACTACCAGTAGCTATCAGATGATATTTTAGCTCTCTTTGTGGTATTTAACCTACCAAAGAAATTTATACAAGGCTTATTAAAAGCACAAACAGGCAATTAAAAAGTTAGAAATGTGTAGTGACTTTAACTCCTGGTAACTGAAATTTCTTCTTTTTTTTTTTTTTTTTTTTTTTAATTTTAGGCGATAAATACGAAGGTTCCCTGGTACAAAGATTGTATCACTAAATAAATAAGTATGAATCATACCTTGTACCAAGTTTGTATGACAAAATTATTTTTTTTATAGTCATTTTTTGCCAAATGTCCTTGTATTTCATAATAATATTTTTCCATTTTCTTGTTTAACATCAATTTGAAACATACGCAGTAACAATATTTTCCTACTAAATGATTCCTGTGTCAGATAGCTGAAGATTCTGCATTAGAAAGATTGCATAGCTATGTGTTTTCTGTACTAGAGGAATATGAAGCCCCCCCCCCCCAGTACAACCTTTGTATCAGTAAATGATGCCCGTGACAGAAAAGTGTGAAACTTCCTGAGTAGTGTGCTGAGTAAATATGAAGGTCATATGAGTAAAGTTTCTTTCATTAAATGATTCCTAGGCAGAAAAAGTGTACGATTTCATAGTAAAATGATGATGTCCCTAAATGATTCCTGTGTCACTTAGATGTAGAGTGTTTTCTTTATCAAGCTCGGATCACTGAATGTTTCCCCTGTTAGATAACTGTGAAAGTTCCCAAATACAAACATTATCTCAGGAAATAATTCCTAGGCTATATATGTATGACGTTTCCTAATATGAAGATTCTATTACAAAATCGTTCCTCTGACAAATAAAGAAGTGTAGCTTGTGTCTAGCGTTTTTATCACTAAATGATTCCTGTGGCAAAAAAGTGTTATGCTTCCCTAGTATTAGCATTATATTACGAAATAATTCATGTTCCAAATATATCAAGTATGCGACATTCCATATTAAAATCACCAAATGTGGAATAAGAATTAAGCGTACCTCATGCAGAGTTTATATCATTAAATTACTCCTGTGCCAAATAAGTACGAAGTGTACCTTGTGACTACTTTCTATCACAAGTGGTTAAGTTTCATTCATTAAATAAATATGAAGCGTACTTCGTGCCTACTTTGCATGTCTAAATGATTCCTGTGCCTAATGAGTACGAAGCATACCTCATGACGATAATGTATAACTAAACAATTCCTGTGCCAGATAAGGAGGAAGGTTCCTTTTCTACCTGTGCATAGAACATATGACCTCATGCCTAATTTTTATCAAAATGATTCCTGTGTCAAATAAGTATCAGACATGCCTCATACCAAGTTTGTATCACAAAATGAGTATGAAGAACTACATTGTGCCTAGATTTTCATAGCAAATTGATTCCTGTGTCAAATAATATTAAATATACCTTGCTCCATGTTTTCTATGACTAAATGATTTAAGTGCCAAATAATTATCATTATGTACATTATGCCAGCTTTCTATCACTAAATGACTCCTGTGCCAAATAAGTTTGAAGCGTACCTCATGACAAATTTATATAACAAAACTATTCCTGTGCCTGATAAATGTGAATGATCCCTATTCGCTAAGATGAAACAAGGAATGATTCCTGTACCAAGTATATATGAAGTATACTGCATGCCACTTTTCTGCCACTAAAGAATTCCTGTAACAAATAACATTAAAGATTCCTTGTGTCATGTATATATGACAAAATCATTCAAGAACAAAATAAATAACAAGCATACATTGTATCAACTTTATATAACTGAATGACTCCTGTGCCATGTAAGTGGAAAAGTTCCCTATTAGTTAAAGTGTATCCACAAATAATTCCTATACAAAGTTTGTATCACTAAATGACTTCTGTGCCAAATATGAAGTGTATCTCATTCCTAGTTTATATCAGTAAATGATTCCTGTGCCAAATAAGTACGAAGCGAGTCTCTTTCCTAGTTTGTATCATTAAGTGACTGATGTGCTAAGTAAGTATCATGCATACCACGTGCCAAGTTTGTATAGATAAATGATTCCTGTGCCAGATGAGCGTAAAAGCTCCCTGTTAGGTACAGTGTATCCTCAAATGATTCCTATTCCAAGTTTGTATCACTACATGACTCCTTTGCCAAGTAAATATGAAGTATATCGCATTCCTCATTTGTAGCAGTAAATCACTCCTTTGCCAACTAAATATGAAGTGTACCTCATTCCTTATTTGTATCACTAAATGATACCTGTGCCAAATAAGTAAGTGTGCCTAAGTCAAGTTTGTATCACTAAATGACTGCTGTGCCAAGTAAATATGAAATGTATTTCATTCCTAGTTTATAGCACTAAACGATGCCTGTGCCAAGTAAATATGAAGCGTACCTGATTCCTAGTTTGTATCACTAAATAACTCCTGTGCCAGATCAGTTTGAAGTGTACCTCATTCCAAGTTTATATCACTAAATAACTCCTGTACCAAGTAAATATGAATGTATATCATTCCTAGTTTGTATCAGTAAGTGACTCCTGTGCTACGTAAGTATCATACATACCACAGGCCAAGTGTTTATAACTAAATGATTCCTGTGCCAGATAATTGTGAAAGTTGCCTGTTGAGTGTATTATCAAATGATTCCTGTACCAAGTTTACATCAATAAATAACTCCTGTGCCAAATAAGTATGAAGCGTACCTGATTCCAAATTGGTATCACTAAACAACTCCTGTGCCAAGTAAATATCAAGTGTATCTCATTCCTGGTTTGTATTATTAAACGACTGCTGTGCTACGTAAGTATCGTGCATACCACGTACCAAGTTCGTATAACTAAATGATCCCTGTGCCAGAGAAGTGTGAAAAGTTCCCTGTTAGGTAAAGTGTCTTCTCAAATGATTCATGTACCAAGTTTATATCACTAAATAACTCCTGTGCCAAATAAGTATCAAGCATATCTGATTCCAAGTTTGTATCGCTAATTAACTCCTGTGCCAAATAAGTATGGAGCGTACCTGATTCCAAGTTTGTATCACTAAATAGCTCCTGTGCCAAATAAGTAAGAAGCATACCTGATTCCAAGATGTTATCACTAAACAACTGCTGTGCCAAGTAAATATGAAGCGTACCTCATTCCAAGTTTGTATCACTAAATAATTGCCGTGCCAGATAAGTATGAAAGTTCCCCGTTAGGTAAAGTGTATTCTCAAATGATTTCTGTACCAAGTTTGTATCACTAAATAACTCCTGTGCCAAATAAGTATGAGGCCTACCTCATTCCAAGTTTGTATCACTAAATAACTCCTGTGCCAAATAAGTATGAAGCGTACCTCATTCCAAGTTTGTATCACTAAATAACTCCTGTGCCAAATAAGTATGAAGCGTACCTCATTCCAAGATGTTATTACTAAACAACTGCTGTGCCAAGTAAATATGAAGCGTACCTCATTCCAAGTTGGTATCACTAAATTCCTGTACCAAGTTTGTATCACTAAATAACTCCTGTGCCAAATAAGTATGAAGCGTACTTCATTCCAAGTTTGTATCAATAGATAATTCCTGTGCCAAATAAGTATGAAGCGTACCTGATTCCAAATTGGTATCACTAAACAACTCCTGAGCCAAGTAAATATGAAGTGTATCTCATTCCTGGTTTGTATTATTGAACGACTCCTGTTCTACGTAAGTATCGTGCATACCACGTGCCAAGTTTGTATAACTAAATGATCCCTGTGCCAGAGAAGTGTGAAAAGTTCCCTGTTAGGTAAAGTGTCTTCTCAAATGATTCCTGTACGATGTTTATATCACTAAATGACTCCTGTGCCAAATAAGTATGAAGTGTACTTCTTTCCAAGTTTGTATCACTAAATAACTCCTGTGCCAAATAAGTATGAAGCGTACCTCCTTCCAAGTTGGTATCACTAAATGCCTGTACCAAGTTTGTATCACTACATAACTCCTGTGCCAAATAAGTATGAAGCGTACCTGATTCCAAGTTTGTATCACTAAATAACTCCTGTGCCAAATAAGTATGAAGCGTACCTGATTCCAAGATGTTATCACTAAACAACTCCTTTGCCAAGTAAATATGAAGCGTACATCATTTCAAGTTTGTATCACTAAATGATTCCTGTGCCAGATAAGTGTGAAAGTTCTCTGTTAGGTAAAGTGTATTCTCAAACGATTCCTGTACCAAGTTTGTATCACTACATAACTCCTGTGCCAAATAAGTATGAAGCGTACCTGATTCCAAGTTTGTATCACTAAATAACTCCTGTGCCAAATAAGTATGAAGCGTACCTGATTCCAAGTTTGTATCACTAAATAACTCCTGTGCCAAATAAGTATGAAGCGTACCTGATTCCAAGTTTGTATCACTAAATAACTCCTGTGCCAAATAAGTATGAAGCGTACCTCATTCCAAGTTTGTATCACTAAATAACTCCTGTGCCAAATAAGTATGAAGCGTACCTGATTCCAAGTTTGTATCACTAAATAACTCCTGTGCCAAATAAGTATGAAGCGTACCTCATTTCAAGTTTGTATCACTAAATAACTCCTGTGCCAAATAAGTATGAAGCGTACCTCATTCCAAGTTTGTATCACTAAATAACTCCTGTGCCAAATAAGTATAAAGCGTACCTGATTCCAAGTTTGTATCACTAAATAACTCCTGTGCCAAATAAGTATGAAGCGTACCTCATTCCAAGTTTGTATCACTAAATAACTCCTGTGCCAAATAAGTATAAAGCGTACCTCATTCCAAGTTTGTATCACTAAATAACTCCTGTGCCAAATAAGTATGAAGCGTACCTGATTCCAAGTTTGTATCACTAAATAACTCCTGTGCCAAATAAGTATGAAGCGTACCTGATTCCAAGTTTGTATCACTAAATAACTCCTGTGCCAAATAAGTATGAAGCGTACCTGATTCCAAGTTTGTATCACTAAATAACTCCTGTGCCAAATAAGTATGAAGAGTACCTGATTCCAAGTTTGTATCACTAAATAACTCCTGTGCCAAATAAGTATAAAGCGTACCTGATTCCAAGTTTGTATCACTAAATAACTCCTGTGCCAAATAAGTATGAAGCGTACCTGATTCCAAGTTTGTATCACTAAATAACTCCTGTGCCAAATAAGTATGAAGCGTACCTGATTCCAAGTTTGTATCACTAAATAACTCCTGTGCCAAATAGGTATGAAGCGTACCTGATTCCAAGTTTGTATCACTAAATAACTCCTGTGCCAAATAAGTATGAAGTGTACTTCATTCCAAGTTTGTATCACTAAATAACTCCTGTGCCAAATAAGTATGAAGCGTACCTCATTCCAAGTTTGTATCACTAAATAACTCCTGTGCCAAATAAGTATGAAGCGTACCTCATTCCAAGTTGGTATCACTAAATAACTCCTGTGCCAAATAAGTATGAAGCGTACCTGATTCCAAGTTTGTATCACGAAATAACTCCTGTGCCAAATAAGTATGAAGCGTACCTCATTCCAAGTTTGTATCACTAAATAACTCCTGTGCCAAATAAGTATGAAGCGTACCTCATTCCAAGATGTTATTACTAAACAACTGCTGTGCCAAGTAAATATGAAGCGTACCTCATTCCAAGTTGGTATCACTAAATTCCTGTACCAAGTTTGTATCACTAAATAACTCCTGTGCCAAATAAGTATGAAGCGTACCTGATTCCAAATTGGTATCACTAAACAGCTCCTGTGCCAAGTAAATATGAAGTGTATCTCATTCCTGGTTTGTATCACTAAACGACTCCTGTGCTACGTAAGTATCGTGCATACCATGTGCCAAGCTTGTATAACTAAATGATCCCTGTGCAAAAGTGTGAAAAGTTCCCTGTCTTCTCAAATGATTCCTGTACGATGTTTATATCACTAAATGACCCCTCTGCCAAATAAGTATGAAGTGTACTTCATTCCAAGTTTGTATCACTAAATAACTCCTGTGCCAAATAAGTATGAAGCGTACTTCATTCCAAGTTTGTATCAATAGATAATTCCTGTGCCAAATAAGTATGAAGCGTACCTGATTCCAAATTGGTATCACTAAACAACTCCTGAGCCAAGTAAATATGAAGTGTATCTCATTCCTGGTTTGTATTATTGAACGACTCCTGTTCTACGTAAGTATCGTGCATACCACGTGCCAAGTTTGTATAACTAAATGATCCCTGTGCCAGAGAAGTGTGAAAAGTTCCCTGTTAGGTAAAGTGTCTTCTCAAATGATTCCTGTACGATGTTTATATCACTAAATGACTCCTGTGCCAAATAAGTATGAAGTGTACTTCTTTCCAAGTTTGTATCACTAAATAACTCCTGTGCCAAATAAGTATGAAGCGTACCTCCTTCCAAGTTGGTATCACTAAATGCCTGTACCAAGTTTGTATCACTACATAACTCCTGTGCCAAATAAGTATGAAGCGTACCTGATTCCAAGTTTGTATCACTAAATAACTCCTGTGCCAAATAAGTATGAAGCGTACCTGATTCCAAGATGTTATCACTAAACAACTCCTTTGCCAAGTAAATATGAAGCGTACATCATTTCAAGTTTGTATCACTAAATGATTCCTGTGCCAGATAAGTGTGAAAGTTCTCTGTTAGGTAAAGTGTATTCTCAAACGATTCCTGTACCAAGTTTGTATCACTACATAACTCCTGTGCCAAATAAGTATGAAGCGTACCTGATTCCAAGTTTGTATCACTAAATAACTCCTGTGCCAAATAAGTATGAAGCGTACCTGATTCCAAGTTTGTATCACTAAATAACTCCTGTGCCAAATAAGTATGAAGCGTACCTCATTTCAAGTTTGTATCACTAAATAACTCCTGTGCCAAATAAGTATGAAGCGTACCTCATTCCAAGTTTGTATCACTAAATAACTCCTGTGCCAAATAAGTATAAAGCGTACCTGATTCCAAGTTTGTATCACTAAATAACTCCTGTGCCAAATAAGTATGAAGCGTACCTCATTCCAAGTTTGTATCACTAAATAACTCCTGTGCCAAATAAGTATAAAGCGTACCTCATTCCAAGTTTGTATCACTAAATAACTCCTGTGCCAAATAAGTATGAAGCGTACCTGATTCCAAGTTTGTATCACTAAATAACTCCTGTGCCAAATAAGTATGAAGCGTACCTGATTCCAAGTTTGTATCACTAAATAACTCCTGTGCCAAATAAGTATGAAGCGTACCTGATTCCAAGTTTGTATCACTAAATAACTCCTGTGCCAAATAAGTATAAAGCGTACCTGATTCCAAGTTTGTATCACTAAATAACTCCTGTGCCAAATAAGTATGAAGCGTACCTGATTCCAAGTTTGTATCACTAAATAACTCCTGTGCCAAATAAGTATGAAGCGTACCTGATTCCAAGTTTGTATCACTAAATAACTCCTGTGCCAAATAGGTATGAAGCGTACCTGATTCCAAGTTTGTATCACTAAATAACTCCTGTGCCAAATAAGTATGAAGCGTACCTCATTCCAAGTTTGTATCACTAAATAACTCCTGTGCCAAATAAGTATGAAGCGTACCTCATTCCAAGTTGGTATCACTAAATAACTCCTGTGCCAAATAAGTATGAAGCGTACCTGATTCCAAGATGTTATCACTAAACATCTGCTGTGCCAAGTAAATATGAAGCGTACCTCATTTCAAGTTTGTATCACTAAATGATTCCTGTGCCAGATAAGTGTGAAAGTTCTCTGTTAGGTAAAGTGTATACTCAAACGATTCCTGTACCAAGTTTGTATCATTAAATAACTCCTGTGCCAAATAAGTATGATGCGTACTTCATTTCAAATTTGTATCACTAAATGATTCCTGTGCCAGATAAGTGTTAAAGTTCCCTGGTAAATGTATTATCAAATGATTCCAGTACCAAATTTGTATCACTAAATACTTCCTGTGCCAAATAAGTATGAAGCGTACCTGATTCCAAATTGGTATCACTAAACAGCTCCTGTGCCAAGTAAATATGAAGTGTATCTCATTCCTGGTTTGTATCACTAAACGACTCCTGTGCTACGTAAGTATCGTGCATACCATGTGCCAAGCTTGTGTAACTAAATGATCCCTGTGCAAAAGTGTGAAAAGTTCCCTGTCTTCTCAAATGATTCCTGTACGATGTTTATATCACTAAATGACCCCTCTGCCAAATAAGTATGAAGTGTACTTCATTCCAAGTTTGTATCACTAAATAACTCCTGTGCCAAATAAGTATGAAGCGTACTTCATTCCAAGTTTGTATCAATAGATAATTCCTGTGCCAAATATGTATGAAGCGTACCTGATTCCAAATTGGTATCACTAAACAACTCCTGAGCCAAGTAAATATGAAGTGTATCTCATTCCTGGTTTGTATTATTGAACGACTCCTGTTCTACGTAAGTATGGTGCATACCACGTGCCAAGTTTGTATAACTAAATGATCCCTGTGCCAGAGAAGTGTGAAAAGTTCCCTGTTAGGTAAAGTGTCTTCTCAAATGATTCCTGTACGATGTTTATATCACTAAATGACTCCTGTGCCAAATAAGTATCAAGTGTACTTCATTCCAAGTTTGTATCACTAAATAACTCCTGTGCCAAATAAGTATGAAGCGTACCTCCTTCCAAGTTGGTATCACTAAATGCCTGTACCAAGTTTGTATCACTACATAACTCCTGTGCCAAATAAGTATGAAGCGTACCTGATTCCAAGTTTGTATCACTAAATAACTCCTGTGCCAAATAAGTATGAGGCGTACCTCATTCCAAGTTTGTATCACTAAATAACTCCTGTGCCAAATAAGTATGAAGCGTACCTGATTCCAAGATGTTATCACTAAACAACTCCTGTGCCAAGTAAATATGAAGCGTACATCATTTCAAGTTTGTATCACTAAATAACTCCTGTGCCAAATAAGTATGAAGCGTACCTCATTCCAAGTTTGTATCACTAAATAACTCCTGTGCCAAATAAGTATGAAGCGTACCTCATTCCAAGTTTGTATCACTAAATAACTCCTTTGCCAAATAAGTATGAAGCGTACCTCATTCCAAGTTTGTATCACTAAATAACTCCTGTGCCAAATAAGTATGAAGCGTACCTCATTCCAAGTTTGTATCACTAAATAACTCCTGTGCCAAATAAGTATGAAGCGTACCTGATTCCAAGTTTGTATCACTAAATAACTCTTGTGCCAAATAAGTATGAAGCGTACCTCATTCCAAGTTTGTCTCACTAAATAACTCCTGTGCCAAATAAGTATGAAGCGTACCTGATTCCAAGTTTGTCTCACTAAATAACTCCTGTGCCAAATAAGTATGAAGCGTACCTGATTCCAAGTTTGTATCACTAAATAACTCCTGTGCCAAATAAGTATAAAGCGTACCTGATTCCAAGTTTGTATCACTAAATAACTCCTGTGCCAAATAAGTATGAAGCGTACCTGATTCCAAGTTTGTATCACTAAATAACTCCTGTGCCAAATAAGTATGAAGCGTACCTGGTTCCAAGTTTGTATCACTAAATAACTCCTGTGCCAAATAAGTATGAAGCGTACCTCATTCCAAGTTTGTATCACTAAATAACTCCTGTGCCAAATAAGTATGAAGCGTACCTCATTCCAAGTTTGTATCACTAAATAACTCCTGTGCCAAATAAGTATGAAGCGTACCTGATTCCAAGTTTGTATCACTAAATAACTCCTGTGCCAAATAAGTATGAAGCGTACCTGATTCCAAGTTTGTATCACGAAATAACTCCTGTGCCAAATAAGTATGAAGCGTACCTCATTCCAAGTTTGTATCACTAAATAACTCCTGTGCCAAATAAGTATGAAGCGTACCTCATTCCAAGATGTTATTACTAAACAACTGCTGTGCCAAGTAAATATGAAGCGTACCTCATTCCAAGTTGGTATCACTAAATTCCTGTACCAAGTTTGTATCACTAAATAACTCCTGTGCCAAATAAGTATGAAGCGTACCTGATTCCAAATTGGTATCACTAAACAGCTCCTGTGCCAAGTAAATATGAAGTGTATCTCATTCCTGGTTTGTATCACTAAACGACTCCTGTGCTACGTAAGTATCGTGCATACCATGTGCCAAGCTTGTATAACTAAATGATCCCTGTGCAAAAGTGTGAAAAGTTCCCTGTCTTCTCAAATGATTCCTGTACGATGTTTATATCACTAAATGACCCCTCTGCCAAATAAGTATGAAGTGTACTTCATTCCAAGTTTGTATCACTAAATAACTCCTGTGCCAAATAAGTATGAAGCGTACTTCATTCCAAGTTTGTATCAATAGATAATTCCTGTGCCAAATAAGTATGAAGCGTACCTGATTCCAAATTGGTATCACTAAACAACTCCTGAGCCAAGTAAATATGAAGTGTATCTCATTCCTGGTTTGTATTATTGAACGACTCCTGTTCTACGTAAGTATGGTGCATACCACGTGCCAAGTTTGTATAACTAAATGATCCCTGTGCCAGAGAAGTGTGAAAAGTTCCCTGTTAGGTAAAGTGTCTTCTCAAATGATTCCTGTACGATGTTTATATCACTAAATGACTCCTGTGCCAAATAAGTATGAAGTGTACTTCATTCCAAGTTTGTATCACTAAATAACTCCTGTGCCAAATAAGTATGAGGCGTACCTCATTCCAAGTTTGTATCACTAAATAACTCCTGTGCCAAATAAGTATGAAGCGTACCTGATTCCAAGATGTTATCACTAAACAACTCCTGTGCCAAGTAAATATGAAGCGTACATCATTTCAAGTTTGTATCACTAAATGATTCCTGTGCCAGATAAGTGTGAAAGTTCTCTGTTAGGTAAAGTGTATTCTGAAACGATTCCTGTACCAAGTTTGTATCACTACATAACTCCTGTGCCAAATAAGTATGAAGCGTACCTCATTCCAAGTTTGTATCACTAAATAACTCCTGTGCCAAATAAGTATGAAGCGTACCTGATTCCAAGTTTGTATCACTAAATAACTCCTGTGCCAAATAAGTATGAAGCGTACCTCATTCCAAGTTTGTCTCACTAAATAACTCCTGTGCCAAATAAGTATGAAGCGTACCTGATTCCAAGTTTGTCTCACTAAATAACTCCTGTGCCAAATAAGTATGAAGCGTACCTCATTCCAAGTTTGTATCACTAAATAACTCCTGTGCCAAATAAGTATAAAGCGTACCTGATTCCAAGTTTGTATCACTAAATAACTCCTGTGCCAAATAAGTATGAAGCGTACCTGATTCCAAGTTTGTATCACTAAATAACTCCTGTGCCAAATAAGTATGAAGCGTACCTGATTCCAAGTTTGTATCACTAAATAACTCCTGTGCCAAATAAGTATGAAGCGTACCTCATTCCAAGTTTGTATCACTAAATAACTCCTGTGCCAAATAAGTATGAAGCGTAACTCATTCCAAGTTTGTATCACTAAATAACTCCTGTGCCAAATAAGTATGAAGCGTACCTCATTCCAAGTTTGTATCACTAAATAACTCCTGTGCCAAATAAGTATGAAGCGTACCTCATTCCAAGATGTTATTACTAAACAACTGCTGTGCCAAGTAAATATGAAGCGTACCTCATTCCAAGTTGGTATCACTAAATTCCTGTACCAAGTTTGTATCACTAAATAACTCCTGTGCCAAATAAGTATGAAGCGTACTTCATTCCAAGTTTGTATCAATAGATAATTCCTGTGCCAAATAAGTATGAAGCGTACCTGATTCCAAATTGGTATCACTAAACAACTCCTGAGCCAAGTAAATATGAAGTGTATCTCATTCCTGGTTTGTATTATTGAACGACTCCTGTTCTACGTAAGTATCGTGCATACCACGTGCCAAGTTTGTATAACTAAATGATCCCTGTGCCAGAGAAGTGTGAAAAGTTCCCTGTTAGGTAAAGTGTCTTCTCAAATGATTCCTGTACGATGTTTATATCACTAAATGACTCCTGTGCCAAATAAGTATGAAGTGTACTTCATTCCAAGTTTGTATCACTAAATAACTCCTGTGCCAAATAAGTATGAAGCGTACCTGATTCCAAGATGTTATCACTAAACAACTCCTGTGCCAAGTAAATATGAAGCGTACATCATTTCAAGTTTGTATCACTAAATGATTCCTGTGCCAGCTAAGTGTGAAAGTTCTCTGTTAGGTAAAGTGTATTCTCAAACGATTCCTGTACCAAGTTTGTATCACTACATAACTCCTGTGCCAAATAAGTATGAAGCGTACCTGATTCCAAGTTTGTATCACTAAATAACTCCTGTGCCAAATAAGTATGAAGCGTACCTGATTCCAAGTTTGTATCACTAAATAACTCCTGTGCCAAATAAGTATGAAGCGTACCTGATTCCAAGTTTGTATCACTAAATAACTCCTGTGCCAAATAAGTATGAAGCGTACCTCATTCCAAGTTTGTATCACTAAATAACTCCTGTGCCAAATAAGTATGAAGCGTACCTCATTCCAAGTTTGTATCACTAAATAACTCCTGTGCCAAATAAGTATGAAGCGTACCTCATTCCAAGTTTGTATCACTAAATAACTCCTGTGCCAAATAAGTATGAAGCGTACCTCATTCCAAGTTTGTATCACTAAATAACTCCTGTGCCAAATAAGTATGAAGCGTACCTCATTCCAAGTTTGTGTCACTAAATAATTCCTGTACCAAATAAGTATGAAGCGTACCTGATTCCAAGATGTTATCACTAAACATCTGCTGTGCCAAGTAAATATGAAGCGTACCTCATTTCAAGTTTGTATCTCTAAATGATTCCTGTGCCAGATAAGTGTGAAAGTTCTCTGTTAGGTAAAGTGTATACTCAAACGATTCCTGTACCAAGTTTGTATCATTAAATAACTCCTGTGCCAAATAAGTATGATGCGTACTTCATTTCAAATTTGTATCACTAAATGATTCCTGTGCCAGATAAGTGTTAAAGTTCCCTGGTAAATGTATTATCAAATGATTCCAGTACCAAATTTGTATCACTAAATACTTCCTGTGCCAAATAAGTATGAAGCGTACCTGATTCCAAATTGGTATCACTAAACAGCTCCTGTGCCAAGTAAATATGAAGTGTATCTCATTCCTGGTTTGTATCACTAAACGACTCCTGTGCTACGTAAGTATCGTGCATACCATGTGCCAAGCTTGTATAACTAAATGATCCCTGTGCAAAAGTGTGAAAAGTTCCCTGTCTTCTCAAATGATTCCTGTACGATGTTTATATCACTAAATGACCCCTGTGCCAAATAAGTATGAAGTGTACTTCATTCCAAGTTTGTATCACTAAATAACTCCTGTGCCAAATAAGTATGAAGCGTACCTCATTCCAAGTTGGTATCACTAAATGCCTGTACCAAGTTTGTTTCACTAAATAACTCCTGTGCCAAATAAGTATGAGGCGTACCTCATTCCAAGTTTGTATCACTAAATAACTCCTGTGCCAAATAAGTATGAAGCGTACCTCATTCCAAGTTTGTATCACTAAATAACTCCTGTGCCAAATAAGTATGAAGCGTATCTCATTCCAAGTTTGTATCACTAAATAACTCCTGTGCCAAATAAGTATGAAGCGTACCTGATCCCAAGTTTGTATCACGAAATAACTCCTGTGCCAAATAAGTATGAAGCGTACCTCATTCCAAGTTTGTATCACTAAATAACTCCTGTGCCAAATAAGTATGAAGCGTACCTCATTCCAAGTTTCTATCACTAAATGCCTGTACCAAATTTGTATCACTAAATAACTCCTGTGCCAAATAAGTATGAAGCGTACCTGATCCCAAGTTTGTATCACGAAATAACTCCTGTGCCAAATAAGTATGAAGCGTACCTCATTCCAAGTTTGTATCACTAAATAACTCCTGTGCTAAATTAGTATGAAGCGTACCTCATTCCAAGATGTTATCACTAAACATCTGCTGTGCCAAGTAAATATGAAGCGTACCTCATTTTAAGTTTGTATCACTAAATGATTCCTGTGCCAGATAAGTGTGAAAGTTCTCTGTTAGGTAAAGTGTATTCTCAAACGATTCCTGTACCAAGTTTGTATCACTAAATAACTCCTGTGCCAAATAAGTATGATGCGTACTTCATTTCAAGTTTGTATCACTAAATGATTCCTGTGCCAGATAAGTGTTAAAGTTCCCTGGTAAATGTATTATCAAATGATTCCAGTACCAAATTTGTATCACTAAATACTTCCTGTGCCAAATAAGTATGAAGCGTACCTGATTCCAAATTGGTATCACTAAACAACTCCTGTGCCAAGTAAATATGAAGTGTATCTCATTCCTGGTTTGTATCACTAAACGACTCCTGTGCTACGTAAGTATCGTGCGTACCATGTGCCAAGCTTGTATAACTAAATGATCCCTGTGCAAAAGTGTGAAAAGTTCCCTGTCTTCTCAAATGATTCCTGTACAATTTTTATATCACTAAATGACCCCTGTGCCAAATAAGTATGAAGTGTACTTCATTCCAAGTTTGTATCACTAAATAACTCCTCTGCCAAATAAGTATCAAGCGTATCTGATTCCAAGTTTGTATCACTAAATAACTCCTGTGCCAAATAAGTATGGAGTGTACCTGATTCCTAGTTTGTATCACTAAATGACTCCTGTGCCAAGTAATTATGAAGCGTACCTGATTCCAAGATGTTATCAGTAAACAACTGCTGTGTCAAGTAAATGTGAAGCGTACCTCATTTCAAGTTTGTATCACTAAATGATTCCTGTGCCAGATAAGCGTGAACGTTCCCTGTTAGGTAAAGTGTATCCTCAAATGATTCCTGTTCCAAATGTGTATCACTACATGACTCCTTTGCCAAGTAAATATGAAGTGTATCGCATTCCTCATTTGTAGCAGTAAATAACTCTTTTGCTAAGTAAATATGAAGTGTATCACGAAATAACTCCTGTGCCAAATGAGTATGAAGCGTACCTCATTCCAAGTTTGTATCACTAAATGATTGCTGTGCCAGATAAGTGTGAAAGTTCCCCGTTAGGTAAAGTGTATTCTCAAATGATTTCTGTACCAAGTTTGTATTACTAAATAACTCCTGTGCCAAATAAGTATGAAGCGTACCTGATTCCAAGATGTTATTACTAAACAACAGCTGTGCCAAGTAAATATGAAGCGTACCTCATTTCAAGTTTGTATCACTAAATAACTCCTGTGCCAAATAAGTATGAAGCGTACCTCATTCCAAGTTGGTATCACTAAATTCCTGTACCAAGTTTGTATCACTAAATAACTCCTGTGCCAAATAAGTATGAAGCGTACTTCATTCCAAGTTTGTATCAATAGATAATTCCTGTGCCAAATAAGTATGAAGCGTACCTGATTCCAAATTGGTATCACTAAACAACTCCTGAGCCAAGTAAATATGAAATGTATCTCATTCCTGGTTTGTATTATTGAACGACTCCTGTTCTACGTAAGTATCGTGCATACCACGTGCCAAGTTTGTATAACTAAATGATCCCTGTGCCAGAGAAGTGTGAAAAGTTCCCTGTTAGGTAAAGTGTCTTCTCAAATGATTCCTGTACGATGTTTATATCACTAAATGACTCCTGTGCCAAATAAGTATGAAGTGTACTTCATTCCAAGTTTATATCACTAAATTACTCCTGTGCCAAATAAGTATGAAGCGTACCTGATTCCTAGTTTGTATCACTAAATGACTCCTGTGCCAAGTAAATATGAAGCGTACCTGATTCCAAGTTTGTATCACTAAATAGCTCCTGTGCCAAATAAGTATGAAGCCTACCGGATTCCAAGATGTTATCACTAAACAACTGCTGTGCCAAGTAAATATGAAGCGTACCTCATTCCAAGTTTGTATCACTAAATAATTCCTGTGCCAGATAAGTGTGAAAGTTCCCTGTTAGGTAAAGTGTATTCTCAAATGATTCCTGTACCAAGTTTCTATCACTAAATAACTCCTGTGCCAAATAAGTATGAAGCGTACCTCATTCCAAGTTTGTATCACTAAATAGCTCCTGTGCCAAATAAGTATGAAGTGTACCTGATTCCAAGATGTTGTCACTAAACAACTGCTATGCCAAGTAAATATGAAGCGTACCTCATTCCAAGTTTGTATCACTAAATGATTCCTGTGCCAGATAAGTGTGAAAGTTCCCTGTTAGGTAAAGTGTCTTCTCAAATGATTACTGTACCAAGTTTGCATCACTAAATAACTCCTGTGCCAAATAAGTATGAAGCGTACCTGATTCCAAATTGGTATAACTAAACAACTCCTGTGCCAAGTAAATATGAAGTGTATCTCATTCCTTGTTTGTATTACTAAACGACTCCTGTGCTACATAAGTATCGTGCATACCACGTGCCAAGTTTGTATAATTAATGATCCCTGTGCCAGAGAAGTGTGAAAGTTCCCTGTTAGGTAAAGTGTCTTCTCAAATTATTCCTGTACCAAGTTTGTATCACTGAATGACTCCTGTGCCAAATAAGTATGAAGCGTACCTCATTCCAAGTTGGTATCCATAAATGCCTGTACCAAGTTTGTATCACTAAATAACTCCTGTGCCAAATAAGCATGATGCGTACCTCATTTCAAGTTTGTATCACTACATGACTCCTTTGCCAAGGAAATATGAAGTGTATAGCATTCCTCGTTTGTAGCGGTAAATGACTCCTTTGCTAAGGAAATATGAAGTGTACCTCAATACTTATTTGTATCACTAAATGACACCTGTGCCAAATAAGTAAGTGTACCTAAGTCAAGTTTGTATCACTAAATGACTCCTGTGACAAATAAGTATGAAGTGTACTTCATTCCAAGTTTATATCACTAAATAACTCCTATGCCAAATAAGTATGGAGCGTACCTTATTCCTAGTTTGTATCACTAAATAACTCCTGTGCCAAATAAGTATGAAGCGTACCTGATTCCAAGATGTTATCATTAAACAACTGCTGTGCGAAGTAAATATGAATAGTACCTCATTTCAAGTTTGTATCACTAAATGATTCCTGTGCCAGATAAGTGTGAAAGTTCCCTGTTAGTTAAAGTGTATTCTCAAATGATTCCTGTACCAAGTTTGTATCACCAAATAACTCCTGTGCCAAATAAGTATGAAGCGTACCTCATTCCAAGATGTTATCACTAAACAACTGCTGTGCCAAGTAAATATGAAGCGTACCTCATTTCAAGTTTGTATTACTAAATGATTCCTGTTCCAGATAAGCGTGAAAGTTCCCTGTTAGGTAAAGTGTATCCTCAAATGATTCCTGTTCCAAATTTGTATCACTTCATGACTCCTTTGCCAAGTAAATATGAAGTATATCGCATTCCTCGTTTCTTGCGGTAAATAACTCCTTTGCCAAGTAAATATGAAGTGTACCTCATTCCTCATTTGTATCGCTATATGACACCTGTGCCAAATAAATAAGTGTACTCAAGTCAAGTTTGTATCACTAAATGACTGCTGTATGAATATATGAAATGTATTTCATTCCTAGTTTATAACACTAAACGACGCCTGTGCCAAGTAAGGTAAAGTATATCTCATTCCAAGTTTGTATCACTAAATAACTCCTGTGCCAAATGAGTTTGAAGGTACCTCATTCCAAGTTTATATCACTAAATGACTCCTGCACCAAGTAAATATGAAGTGTATATCATTCCTAGTTTGTATCGGTAAGTGACTCCTGTGCTACGTAAGTATCATACATACCTTGGGCCATGTGTGTATAACTAAATGATTCCTGTGCCAGATAAGTGTTAATGTTCCCTGTTAAGTTAAGTGTATTATCAAATGATTCCTGTACCAAATTTGTATCACTAAATACCTCCTGTGCCAAATAAGTATGAAGCATACCTGATGCCAAATTGGTATCACTAAACAGCTCCTGTGCCAAGTAAATATGAAGTGTATCTCATTCCTGGTTTGTATCACTAAATGACTCCTGTGCTACGTAAGTATCGTGCATACCATGTGGCAAGTTTGTATAACTAAATGATTCCTGTGCCACAGAAGTGTGAAAGTTCCATGTTAGGTAAAGTGTCTTCTCAAATGATTCCTGTACCAATTTGTATCACTAAATGACTTCTGTGCCAAATAAGTAGGAAGCGTACCTGATTCCAAGTTGTTATCACGAAACAACAACTGTGCCAAGTAAATATGAAGTGTATCTCATTCCTAGTTTGTATCACTAAATGACTCGTGTGCCAAATAAGTACAAAGCGTACCTTATTCCAAGTTTGTATCACTAAGTAACTCCTGTGCCAAATAAGTATGTAGCGTACATCATTCCAAGATTGTATCACGAAATGATTCCTGGGTCAGATAAGTGAGAAAGTTCCCTGTTAGGTAAAGTGTTTTCTCAAATGATTCCTGTACCATGTTTGTATCACTGAATAACTCCTGTGCCGAATAATTATGAAGCATACCTCATTCCTAGTTTGTATCACTAAATGTCTCCTGTGCCAAGTAAATGTGAAGCATACCTCATTCCTAGTTTGTATCACTAAATGACTCCTGTGCCAAGTAAATGTGAAGCATACCTCATTCCTAGTTTGTATCTCTAAATGAATTCTGTGCTAAGTAAATATGAAGTGTATCTGTTTACTAGTTTGTATCACTAAATGACTTCTGTGCTACATAAGTATCATTCACAGCATGTGCCATATTTCTATAACTGAATGATTCCTGTGCCAGATAAGTGTGAAACTTCCTTGTTAGGTCATGTGTATCTTCTCATGATTCCTGTACCAAGTAAATATGAAGTCTACCTCATTTCAATTTAGTATGACTAAATAACTTGTGTGCCAAATAAGTATGAAGTGTATCTCATTCCACGTTTGTATTAGGTTGGTGCCAAAATAATGTTGTTTTCTCACATATTAACATATCTGAGAAAACGATATTATTTTTGCACCAATCTAATATCACTAAATGACTCCTGTGCCAAATAAGTATGAAGCGTACCTGATTCCAAGTTGGTATCACTAAACGACTCCTGTGCCAAGTAAATATGAAGTGTATCTAATTCCTAGTTTGTATCACTAAATGATTCCTGTGCCAGAGCAGTGTGAAAGTTCTCTGTTAGGCAAAGTCTTTCCTGAACTGATTACTCTGCTAAGTAGTATCACTAAATAACTCCTGTACCAAATAAGTGTGAAGAGTACATTGTACTAAGTTTAACGATCCAAATTATTCATGAGTGAGATCAGTGTGAAGGTACCGTTTTAGCTAAATTGTATGATTCCTGTGTCAAGTTTGTATCACTAAACGACTCCTGTGCTAATTAAGTATAAAGCATACCTCGTCCCAAGTACTATCACTAAATGACTTCGGTACCAAATACCTGTGAAGCGTACCTTGTGCTAAGTTTGTATCACTCCTGTGCTAAATAACTATAATGTGTACCACGTCCCATGTTTGTATAACTAAATGATTCCCGTACCAGATAAATATGAAGGTTCCTGTTAGGTAAAATGTATCCTCAAATGATTCCTGTGTCAAATAAGTGCCAAGATTGTATCACATTATCATTCCCGTGCCATGTTTGTATCACTAACTCCTGTGCCAAGTAATTATGAACCATGGCTTGTGTCAATTTTTTCTCACTAAATAATTCCTATGCCAAATAATTATAAAGCGTACCTCAAGCCAATTATGTATAACTAAATGATTTCTGTGCTGGCTAAATGTGAAGGTTCCCTGTTAGCTATAAGTGTATCTTTGAATGATTCTTGTGCCAAAGAATTACTGACTGAGTATCACTAAATGACTCCAGTGGCAAATACATATGTAGCGTACATCGTGCCGAGTTTGTATGAATAAATGACTCCTGCGCCAAATAACTATTAAGCACACCTTGTGTGAAGTTTGTAACACTCAATGACTCCTGTACCAAATATTTATGAAGAGTACCTCATTCCACGTTTATATCACTAAATGACTCCTGTTCCCTAGAAGTATGAAACGTAACTCGTGCAATGTTTGTATCTCCAAATGATTCTGTGTGATGGGTAACTGGTGTTTAGTTTATATCACTAAATTTTTCCTGTTTGAAATAAGTATGAAGTATGCATAATTTGTATCAGTAAATGATTCCCCCAAATTCAATTTCACAGAGTATCTTGTGCCAAGGTCGTATCAGTAGACGATACCTTTTACTTGATGTGTGATAGTTCCCTGTTAACTAAAGTGTATACCCAAATGATTTCTGTGCTTAATAAATGTGATGTATCTAGTGCCTAATTTGTATCACTTAAATGACTCCTGTACCAAATAAGTATGAAGTGTACCTTGTGCCAAGTTTGTATCAATAAATTATTCCTGTGCCAGATAATTCTTAAGGTTCCCTGTTAGCTAAATACTTTCACTCAATGATTCTTTTGTTGATATTATTTAATGATTCCTGTGCTAGATTTCTTTGAATGTTCCATTGTACCTGTGCAGTATAAGTGTGGGAGCTAACATTATACCAAGTTCTTATCACTAAATGGTTCCTGTGCCAAATAAGTATGAAGTTTACATTGTGTCAAGTTTGTATCACTAAATTATTCCTGTGCCAGATGAGTGTGAAGGTTAGCTGGTACCTGTGCCAATTGTGATGCAACCCTCATGTCTAGTTTTTATGAAAAAAATTCCTTTTCTAGGTGAGTAAGATGTGTGTCTCATTTGTATCACTAAATGTATCAATGTTTCAATGTGTCAAATAAGTATGAAATGTAGCTTGTACCTAGTTTGTGTCAGCATATGATTCCTGTGCCAAATAAGTATGGAGCATGTCTCCTGGGAAGTTACTATCACCAAATGATTCCTTTGCCAAATCAGTATTAATATTTGATTCCTGTGCCAAATAAGTATGAAACATACAATATGCCTAGTTTGTATCATTAAATGACTCCTCTGCCAAATAATTATGAAACATACAATATGCCGAGTTTGTATCATTAAATGACTCCTCTGCCAAGTAAGTATGAAGTGAACCTAATGCCAAGTTTGTTTCCCTATGATTCCTGTGCCAGAAAAGTGTGAAGGTTCCCTGTTAGCTACTTTCTGTCACTAATGATTCTTGTGGCAAGTTGCTGCTGTCTGTTCCAAGTACGTATGATGTGAAACTCTTGCTTAGTGTCTATCATTAAATGATTCCAATACGAAATCATTATGCAGTGTACCTCATGTATCACTAAATTGTTCCTGTGCCAGATAAGTGTAAATGTTTGCTATTATCTGATGTGTATCACTAAATGATTACTTTGCTACATAAGTATGTTGTACCAACTTTGTATCACTAAATGATTCCTATGCCAAATAACTGATACATACCTTGTGCTTAGTTTGTATCCCTAAATGATTCCTATGCCAAATAAGTATGAAGCATGCCTTCTTTTTATCACCAAATGATTCCTGTGCCAGATAAATGTGAATGTTCACTACTACAAATATTATGTCGCTAAATGATACCTGTGCCAAATATATATATGATGCATACCTTGTTCCTTTTTTATATCGTAAAAACATTCCTGTGCCAGATAAGTCTGATTCTAGTATTTATATTGTAGTACTAAACACTCCATGTGCCAATTTGCTATCACTAAATGATACATGTACAAGTTTCTCTCGGTAACGTTTCCTGTGCAACATTTGTTTCATTAAATGATTGCTATGACAAATAAGTATGAACCATGCCTCCTGCCAAGTTTGTAGTATTAAATTGTTAGTTTGCTATGTAAGTATGAATTATACCTTGTCCAACATTTGTTTTACCAAAGAGTGTTAAAGCATACGTTTTGACAAGTTTGTATCACCAAATAATTCCTTTGGCAATTAAGTATGAAGTATATCTTTTACTGAAATTGTGCCATTTAATGATTACTGTGCTAAGTAAATATGACGCATATCTCATGAAAAGCTTGTATCACAAAATGATTCTTTTAGTAATGTCTTTTCAAACTGTTTTTCTGTTGCGCGCACACACACACACACATATATATATATATATAATTGCACCCTGTGCCACATTTGTGTCAACTAATGATTTTGAGATCAAATTAATGTAAAGCCTACTTTGAGCCAAAAGTGTATCACAAAATAATTTCTGTAATAATTGCATTTCCAAATGTCCTTATCTGTTTTTATGTTCTGATTCTACTTAAGTTTGAAGAATACACAGTGCTGACTTTATATCAGTAATGTTTCTTTTACTGGAAAAGCTTGGTGCCTACCTCATGCTATGTTCATATTACTGAATGGTTCCTGCATCAAATAATTATGAAGTGTACCTCATGCCAAGTTTGTATCATGAAATGATTCTTGTTTCATATGTATCTCATTTACCAAATAAGTTTGAAACCCTCTTTATGCTAAGTTGTTTCATTAAATGATTCTTTTGTCAAATATGTATAAAATGTTCCTATTGTCAATTTTCTATGAAAAGATTCTTGTGGCAACTAATTCTAAAGCACACCTTTTTGACAAGTTTGTATCACCTAATGGTTCCTCTACCCTTGTTTCAGCAGGTATTTGTCAATTATCTTCTGAAATATAAAAAAATATCAAGTGTACTCAGTATTTTTTTTTTTTCTTTTTTCTTTCATTTCCTGGATAAATTTGTCTCTCAAAATATTTCTATGCCAGATTAGTATCTTTAAAAATATTCCTGTAAATGTGTTTTCTATAATTTTACAATATCAGATAATTGTGTCACCTAAAATATTCTGGTGCCAGATTGTTTCTCCAATATTCTCGCGTATCAGATATGTCTCTCTTTCCTGCATTGTTGAGATGAATGTTTCTAAGTAAACGCTCTTTACATACACTTTTGCCATATAATCCACTCCTGACTCCTGTATTTGACAATTGTTTCCATACATCTCTTCTATATAAGTAAGTCTGTGCAGGTACCTATGACAAATATGTATGTGCAAGATAAACATTTTTCTGTATACTTCTGTCAATTATATGTCACTCTATCCTCCATAATCCTGAGACTCTGAAATAAGTCTATCAGTACTCATGCCTGAGATATGTTTATCTTTGTGCCAGATGAATGTTTCATGACAGCATCCTGTAACATATGCCAGTAACTGATAAATGGGATTACTCAATTATTCCACATTCATTCTTTGATATTTTTTAATTGAATTTTTGCCAGTTTTCTTTGTCACACTTTTTTCATGAAAAATCTTTTTTTAATCGTTTTGAAATTTTTCTATTTTCTACTTCATAATTTCACACTCTGATTCTAACCTTGTATTTAAAAAATATCATTTTTGTAATTTCAGATAAGCATTTTTTTTTTTTTGTTCCAGTGCCTGTTGATTTAACCTTTTTGAAAATTCTCCAAAAAGCAACTTCTCTTTATTTTATTATCAGATAAATATTTACCTGATTTTTTGCCTTTTTTAATCATAATTTTTCATGCTTATTATCAGATTTTTATCTTGTAAAATGTTTTAAAATGTTCCCTCTTCAAATCTGAATGGCTTCCTGGATATTTTAAAGTTCACTTGAATTTAGGCCTTTATTTTGTTCACTGGGCCAAGAGAATTGAACATATCCAGTCTTTGACTTTCAGAAATTGCAGATTATTTTGAAATATTTGATTTGTGTGAATGTGTACTCAAGATTTTGTCATATCTTAATTTCATTATTAGATACTTGCTATGTTTATATAAATTATGTGTTGCAATAAGAAAATAAACACTAAACAATGCTAGACAATATTTGTTAAAATAAGAACTGCAAGCCAGAGGATGTTAGTGCTAAACAATAGCCATAAAAACTGCTAATAAAGTTGTCTCTTCAGCTCTTCATATGGTTTGAATGAAATGAGATTGCGCAATTTCTGTTAACTAAATTTTCATTACACATGTTTTTATTTTAATAATTTATTAGATATTTTATCATATGTAAACTTGATTTTTATGCAACTTGAATTTCACTATGGTGAAATAAGATGTAATTTATAAATGCTTATTCTCCCCATTGTTATTAATTAATTAAATTAGTCAATAACTCTACTTCAGTTTCACCTTAAATACCTTGTTAGATAAAACAGACTAAAGTAATTTTTTTTTTTTATAAAAAAAGCTAAAGAATACAGAAGATGATTTTAACTGTTTTTCTTTTTCTGTTTTTTCTTTCAGTGTCGATGTCGTTCGTAACAAGTTGGACTCTGAAAATCTTGGAATTATAACGCTGAGCAGCTTCATGCAAGAATTCTATCCTGATGAAGGTAGCCAGGGATGTCCAAATCATTTCATAGTGTTCCATTACAACGGACTGTCTCGGTCGTGTCCACACAGTAAAGTAAGTAAAACTAGGGACATTAAAATTTTAATCATTTCACTTCAACCAAGGCAATAAAGCTACTAAGACATCAGGGATTACTGAGTGTTAGAGTAGACAAGAAAAATATATTATTAAAAAGAGAAGACAAGAAAAATATACTATTAAAAAGAGAAGACAAGAAAAAAAACAATTAAGATGACAGAAGATTGACATTGTATTTAAATTTTTGAAAATCAAAGTTGACAGGGAAGCAAAAAAAAAAATGGAAAAAGTTCCACAAGCGAGAAGTGCGAGGGAAGATATTGTTAGCATAGAACTTAAGATTATATCTAGTCATTTCAATTGGAAAATGATAAGACCGTGCAGCCAATCTAGTACTGCACTTAAATTCATAAAGTCTAGGTACCATAGAGGGAAGTTCGTCAGAACAATTACCATGAAAATATTTATAAAAAGGGAAAGTGACTGAAGATGCCAGGTCAGGACCAATAATATTGCAGATTCTTCTTTAGATTTTATCTAGAATCTCTAAATATAGAGCAGACCAGATCTAGCAAAAATATTCAAAGCAAGGATGAATGTTAGTCTTATAAATAAGATAGATTCTGGGAAAAAATGAATTATGATTGTTTTGTTTTCTATGGCTTATCAACCTTTTTGCAGGTTATTTAAAGTCAGAAAATATTTTTTTAGATTGTAAGTTTTTTTTTTTTTTTTTTTTTTTTTTGTGACAATACTTGTTTAGTGATACGAGTCTTACTAATTAATCCATAGCTGGGAGATAAGACATGGATTCTTACCTTCCCTAAAGCTATTTGCACATAAGTGAATATAACAAACTGAACGGGAATTGGAACTCTGCTCTCCGATTAACACTTCCAAGCCATTATCTAGTGCACCACTTACACATTCAAGTTTACAACACCTGGTATTCCCAAGCAGTCACCCACCTAGGTACTGACCAGCTTAACTTGATTGAATGGCTGTTTCTACATGATGTAGCTGTAAACCTGAAATGGATTATCAATCTGCTTTAACAAATTTCTCTCTGATCTGTTGTTAATGGAATTGGTGAGCCAAATTCAAATTCTAGCCTAGTCTATTGCATTCAGTTTTGCACAAATGCCCTTGGGAATGCCATGAATCCAATTCTTGTTTCCCAAGCTATGGGTTAAATAGCACTGGTCTCTCTAGCCTTGAATGGTAACCAGTCTAAGAGAAGAAAAACTTTGAATTGAAAACCATGGAGAACGCATTGGGAAACAATTCCTTTATCTTTCCCAATAGCAATTCACTGATGATAAAGAAAAGGAATCTGTGCAGAGTTATTATCTCAAGTGCTAGAAGATAGAGGTACAGTGTTAGAATATAAACATAAGTCATAATATGATATTATATATTTCTAGTAAATATCATCCTAACATGGGTAGAATTTATCAGGGGGTGCTGACCTCTATGATAACGTGTGTGTGTATATATATATATATATATATATATATATATATATATATATATAATAATCAAACAAATCCTTTTACCTCATATGGGGAATAGGCTATTTCAATCCCAGTGTGGAATGAAGTTCACATCTGTAAGGTTAGAGGTAGTATTAGAAGCTAAAGGGTCAACTTAAACCATAACTTGCTAAAAACACATAATACAGAGTTTACACTTTTCACTGTTTCAGTTGGATGCTAGGCACGAGGTAGAGAGTGGTAGGCATATGTCTGAAAAGGGGAGAGGTTTTATTAAAGAAAGCCCAGAATATTAACCTTATGATGACAAATGGGAGTACAAGAAAAAAAAACAAATTAAAACTTAACCTAAATTTAAAATTAAAGAAGAAATTAAAAATGAACCCAAAAATAAATTTAAAAGAATTTATGGATAAAGAGACATAAAGGAATAATAGAAGGGGAATTAGGTTTAATCAGTATAATATAAACAGTTTTAGAGGGGGAAAGGAGTAACTTAGGGTAGCTAAATAAGGTAAAATACCACTATGGAAATTAGAATAATTTTTTTTTTTTTTTTTTTTTTTTTTATGTCAACATTTGAAGAGTTAGAGGGGATGGGATTCAGAAAGTGATTTTGGGTAGCTCATTAAGGCAAAACTATGTTATGGAAATTTGAATTTGTTTTTATGTTGACATTTGAACACCAATTTGTTCCTCTGATTCAATAGTTGGCTTTCATTGTATTTTATTATCTTAATTTTTCTTCTAAGCATAAGTCACACCTATCTCTAAAACTGAGTTTTTGCAAAACCTATAATTTTTTAAACTATCTGTGAGTTTTTATTTTTGTCCTTCAATTCTCAAAATTTTTTTTGAAAGAGCTGTTTGGTTTTTAAGTTTAGAGTTAGGGAATGAGTGCTTATGGATATGAAATCTTTGTTTCCAATCCCCCATAAAAATTCGATTGTAAACTTTTTTATTTTCCATATTTTCTCTGGAGGAAATGGTCACTTGATATATATCACAAATATTGTATTTCACTAAAAATCTGTCCTATCCTTGATATGACGATAAACTACATCCACGTCCTGGGTAAGATGATAAACTATGTCCAACAGCAAGGCCTCTGATCAGGAGATCTTGAGGAGCGTGGGACGACCTCTTAATTGCTGGTGTTCCCAGGTCCACCTTGATCCAGGGTGATAGCGCCTGTTAGGGTCCCAGCTATGGGCAAATAGTTGACCTTTAAACTGGAGACAAAACACTCAGTCAGTTATGTGTCATGCGTGATACACGCTTAGGCGATCATGTATCTTTCAATACATGACTAACAAAGCAGATTTTTTTCCCACAGTAGGTCGCCATTTCTATCTGGGGTAGACCAGTTGCCATCAAAGACTATAGAACCCGGTCTGTCCTGCTATTTACCCATAGCTGTGTGGAGAAGAGGATTCATACCTTTCCCAAGGATATTAACACGTAAGTGAATGTAATGGATTTGACTGGAATTAGAACTTGGCTCTCCGATTCCTCAATCCGAGTTGCGATCCATTACTCCACTGTGCCTCCTTTTATTACCAGAAATATTTTTTTGTAAAAAATTATTACCAGAAATAGATTATTACCAGCAATACATTTTTGGAAAAAAAATATTATCAGCAATAAAAAACTCATTGAGGTTGATATGCTGTAAAACAAACCAAACCAAAAATCTGTCAACCAGTGTATTTCTGGAAAATAATGTTTTTAAAGCAAGCAGACTTTGTAGTTCTAGTGCTCAGTGTTAAAAGATAGAGTATTAATAAAAATAAAATTAAATGTTCATTTATCTTGTCTATCCATTGCGTTTTGCAGAAAATTGGATTTTTATAATCACATCTCATAGAGAGTGGATATAATGCTGTGGATATTTAATTATATATGCCATATTGCCCCTCCTATATACACTAGAATTGTACTGTTAATTGCATGAGTTCTGCTACTGGTGGTGTTTGTCTTGTTTTGTCAGTATTTCTAAAAATTTAACCCAAGGATGTGATAATTCAATAATCCAGCAAATGAACTATCATAATAATCAGCTGATGTCCTAATGATAATGCTTCAGTCTAAAACTCACTTATTGTTTAATAGTGATGTTGACTTTATAGATAAAAGCTCTTTATTATGCCTGCAAACATAGCCAATTGTAAATAACCAAGCTCCTGAATGAAAATATCACTAGTGTGAATAGCCATGATTATTATAGATCAAAATACACAATAGATCTGTTTAATATTTGGTAAACATTTAATATCCCTGGGTACAAATATTAATTTGGTATATGTGTAGACATTTACAGCTGAAAAAAAAAAGTATTATTTCCTTCTTACTCGACTGAAAATACAGAAATCAGATGAGAATAAAATTTATTTACTCTATTTATTTACTCTATTTATATACAGACTATTGTCCTCAAATTGTTTCAGCAATTGTTCCCTCTGGTGTATGGTGATCCGGGTAATCTACAATTCTGAACTGAACCGAACCCTTTATTTCATCCTTTTCCTTTGTGTTTGTCCATAGTATCACAAAATACAGTGATCTGCAGATCTTGCTGCTTCTTTGGAAAATGAAGAACTTATTGAATTTAAGGAACACAATCTCACCCACAATTCTTTAAATCAGGGTTTTATTGTAGTTCCAATATTTCTCAATTGAAGAAATATAATTGTATGTTAACTTTATTGATCAAACTCACAAGTAACGATTTTCCAAGCGTAGCTTAGATGTGGCACAAGGCCGAAAGTATGGGACACCCAGTGAGGATCAAACTCACTATTCATTTGTAATTCTGCTAGTGAGACAAGCTTGCTAACTATTATACCGCCTCGGGGTGCCCAATCAAACTCACAAGTAAATGAGCACCTTTTAGGCACAAGCGCATCAGTCAAGTAGCAACATTAAAAAACAAGAACTAGATGGCAAAAAATCAAAACTTTAATGTCAAACAGAAAAGAACATTGAAAAAGGAATTACAAGTTCAGTGTTTAAACTCTGGGAATTCTAGTTGCTCGAGAAAAGGAAAAAAAACCTCAAATTCAAAATCAGGTATCTGCAAAACAAAAAAATGAAACTGTTTGATAAGAGACCTAAAGAAATTGAATTGTAGATCTGACGAGTCTGTTTCCAAGCAACTAGTTGTAGAAAAGGAATGAAGTGCAGCAAGTCTGTTTTCAACCAATCAAAATGCTTATCATTGATTGTACCCCATAATATGTCTGCTAGTATTTAAACTGGTGAAGAAATTTTGGAATGTATAGCAAAGTTGGAACTAGTAAAATGAATATCTGTGGGGGGAAAACAGTTATAGAATGCTAAGAAAGCTTTTATATGTCTGTCAAGTACTTGTTTTGCTAATATAATATACAGTAGCGTCCAAAACTAAGGGACAAAATTTTGAAACCTAATATTTGTTAGAAATAACAACTGTGAAAAGCTGAAATTTTGACAACTGGTAGTCGTTATCATCCATAATAACATACTAAAATTTGAATCATTTGCAAAGGATAGAAAAAGAATTATAACAATTATTTATTTATTTTCGAAATAGGATCGTCCAAAAGTAAGGGACAAAATTGAGAAAAACAATGTAAACAGTATGCTATATTCAAATTTTTTGATTTTCTCTAAATAAGTCTTACTTAGTCATTTGTAAACGTTGCATCAGCCGGCACCATGGCGAAACGCCAAAAACTTGATTACTCTGTGAGACAAGCTATTGTGAAGCTACACAAGGAAAAGCACACCATTAGAGAGATTTCAGAGAAAGTGAAACATTCCAAGAGTGTTGTAAGCAGGGTTGTTAAATCCTACAATGATACTGGCAAAATAGTTAGTGCTTTTAAAACCGGCAGACCCCGCAAAACTTCGGCAAGAGAAGATCGAATAATGCAGCGTATGTCATTAAAGGACCGTTTTAAGTCTTGCACAGAAATTAAAAGGGTTATGAATAGTACCTCATGTGTTAATGTGTCAAGACAGACTGTTTCTAGACGACTGCAAGAAATAGGGCTGTTTCATGGAACCCCAGGGAAGAAACCACTTGTTAGTTCGAAGAATAAGAAGAAGAAATTAGAGTTTGCAAACAGGTATGTAATTTGGACATATGAAAATTGGGCAAAAGTATTTTTCAGTGATGAAAGCAAGTTTAATTTATTTGGAAATGATGGAAAAAACAATGTAAAGAGACGTATTGGTGAAAGATTAAGTGCAAAGTGTACTAAGAAAACTGTCAAGTTTGGGGGCGGAAGCGTCATGGTATTTGGAATGTTTTCTAGCCAAGGTACAACGCTTCTTGTCCGGTTACAAACTCGTGTAAACGTGCAGATCTATAAAAACATTGTTCAAGATCATGTTGTGCCAATCATACAGAATTCAGGTTTCGATAGGGCTACCTTTATGCAAGATAATGCCCCGTGTCACAAGGCAAAGGTTACCTTAGCGAGCAAGATTTGGAAATTATGGATTGGCCACCGCAAAGTCCTGACTTAAATCCAATAGAAAATCTTTGGAAGACCTTAGGAGTGAAAGTTATGGAAAGAAATCCCACTAACACGGAGGATTTGTGGGTGAAGCTTCAAGAAGAATGGTATCGAGGATTGTCAAGAACTGATTCGTTCTTGTAGTCGAAGATGTGCATCTGTCATTGAGAGCAAGGGCTCATTTACTAAATATTGATTGGACATGTATTTCTATTGTTTTTTTGCTGTTTACATTGTTTTTCTCAATTTTGTCCCTTACTTTTGGACGTTCCAAATTTGAAAATAAATAAATAATCGTTATAATTCTTTTTCTATCCTTTGCAAATGATTCAAATTTTAGTATGTTATTATGGATGATAATGACTACCAGTTGTCAAAATTTCAGCTTTTCAAAGTTGTTATTTCTAACAAATATTAGGTTTCAAAATTTTGTCCCTTAGTTTTGGACGCTACTGTATATATATTTATATGTCTGAAGATTTTAATATTTTAATTTTTTTATTGTTCAATATATATATATATATATATATATATAAATAAAGTAAACCTCATTTATTCATTTGGTATCAACCAAAATTTTTCTGCCTATGTTGGTTTCAATCTTGGGAATGACTATTGAAAATCCTCTCTTTCCTAATTTATAGACAAATCCTACAGATGCATGTTGGGATTTTTTCCTAGCCAATAAAAATGGACAGTTCTTTGTCTTAATAACTTGTTTTTTTTTCTTTTTCTTGCCCTCAAGTCAGAAAGCTATAACCACTTGATTGTATCCCTTTTGCATGTGAACACTTTCTATTTTGTGAACTTTTTACTTTGTTTTATAGTTGCTTTGCCTTGCATAACATTTGTCGTGTCTCGTATTATGTTATTTTGCTTGGTTTTTTTTTTTCTTCCTCTTCATATTGTTATTGAGAATTTTGTTGGTTCTACTTAACCTTGCCTGCTTCTTCAATGACCTACCACTGCCTGTTCTTAGTTGTTCAAATTTTTTTTTTTTTTTTACCAGCAAGAGTTAATTTACTTGTCAAGCTAAATATAAATATTTGAATCTAATGGATCAGTCAAGTAGCAATTGGTTGCAATTGTTTTACATGATGAAAGTCCAGATCTCTTCAAACATAAATTTATTAATACTACATAAACATTCGGCCTTTAGCACAAAGATAATGTAGAACACCAGTGTGTGTGTGTGTGTGTTTGGCTTAAAAAAAATTGTGATATTTTATTGTAAAATTAGTTCCTGTAAGAATCAGTGTATCACTGTGCCTGCAATGACTTCAACTAGATGGAGTCTTTTTAATACACATTTAGATAGATAAGGTGGCTTTCTAAGTGTGTCTTAGATGTGGCACAAGGCTAAAATTGAAGATAAAATTCACAATTCCGTTGTAATTGATCTAAGCAAGAAGAGATTGCTAAACATTTCACCACGTCAATGTACCCATTTAAATAGATATAACCATGAAGTTTATAATTAAAATTTTATGCTTAGTTTTAATTGAAAAGAAAAAAAAAAGAAAAAGCTAGTCATTAAAAATACAAAGAAAAATACTTTTACACATATGCAAAAGTACTTTTCACGAGTAAAAAGATTTTATATATATATATATATATATATATATATATATATATATATATATATATGATCAGTTTTTTATGGAAAAAAAAAAAAATAGTGTGGTTTTGTTTTGTTTGTTTTTGAAGAGGTTAAAAATCTTGCATTTTCAGTGACCAGTTGCACTATACTTAGGTACCTTTTTTCTGAAGGGGTTAAAATTCAGTGTTTACACTACATAAAGTCATTGTATACATAAGTATATACAACAAAACATTTTAATTAATATTCTTTAAAAAAAACTCTATTTAACCCAAATATTATTCCAGATGATGTGTCAACAAAAAAAATGTCAGTAAAAAAGAAATCCAATGAAAATTAGTTAATTTAACTAGTTTTACTGGGTATTGATAAACTAATACATTTCTCTGAAAATATATTGAAAAAATACATTTATTTTTTTTTTTAAAGCTGGAGGCTGTGTCTGTTAATATCCATCAAGACCTTGGGATCAAAAGGGTTAAAAAAAAAAAAAGAAAACAAAACAAATTTAAGACCTCATCATTTTACTAACAATGTATGGAAAACCAGAAATGACAAAAATGAAAACTGTATTCACGGTGTCAACACTGATAATTAACACGCTCATATGCTGAAAAAATATACTACTAAAAAAATAAAAACGAAAGAAATGGTAATTATAACCTTTATAGATACCATAATATTTCACTGGCCTTGAATATTAAGGCATTATCATTGCAGTTGAATAATGAAAATGATGACTGTTAATGTCTGCCAAAACAGTTTGCTGGCCTATGAAGTACACATACTGAAAATGTATTTTTAATTGGGTTTTCTTTTTAGCAAAAAAGCAAGAAGTTTGTTTTTGTACTTAATTTCTTCAATTTATCATAAAAGTAAACTCATTTTGTCAGATCCTTCTAAGAGAATTTGATTTTTTTTTTTTTTTGTCTTGTGTAAGAAAGCTGCTTCTATGTCGGCTGATTGCATAATATTTAATTAACAAAGGCAAATTGTAGAATTATTCCAAAAATAGAGTGGTTTACTATTTTGGGGTAATTCTTATAGTTCTAGATTTTAACACACTTATATAACTTTCATGGACATTGGAAGAATATAAATAAGAAAAAAATTTTTCTATTTTTTTTTTTCCCAGAACAATATTTTTAAATATTTAAATAAAATTCAACATTAATTTTTCTTTTTACATGCTGTAACAAAAATAATCTTTTTTGCAAATAAAACTAAAAAGTTGTTAAAAGTTCACTACTTGAGTTCATATTGTAGTATTAAGGAATTTCACAAAAGAATCTGAATTGTTTTAGATTCTGAAAGGATTTATCTTTTTACAATATAAATACCTTTTAGATTCTGAAAGATATTTACCGAGATTTAAAATAAAGGAAGTGAGGGTTTAATTGTGTGAAAAAAAATTATACATCCACAAATTCTTTTTATAGTACCCCATTCATAAATAACTTGAGTACTCATTGAATAAATACTGAAAGTTATTTTTTTTTTTTTTTTTTTTTTCACAATGTTGAAATTGATTTTTTTTTCATATGATTTTTAGTATGGAAGTAAATAAATTTCATTTTGTTTCTATATAATTATTTATGCTATACTATTTACATTTACCAGTTCGAAATTCTAACTTATATCTCCTGAAGAAGGTCGGATTGTACAACAAACGTTGTAAATATTACAATAAAGATTAGGACAACAGTCCAAAAAATGTAAATAGTGTAAATAGAAATTTCTGAGTTCATTTTTATTAGTTGATATACGCTGAATACTTAGTTTTAGGTCAATGTCAGTACAGTGTAAAATGATATCTAGGAAAGGTAAAGTGTTATTTATTTCTGTTTTGTAAGTGAATTCTATCATATGTTCGATTTTGTTTAGTTTATCTACAGGATCAGGTAATGTAGTTTTGCAGGGTTATATTAATAAAGCATCATCAATATATTGGAAATATGTTGATTGTGTAGGTAAAATACACTGTAAAAGACTAGATGCAAGAAATTTGAAGAAAATACATGCTAAAACCCTACTTGGAAGCGAACCTATTGTTAATTGATGATGAACTGGCAGATTGATTTGATTTTTAGCTATTGGTAGGAAGAGGTTTACTTTTTATTATGTTAGATGCTTTTTTTCATTGAAAGTCAACTAATAAAAATGATCTCATAAATTTCTATTCTGACCATCATAAAATCCAAAAGAATTATTGGATTCTATTTAAGATAGGTACCTCTACGAAATCGCTAAAAAAAGAGCATAGTCTGATGAAAAAGACGCCAAACTTTATTAAAACAAAATTTTATCGTCTAAATGCTTATGTTTTTATGAAGAGGATAGACCAAATTTTTTTTTAATTATTTTTCAAAATTTTTTCCATCTTTTTAGAATATTCTAAATTTTGTTTTAAAAACTTTGTTTATCTTTGTTGCAAAAAGGGGTAGTAAATAACATAGATAATTTTAGCGCGTTTTTTTTGTATTTACACACATTAATTTTGAAAATCTTGTAAAAATAAAAATAATTGTCAGATGTTAATGAAAGTTTCAGAAACTATTCACAGATGATCGAAATTATTATAAATATGTTGTTTTTTATAAAAGTCATGGCAGAAATATTTTTTTTTCATTTTTATTAACACCCCATAACTAATTTTATGAAAAACTCTAGAAATTAGATCTTGCCGCCGTAAGTTATCTAAACGTCATAAATCACAGCTGTCAACAGCTGTCAACGAGGCGAAAGGTTATGACCTGCTTTGTTTTATTTTCAAATTACATTTTTTCGGCGCAGAAGCTAAGTTAAGCTTGGTTCAAAATGTTTTAAATAAACATTATAATTTCTGATTTTATTAAAATCAGTTTTGAAAAAAATGATAATTGATTTTTAAAAGAATATCAAAGTCAGATTTTCATCTTTTTAACAAATGATTGAAAATGATTGATTATCTGTCCTTTTTTGGTGACAAAAAAAAACAAAATTTGTAACGAAAATTTCGGACGTGCTAGGAACGATTAAAAAATGTAAAAAAATACCCCAAAAATACTTTGATCTTTCCTCTTTAATAATAATATGAACATTAGACGATAAAAAATTGTTTTCGTCAAGTTCGGCGTCTTTTTCATCATGCTATCTCTGTTTGTTTACATTTTCGTGGAGGTACCTAATTTAAGAGCACTCAGAATTTGTAGTCTTCAGTATTTATATGAAGGGGAGAAATACATTGAAAATATTTTTAAACTCCTTTAATACCCTGATTATCTCATATTCAACCCGAAACCTAAAGGATCGTAAATTATTTAAAAATAGAAGGCAAAGTCAACAAATCAAAATTCTACCTACCAACTCTAACACAACTACAATTAAATAGAATTTACCTAAGCTTAACATAAAAATTGTTAGAACTACTTCTATAATAATAAAAGAATTAATACAAAACAAAATAATAAGCTAAAACTTGGAGGAATTTACTCTATTACCTGTAATAATTGCCACAAGGAATATATAGGAGAAACTTCAAGGAATTTAAATAAAAGATTATATGAACACAAGTGTCCTTTATAAAACAACACATTCAATGCATAAGTTGTCCATCTTAATGATTGACCATAATTTTGATTTAAGAGAAAGCCATTTAGACAGATGAAAATATATAAAAATTGCTTTAATCTGTAGATCATCCATAGTAAATCTATGTCCAGCTTCTGGCAACATTTCACCTTTCTTGGTAGCTCTTTTAAACAAAATTACAAAGAAACTAAATGAGATTGGTTAGATTATATATCCAATGACATATAATAAAAAAATTTAATTTTAAAATTTTAGCACCCCCTCTCTTTTGTGCGCAATGTAAACATCACTTTAGTCCGCTGGACTAATGGACAAAGCACATCATAAGAAAAAAATTTCCACTTTGTGCTTTATTTTCTTAACATATATAATAAATGATAGTTTTAAGGTATGCAATCTTTAGGTCATCATCAAGGTCTGAAGATAGTATTCGGTGTTGAACTCTGTATCCACACTGTTTATATGACAAAGCTATATTGAAGACCTTCTCCCTGTCTGCTCAAGGTATTTTACTAAACCGTTTTCATGGATTCTTCTCATGGTATTTTCTTGGTTTCACTGTTATTTGTAAAACCCTTGCATGCAAAAATGTTACTAATGTGCACTTCTGAGAAAAAGACCAAGTTGTATTTTGGTAGAAATGTAATATAAAAAAGACAAAGGAATGAGTTTAAACAAACCAAAATAAATGGTCTGTTTCAGTTGGTCTATTTTCAGATAATAAAAAAAAAAAAAGATTTATTGTATTTAATTTTATATTTATTTTAATATTTCTGTTCTATAAACACTGAATTCTTTCTTGTTAGTCACCCCTAACAAAAAAAAAAAAAAAAAAACACCTATTGGAGATTTTTTTTTTTTTTTTTTTTACTGCATGACAGATTCACAGAATCTATAATAGTAAATAGTTTTCTGTTTTAATTTGTTCTATTTTTGCTTTGTTTCAGGTGTGTTTCCAGGAAGGCACCATCACACTATTGGTTCAGGAAGAGTATGACATGCAGATCATGGTGGAAAGTACACCCATAAAGACCTGCCTCGAGACTAAATGGCCATTTATGGAGATCGCTTGGAAAGCCAACATAACTCCATCATTGAACTAAATAAACTCCATCACTTTGTCTTGTATATGTTTGAATGAGCTGGTGCATACTATTACACAGGGTATATAACTGGTGTATACATGCAGGCTGTGTGATCATCCAATCCTGCTTGTTTTGAAGACCCCGCCTATCCTTTGCTTGAGACTACTTTGGTGATTTGCGGGGGGAGTTTCTCCATGGGTCACAGCTCCCAGCATTTGAGCACTGGCCCTTAGTCTTCTGTCGTGAATGTTTATTGTCATTCATGGTTGATTGCCCTGTTTTTGCACGGGGTCAGTGAAAGCTGTACAGAATGCATCTCTGTCTGTCTGGAACTGACGATGACCACTCGGTGGTTGGTCTTCAGGCCGTTTATCTGTGTGTCACTCTGTCAATGTGTTTACACACCAACTCTCTCTCACACATCCATAAATAAAACCCCCTACACACTTACAGAAATGACTATTGGTTCTTCTTCATCTGTGACATAAACACACACGCATACACACACTGATTGCTTGTCTGCCATCTGGTTGTCCTTGAACAGATTATTGTTACTTTCGGTCAGTACCTGCTGCTTGCCGTTTCATCTGTAATACAGTAACCTTTGGTCTCTGTCCTCATATTCCACCATGTCTACATTTTAACCCATTGTAACCAAGAGTGCACAATTCTTGCACAATTTAAGACAGAATAATTAATATTTATTGTAATGGACATAATGTAAATAATACTATCTCTCTTGGATCACACCTGATGTAATATTTCAAATTGGATCAGATGAGATCTTAAGTGTTTTTATACATACAAGTACAATGGGTTAACAAGCATATGATGAATTTAGTTATCAATCAATCAATCTGCATTTTCCACACACCTACACATACACACAAATGACCAGTTATTTACCCTATTGTATAGTCTCTCTATACAATACATACAATCATTGTTAATTTATTTGGTCCGCCATCTTTCAGTTATTTCTCTGATATGTTGCTATCTTTATTCATTCATGAGTCAATAAACACCTACACTTCATTTGCTGTTTTACAACCTCTTGGATATTTTATAAACCCATATGTGTATATCCATACCAAGCCACAGAACCAAAATCTAATTGGCCTACAATTGTTTTATCTACAGTTTAAATTTTTAATTTCTCCCATTGTACCAACATGCTTATGTAGATATATTTTCCTGTCATGTTTTATACTTTCAACTTTTCCCTAAATAATGCCAGATTTATTCTTTTCTTTTTTCTTTTATCCTTTTCTCTATGATGCATAGATTTTTGTTTTCTCAAATCTATTCACAAATAAATTAATGGCAGGGAATGCATTTGTTAATTCCGCTTCAAATATGACCAAGTCGAATATTAAAATTATGATTACCTCCCTTAGCATAAAAGAAACCCTTTTTAAATTAACTGGAACAAAAATGTATAAAACAAAGCCGTAAAAATAAAATAATTATTAAAGAAATCGTTCAGAATATCTATGCATCATAGCAAAGAATATTTATTTACTTATTTTGAATAAACCTATTTCTATATCATATAAATGGTATTTTTTAAGATAAAAAATGGAGCACCACAAATAAAATATATCTACATTGGCAAAAGGGTACCAAAATTCAATATTTAAAATTGCTTAAACGTAGGTTTTGAGATGTTTGTTTATTTTTTTTATTTATTTTCATGCATTAGTTTAATATAAAGAATAGATTAGCTGAATTTATGCAAATTTCTGAGATGGAGTATTACTTTTTCTTTTTCTTTTTGTTTTTTCATCGTTTCATTTGTTTTTGTTTTTTCATCGTTTCATTTGTTTTTGTTTTTTTTATATTCTACCACTATTAAGCAAGCAGCTTGGACTGAAACAAAGAATTAACCCCTGATGAGACTTTGCATCCTTGTGGCCGTCTCTATTATTATATCTACTTCTCAGTATAAACAAACAATATGGCATGGAGTAAATAAAATAAGGAACATTGTAGTTACATGACCAAATGTACATGTTGATTGCATTCTGTAGCCTAATGTGTAAGGCATTGTTCATGTTAGACAGGCTCCCAAAGATTATACACAGATTTTGGAAGCTACATGTTTTCTGTTCTATACTGTTGACAGTCGTACAATGTGAAAAAAAAAAAAAGTTGAATTTTTTTTTTTTTTTTTTTTTTTTTCAATAAAAATGCAACTAAAATAAGATGAATTGAAAACTATTAATTTTCATGTGTGTAAAAAAAAAAAAAAATAATAAAAAAGTATCCAACAAAAAATGACCTATTTTCAAAAGAACAAGTCCTAGAAACATTTGCATCTGCTTAACCCTCCATTAATACTGTGGGTCATCGTAACAGCATTAGTACGATGGGGTTTTCATACACCCCTTTTAAAATATAAATATATCATTTACTTCTTAATTTTCTTGTTATATCTTCTTGAGTGTTCTTTCTTGTTTTATAGGATAAAAAAAGAAAAGCTTTATTCTTCAGTTTAACCATAGTAATTAAAAATTGACATTTTTATAGTTACCGATGTACACATTAGCTGCACTAATTGAGGGTTCATGTATGCAAAAATAGGTTTCATTTTATTTTCAGTATGATTTTTTAAACTAATTTATGATCAGTCTGACTAATTGTTTTTTTGTTCACATTCCAAACCATGAACAAGAAAGTTGTTGTAATCTTTACTGATGATTCTTCTACAATTATTACAGCCGTTACTTTATAGTCATGTATTTGTAATTCAGACAAATATTATGACTAAAACCAGAAACCCGTATTTACTCAAAAGAAGTATTCAAAAAGTTATTTGACTAATCATGAATATTTGACTTGATGAAGTTGTTACTTTATGGTCATGTGTTTGTAATTCACACAAATATTACAATTAAAACTCCTTGTAGTTACTTGACAGAGGTATTCATGAAAATTTAACTTGATAAAAATTAAAAAAAAAAAGATTTGCATGTTCAAACATCCTACGGTACTAATAGAGGGTTAATACTCACTAAATTTTTAACACTACATAAATGCATATATTGATTCTTTTGGTTTATACATTAATTCTTCTATTTCCACATTCTCTCTCTGCTTCCTGAAAACAAATTTGTTACTTGATATAAATCTTAAAGAATTGTTCATCCTCAACTATTTAGCTTTGTCTTCATAGTCCACACTACAAAACTTATTCATTTGTAATCATTGTCTTTAGATTTTTATTTTTTTTTTTTTATCAAAAGTGATTACTTTAAACTTTTTTTTTTTTTTTTTTTTTGTGTGTGTGTGCAGGAGGATATCCAACTGCATTTGACACAGATCAACCACCCTTTTCCCAACTATTGCTGTATGATTTCTTTGACACCCACAATTCTGAACAAACAGTTCAGCTCCCCACCCTTGAAAATGTATCCCTCCCCAACAATGCTCCTTTCCTATTCTGTTCTGTAAAAAGAAAAAAAAAATGAATGATGGAAGAAAAAGGGGATAATAAGGTAAATTTCACATTAATATGAAACTTAATTACAGCCTTTTCAGTTCAGAAAATAAAATTTGATAAACCAGTCATTCATAGTTAATGAACCTGTTTGCCTAGAATGTGTGTGTGTGTTGTTCATTAAAATTCAAACAGATAGTATTTTTGTTTGACTGGAACCAACAATGACAATCAGTTAGTGATTGACTTGGTTGTTGGATCATTTATCTGCGTTTCGATCTGCCAATATTTTTACATGTCAGCCTTCATCCATAAAAACCCAAACACTTACAAAAATGATTTCTGGTTTCTCTCCATAATCAACATATCTTACCCATTTAGTCATTCATCTCTGTGCAAACTGATTGTCAGACCTGTCATGGACTGAAAGCCAAAATTTTAATCAGCAAAATTCCTATAGTGGTAAATTCAGTAATCTCTCCTCATACTAATTAGTTGTATGAAACTATGGTCCCAAATGGAATGTACTGATATTAAAAATTAATTTGTTTAGTGATTCTTCTTCTTTTTTTCTTTTCTTTTCTTTTTTTTTTTTTTTTCTTTTTTTTTTTTTTTTGGTCAAGATTGCAAGCATGATCTCAAGAGTTTTTAATACAAATGGACAAGTAAAACAAAGTAAATGAATTTGAAATAAAATTTATTTTTAATTAAGTTATTTTAAAATTGAAATTTGCAACGAAAAACTTTTCTGTCCACTTGGGATCATCTATCTACAAAAATGTATTGCGCATTAATTCTGCAAGGAGATAGCTTTATTCATTTATTTTATTCCTGTGATAAAAAATAAAATAAAAAATACTTGCGACCTTTCTTATATTCTTTGTTAAAAACAGTAAAATACATTCTATGTCAATGTATTCATTATTGTCACATTCTATTTGGGGTCTCTTTTTTTTTTTTTTTTTTTTTTTTTTGACAGCAAGTACCTAACTTCCTAATCCATGATTGGAAATTACTTGGCAGCTGTATAAAATCTTTTTTTTTTTTTTTTTTTTTTTTTTTTTCAACTTTTACCAAATCTATTTATCTATTGTCCAGAACAGAAGTTAAGAAATTAAATAGAAAAATTGACACAATCCAATCAAATATTTACTGTTACTATCTCTGTCCCATAATAGTTGTTAAATTTATTAGATGAAATTGTGTATGCACATGTCACAACTATTATGGGACAGAAATCAATCAGAAATTAATTTTACTAAATTAGGTAATTTAAGTCTTTCTGCAATTGGCAATGGCTGTCACTTCTCTTTATCTATATTACTCTTCTAGTCAACCAATATTCAGTCATGTGTCCTTCCTTGCCTACAAAATTACCAGTGGTCGTTCCAATCATTCTGTCTCACTCTTGACACACGCATTAACAGATATGCAGGCAAACGTGCATCATATAAGCTTTTCAGTGTATTTTGTTGTATGTTATAATAATAATTGTTTTGTAAAGTGTCTGAGTGTCTGTATTGTTATTGAAAGAACAGTTTCCACACAGCCATTTGTGTTTTGTCTTTTTCTTTCTGAACACGCATTCTATTTTGTGTGTATATTGTATGCAATACACACACAATAGTCCTGTCTCTCAGTAGGACATGAATTCCTGACCATTGGCAAGCCCTTTCTTCCTGATTTTTCAATACATTTCTCTAGTAAATCATTAGCAAAGAATTTACATCATACATATAATAGGCCAGTTCTATAAATAAGCCCTTCATTGATTCCTAACCATTGACAATCTCTTCCTGATTGTTTCTGCACTTCTATAGTAAAAACTATTAACAATGCATTTAGATGAAAGATCTAAAAGACTGTTTCTGTTAGTATTTTTTCTTTTCTTTAAAGCAATTCACCCTAAGCAAGGCAGGAGTGCCACCAGTATGCAAAGGGTTACAGAGGATTGAGAACAAGAGTAAAGAGGCGTGTTTGAGGAAAGGATACAGAGAAGGACTGGGAACAAGCTCAGGGTGTCAGATGTCAATTGACATTACACTTGAATATTTGATGATTATAGTTATCAGGGAAGCAAACAAGAAGGGAGTTCCACAGACGGGAAGTGCAGGAGAAGAAGCTGCCTGAGTAGAAGAGACTGTTACATTTAACCGTTTTGACAGTAAAAGGGTGGGACCGAGTTGCCAGCCTAGTAGCTCACTTAAATTCATGCAGTCTGGGAACCAGTGAAAGTACCTCATCAGAACAGTTGCCATGATAGTTACATTAATTCCTGACCATTGACGATCTCTTTCTGATTGTTTCTACATTTCTTTAGTAAGAGCCATTAACAATGCATTTACATGAAAGATCTAAAAGACCTATTCTGTTAGTAATAGTGACATTAATTCCTCAACATTGACAATCTCTTTCTTTGAAAAAAAAGAATACAGAAATAAATTGCTTTTCAAAACTTTCATTGGAACATGCTGAGAAATTATAGTGTTTTGGGAGCTTAAAATTTATAGTTTTGGAGTTGGACAAATATTTCAAACCCTTAATAAAAGTATTCTTTTTTTATATATATATATATATATATATATATATATATAGTGACAAAAAATTAAATTGTAATGAATATTATAATAATGTCAGTTTTTAAATATAATTTCATAATAATTGTTCTATGTTACCTAGACTTTATGAATTTAAGCACAGTACTAGATTGGCAGCTTGGTCTCCTCAATTTACAGTTGAATTGGCTAAATGCAACTATAAATTCTTTGCTAACAGTTTCTTCTCTCTCACTACTCGCTAGTAGAACTCCCATCTCTCTCCATGCTTTCCAGCCAACTTTGATCTTCAAAAATTTAAATGCAATGTTAATCATTATCTACTGTCTTATTGATTACTCTTCATTTATTATTACTGCTCCTTAATGTTTCTCTTTTTTTTTCTTCTTATTCTTTCAAATTTGGTAACCCCTTGTGTCTTAGGGGCTTTATTGCCTTGGTTGGAGTGAAATGATTTTAAAAATAAATATTAGTTTGACTCATAAATAATTTCCATTTTTGTTTATCAACTTTATTCTTCAAAATATAAAATACAATTACATTTTATTCAGTTACATATTCACCATTATTTGCAAAGACTTATCACATATCAGGCAGCTTTTTGATTATCTTTTGTGCAAAATTGTGCAGGTTTTCATGTGAAAAATTTTCCAACAAACTTTTTAATCTGATTTACATCAAAGAAAGTTTTCTCCATCAAAGCATCTTGCAATGAACAAGAAAGTAATAATTGATTGCTGCAAAGTTAGGTGAATATAGCAAGTGGGGTAGAATGAACAAACTAAATTCCAAAATTCTTTTCTGTATTATTCCTGCTGTATGCAGCCTTGCATTGTCATGGAAGAGAACAACATTTTTCACTGACATGTAAAAACTAAGGTTTGTTAATATAAATTTAGTCTTAACTGCCACATATAGTAGTTAGGATGTCATTACAATTGGTTCCGTATCTGTCTATATTTCTGAGATGAGGTATTATGTACACTATTTACATTATTCGGACTATTGTCCTCATCTTTGTCACCATATTTATTACAATGTTTCGGCTGTTGTACACTCCAGACTTCTTCAGGTGGTTGGAATGTCGAACTGAACCCTTGTACAAAGGACCACAGCAAGGTTTTGAACCAGTGGATACATTAATAAAGTGTATTAAACTGTTGACAACTAAATTCCCAATCTCACTTCATTCCAACTTCTGTCTCTGTTGATATGACAAAACCTGGATTACCATCAGCCTTGTCACTAGAAGTTGCATAACTAGAGTTGTGTTTACTTAAATATTCTTCACCTAAAAATACTTCCTTACAAAGAAAAAGATCTGGGCTAAGGAATTGTTATAAATGAAGCTCTTGACAGTCCTCAAATAGTTATCTGCTTTTCAAACAAAGAGCAGCTGCAGATCCAGCAAAATTGATGAGGAATTTTATTTAATGTATCATCTTGTTGATATACAGGAGCCAAAAGTTAGTTTTTAATCTTTTTTGGTTTGGTATTTGGTATAAGCAGTTTGTAGAGAGATATGTACCATGATCAGTTATTGAATGAATGCTATTGCTGTCCCTTGAAGGGAGACTAACAAATATATTTACACAACCCCTGCTGCTAAAATATTAACAAATTTAAAAGAGTCACAGTTTTCTATATTTCCGAACAGAACTTAATCCAGAGAATAACAATACTGATTGCCTTAAAATTCTATGAGACTTTCTTTTGCAATGAACTTATAATCCCTTTTATTTTTAAATCATTTCACTCTTAGCAAGGCTATTAAGAAATCAGGATTTATTGAGTGCAAGAGAATATGAGAAAAAGAGAATCATTATTAAAGAGAGAGAACAATAACAGAACAGGAATTAAAAAGATAGAAGATAGTGATTGACATTGGATTTAAATTTTTGAAGATCAAAGTTGACTGGAAAGCAAGAGGCCAGAAGTGTGTTCCACAAGTGAGAGAAGAAGTTATTAGCATAGAACTTAACAATTTTAACATTAAAATGATGAGACCTAACTGCCAATCTAGTATTGCACTTTGTAAAGTTTACGTACCAAAGAGGAACACTCATCAGAACAATTATCATGAAAAAGGTTTATAGAAAAGACAAAGTTACATTACAGTGGTGGGGAAAGTGACTGAACCTGAGATGCCAGGTCAAGACCACTAACATTACAAATTCTTCTTTTGGATTTTATCTTGAATCTCTAAATACACAGCAGAAGCACCAGACCAGATGTAGCAGTAATATTCAATGCATGGATGAATGGTAGATGTGTAAATGTGTAAGACAGATTCTGGTAAAAAAAAAAAATTATCTAGCACAACACAGAATCAACTTGCCTAACAGCAGACCTAGCAATTGATTCAATATAATCTTTCCATTTCATGTCAGTGGAGAATGTTAACCTGAGAAAGCACAATGAGTCACTGTCCTGGAGGTTAGCTGATGCTGATGGAAAGCAAAAAAGGTTCTCTCAGATGATTCAAAGAGAGCTGTTTTGTTTTAGAGGTGTTAAGAGATGGTGACATCTATTAGATGAAATTTAAATTTTTATTGCATTATTCCAAAATTTTAAAACATCAGCAGATAGCTATTAATGTTAACAACTGAATACAAATAGTTATAAATTTTAAAAATTAGTAATTAATGTATAATATTATCAATAGCTACATGTACAAGAATGTTGTTTTTGATAAAAGTTAAAAAATGACCCTAAATACGAAAAAAAGTATATTGTCAAAAATTCCATTTTCCACAATATACAGCTATTTGTGCTATGTTTTAATGTTTATTACTTAATGTGACACGATAACTAGGTGTATATTAAGGTGGATTTCTAAAATATGTATTTTATTTTAATAAATTAAGAATAGAAAAGGGTTAAGAATAGAAAAATAGTTTAAAAACATGTTTCGTTTAACAAAAGTACTAAGGGAAAAAGAAAAGGAAAAAAATAAACGCTTTTTCTTTTGTAAGTAAATTTGTGGAAGAGAAAAGGGCATCAGATTACTGATAAATCCTACCAGTCTTCCATGAAATTATTTGACTAAGTGATTTAATGTGATAAAAGATAAACGTTTAGGAAATAGATTTTAGATGACCAGGTCAAAAACTGTCTTTACTGTATCTCGACAACACATTAAGGAAATAAAGAAAAAATAATAGAATTTTCCCTTTCTCCAGGCAATAAAAAAAAAAAGAAAAAAAACGCCTGGTTACTGAGAAAGTGTCAAGTCTATAAAAACATCCGATGGCCTTCACACAAAGATTTGTGAAGATAAAAAGATAAAAAAATCCTGGAAAATACATCTTTGGAGGCTGAGTGCAGATGGGATGTCCGCGGAATGTTTACACATCAAAGGAAGCAAAATTTAAGTACCTTGAAATTTTGAACTTACAGTCACCAATGCTTATCTTTTGTTTTCACCCAGTGGTCTAGTGGACTTCCGATTATTTCAATATAAATACAAGTGATTTTTCCGAGCAGAGCAGTTCAGCCGGGTGTGTGCTTGAAGTAGCTACGTGTGTCAGGCGCACTGAAGAAGTGAAACTCTGTTCGTCTGAGTCAGTCGGTTCAGCATTTGATCTCCATTAGTTAGAGTTAGGGCTGAGTGTCACATCGCCTGCCCCAACTGCAAGACTAAGTCTGAATGAAATAAAGTGTCGATTAAACTCATCTAAGTTGTGAAAGTTCGTTCCTTCAATAGTTTATCTTGTGCCCCCAGCTTGAGACTTCAACTTTTTCAACCAACACCCAGCAACATTACAGCGTGGAGAATGGCCGCCAGAGAAATTGCATGGACATCACTAGGGGTGTTACACTAAGCAATAATAATATTGAATAATTTTTTTTAAACATTAAAGTATATTTAATCACATCTCCCTAATAGCTTTTTACAATCTGTAAATTAAATAGCCATTTCTTGCTTCAGAATAACAGATTGTAGGTAATTTTTAAATCAGCTACCAATTTGACCTTATTGAACTGATCAGACTTACTATTAAGACAAGAGTAAATAGTTGTGCATATCTACAGAGTTAAAACTGATGACATCTGGAAGGTCATTGATGAAACCTAAGAACAACATAGGTCCAAGGCTAAAGATCTGGTGGACAACCACATTAATGAAAAAAAATCTAAAAGAGTGACTATTCAAGATGACTTTCATTTTGTGATTTGATAAGAAAGACTGAATCAGATTGAAAATTTGTCCAGAAATACCACAATCCTTCAATTTGTGAAGAAGACCCACATACCAAACTCTGTCAAATGCCTTTGAGATGTCCAAACCAACAGTTTAACCATTATCTAAAGATTAACAGACACTCAGCAATAACTGTTAAAACCTCAGAAGTTGACATAGAGAAGTGAAAGAAAACCCTACAAAGTAAGATGCTTAACCAATTTGGAGTTGATTAGAGCGTCTAGTACTTTGACAAAAAGTGCTGTGTATAGATACTGTAAATAAAACTGCTGTTGGAAATTTAAGACAATATTAATTACTAGTTTTTTTTATGTTTTGAAACAAATCCTTAGAAGCCTTCTTTTTAACTTTTTGGTTTTGTGAATGACATCATTAATTTCCTCACAGATGAAAAGGAGATGTGATACTTTCTAAACACACCATGTATGATGCTAAGTACTTTAGAAACATAGATATATGTCTTGGTAATAAGAACTTTGTTTGGAGATAATATCCTTCACTATTGCCCTGTGTGGATATCTATATAAGCAAAAACATGCTTCGTTTGTGCAGGGATTTCAGACAATTGCACCAATGGACCATGCAGTACAGCTCTTATAATTTTTAACTGCATGAGAACTGTCTATTCTCTCCACAAGCTGAAAGAAATCTGAACACACAGACACAAAAGTCTAACCCAGTAGTTAAGGGGAAATATTTCTAAGCCCAAATAATACAACAGTGTAGCATTTGGATGAATTAGTTGAACATCAGTCATCATGAAATTGGCAGTGTTTACTAAACGAATAACTAAATTTTCAGTAACTTATCAAAATTTTGAACTAATCTCAATGGTGGAGATATTGTAATAATATGAAGGGTCAAGGTAAATTGAAAATTGTTTTATCAATTTATGACTTATATTTAAGAACTATCAGTGAAATTGTGATTTTTTTTCACTCTCAACAAATGTTAATATTAAAGAGTAAATTTATTAATAAACTTTGTTTCTAATTACTTCATTAGCACTATAGAGAAAAGAGTGGTAATTTAAAAAACAGTAGCTGCCACTGCAATTAACGCACAGCTCTTCATTAATGAATTGAGCCCTCTGGCTGCTGGCATTTGTATACATACATATATAATACATTAAAATTTCCTTTTCTCTGCTGATAGCTTAGGGGTAGGATCTCTGACTGATGCCAAATTAGTCAGGTTTCGATCCTGGCTTGAAGCAATCGGATGTCTAGCCATACTGATGAACTGTGATACAGTAAAACATGTATGTAGATGACTAATATATATATATATATATTTGACTGGATATGAAAATTTGGGTTTCCAGAACTGTTGTCCTTGCCATCCTTTTGTATGGCTCAGAGTCATGGACTCTATACAGGTACTATATACACCAGCTGGATGTTTTCCATAAAAGCTGTATGTGTGCAATCTGTGGAGTTAACCTTCAAGATAGGACATCTAATGTAGACCTGTTTAATAGGTGTAATATTGGAGGAATCGAGAGTTATGATGGACTGGTCATGTCTTAAAAATGTCTCATGACAAAATACCCAAGATCATAATGTGCAGCAAGTTAGATCAAGGCTACAGGAATATATGATGCCCATGGCTAAGATACAAAGACAAGCTGAAGAGCAACTTGTCAGCTGTCAATATACAACATAACACCCTTGCGCGCTTAACCATGGAGCGGGTAGAATGGGGATCAACATGTTTTAGTGGACTCAGCAGTTTTCAATCTGCTTGTCTGAATCATCTTCAAGAAGTGACAGCAAGATCTAAAAGGTCAGGCAATCTAACAGTGATCTCATCCCACAATCCTCAATCTTGCTCCATATGCGACCTCATTTGTAAATCACTAACAGATCTTAAGTGCCACTTAAGATTATTGTACAAAATTTCATAACTGAATCAATTAAGCTGTCAGATCCTCATACGTCGAAATCGACAGGAGAGTCCATTATTATATATATATATATATATATATATATATATAGGGTACTCCACAAAAAAAAACAGGAAATTTGGTACAGTTTATTTAATGGCTGGAATTTTGTTACAGTTAGTTAAAACAAAAGCAAAGGATAGAAATTTAGTAGCTTAAAACAGAACAAAAATACAAATAATAAATGTGGTGTTCAAACTAAAGAACTCTGGTAAAATTTCTTGGCATTTTTTTAATCTCCAAGTTGGATGTTCTTTCTTAAAGAGAACAATCACCCTGCATTGAAAATTTGATAACTGTGGTATCCTGGAATAACAAATGGTTAAAAAATTTATATGTTAGTTAATTTTTTCTGGTTCATTCATGTAGTAAAATAAATAGTTTTTTTTTTTCATATGTTAGTTATTTTTTCATCATATATTAAATCTGAAGAGCTGGATGACTATATATATATATATATATATATATATATATATATGAATTAATTTTAAAATTCTCTTTCTTTACATTTGGATATGAAACTGTGGAGATATGAAAAATTTTGGGAGATCTATGATGAGAGTAATTTTGCTTAAAGGTACAAATTTGGCCTTGCCTGACCAATAGATTCTTTGTATCTCAGTTGGGCAGAGCGTATCAGATTTAATGATAGCTCTTTATGCCCAAAGAGATGCAGGTTTGAATCCTGCCAAAGTCAGTAAATTTTACTTTAATAAAATTTCTTGAACATTCAGGCCAGTAGACTAAAATAAATAAAAATGCCATTTGATAAATATGGCTTGTCTACTCAAATATACAAGTATCCATTAGAAATAATGTTTAAAGTGATATATATATATATATATATATATATATATATATATATATATATATATATATATATATATATATATATATATATGTATATATAGTAATAAATAAATGTTCATTATCTTGTCCTTGGTCAGTTACATGTAGATTACATCCCCTTTACAATCAAGAACCCTGATGATTGAATGTAATCTTCATGAAAATTTGAAATCATTTTCAGCTTTAAATAACCTACAAGGGGTTGATAAACCTTAAATAACAAATAAATTAATCAAAAATCTCCATGAAACTCTGAGTAGGAACAAGATAAGCGAACATTTAATATTATTAATACTTTATTTCATGATATTGAGCACTATAATGACAAAGATTACATGCCATAAAAATTTTATCTTTCAGAAATATCCTAGTTGAACATTTTGCACAGTGGTAGATTGGGTCTAAAAATATTGGTTGCCAGGAGACAATGGGGACCCACCCACAACTACAATGCTATCAATTAATTTTCATAACAAATAAATAACTCTGGATCAATACACTCTTCATTATTACTATTATTTTATTACAAGTTTTATTCCATATTCTTATTCTGGCTTTTTATCCCAACACTCTGAGTCATTTACTTAAGAAGCAACACTGGTATTTTATTTGACATCCCATCAATCAGTCTTATTAAAATTCCATTACAAACAGTGCATGGTGTGATCAGTTGTCTCGCTAAAAATATTTCTATATTTATTTGAAAAGCAGTGTTTATTAAATTTTGGAGAATTTGAAAGACATTGACCTCTTATTTGATACATACTTATTTATACCAGAAACAATAGTTATCTTTTCTTTCTCTCTGTCTGTCTGTCTCTCTCTCTCTTCATATCTATCTATCTATCTATCTATCAGTTTCTTTATATCTATCTATCTATCAGTTTCTTTATATCTATCTATCTATCTATCTATCTATCAGTTTCTTTATATCTATCTATCTATCTATCTATCTATCAGTTTCTTTATATCTATCTATCTATCTATCAGTTTCTTTATATCTATCTATCTATCTATCTATCATAAACTTAATTTATAATTAAGAAGTTAAAAGAAAAAAAACATTAGTTAACTGGTAACAGTAGAGTACATAAATATTTTAGTATATTTTTTCACTATCTGCATTCACTACCACAACACTTATTTGTAGCATGTGTGTTTTATTTTTATTTTTTTAACATATCATATATATCTGTACACACCAACAAGTAATATAAATAAAATAATATTGACTTAAATAACTTCCAAGTAGCACTCCATTTTGTCATTAACCACTGTCATTCATTATAATTTTATATTACCATGAAAAATATTCCTGGCCCTCCAAAAAAGAGAGCACAACGGTAAAAATGACCACTTGATATTGTGACCATTTGTTGTCTGATAATATAATGGTGTCTACTTCTCTTTTATTTTCATTTCATTCTGCTTTTTATTATTGTAGAGACCTCAGACTAATGTTTTCTGTCGACATGAAGTGGAAAGATTATATTGAATCAATTGCTACTAGGAAAGTTGGTTCACTGTGTCATGCAAGAGAATTTTTCTTGCCAGAATGTATCTTATTTATAAGTTTACCATATATATCCATGCATTAAATAGTGTCCTGGTGCTTCTGCTATGTATTTAGAGATTCTTGGTAAAATACAAAGAGGAATCTCTAATTTTATTGGTCCTTTCCTGGCATCTTGGTTTCAGTCACTTTATCATTGCCATAATGTAGCTTCTCTGTGCCTTTTCTATAAATATTTTCATGGTAATTGATCTGATGAACACAGTAGGTTAGACTGGAATTTGAACTTGGTTTCTAAAAGGATTTTTTTATGGGAGAGGAGAAGAAGAGCAAATGTCCAATCCCTTATTCCAAGAATTATGAATAGTTTAAATAAAAAAGGAAGACTTTTTACTTCGATGTGAAATTTAAATTTATTAAATGACATAAAAAATAATAATAGTTCAGAATACAAAACGATCTTGCACAAAATTTCACTTTGTGCACCTAACACTTAGGCAAGATAACAAATTACAATTACAATTATGTTAGGCTCATAAAAACAAATATAATTATTATCAACAAAATGTTCACTTAATTCATTCAACTGTTAAAAGTAGTTGAGAAAGTTATTTTACTGTGTTCTTTGTTACCTAGTCTTTATGAATTTAAGTGTACTACTAGATTGGAGGAAAGATCTCATCATTTTACAGTTATGGTGAGATGTAATTGTAAGTTGTATACTAACAGTTTCTTCTATCACACTTCTCATTTGTGGAACTCTCTTCTGGTTTTTTGTTTTCCAATCAACTTTGATCTTTAAAAATTGAAATGCAATGTCAATTGTTGTCTTCTGTCTTCTTAATACCTGTTCTTTTATTGTTCTCTCTGCTTAATAATGATTTTCATTTTTTTATATTCTCTCACACTCAGTAACTCATTGCATCTTAGTGGCTTTATTGCCTTGCTTGGGGGAAAGGATTAAAAACAAAAATAATAATGAACGTGCAAAGTACAATTAACATTTATCCATACACCGTTCAAATAAGATTCAGTTGGTAGCAAAGTCGTTATGAGTGTGAACACCAGAATGGGTGTATAAACGTTTATCTAATAAAAGGAAATATGAATTATATAAAAGTAATTAAAGGGTAAATAAAAAATAATACAATAGACTAGATTTATTTATTACACCTTCTTTTGAGGGAAGTGTTTAAAAAAACCTGTATTAACAGAAGCAAGTTACTAACACATACTCTTTAATAAAAAGTGCTCTAATGAAGCCAGGCAGTTAGTAAAAAATAGTTTGAATAAAATTTGATGTGTAAAACTTTGTATATGTTAGACTCAAATTGATTTTTTTTAAAAAGCCACAAAAATAAAGCCTGACAGTTTTTTAAAAATGTATAAAATTAGGTTTTCACATTTGTAAAAAAAGACGCTCATGTCTTATGATCTGAAAATCTGCCATAGTAAAGTTTAAGAACAGGCATGGTTTAGATAGATATATGTTTTTTTTTTTTAACCAATTGGGAAAGTAGGTCATGATTCCATAGTATCAAATTTATGATTCAAATCAGAGCCAAAGTGTGGCTATTTAAGAAGTCTGGTTTGTCTGACATATAGAAGTAACTAGGCTTTCACAAGCAAGACAGTGCTGGGAGTTGAATTTAAATGAAGAAGAAAAAGAAAGTAAAAGAGAAGGTTTCACCAGCGAAAGTCGTTGGCAGCTGCTGGAAGGCAGAAAACAGAAGGGTTTCAGCATTCATGATGACTATGATAATGACAATAAAAAGAAAGAAGAAAAAGAAGTCACAAAAGAAAATTGAATAGGAAGACACAGAAAGAAAGAAAAGAAAAAGAAAGCAAAAGTTTCTACAAATTTAGAGAGATATACACTTATCTTTCTATATTTGTTCATGAAAGTCTGTCACAAAATTAGAGGTATTAAAACTGATTTTGAACTTTTTATGAGAATACATGACATCTCAGTTTGTAAAACAGAACTGCTGTCTAAACAAACCAAAAACCCAATCATATCTGTGAATTGCCAACTTCCTCAACTCTTTTTGAAAGTCGAATGAATTTAGTGAACATTTTGTTGATAATAATTATATTTGTTTTTATGAGCCTAACATAATTGTAATTGTAATTTGTTATCTTGCCTAAGTGTTAGATGCACAAAGTGAAATTTTGTGCAAGATCATTTTGTATTCTGAACTATTATTATTTTTTATATCATTTAATAAATTTAAATTTCTTTCAAATTTCACACTGGATTAAGAGTCTTTCTTTTTTTTTTTTTATTTAAACCATTCATAACACTTGGGATAAGGGATTGGACATTTGCTCTTCTTCTCTTCTCCCATAAAAAAATCCTTTTAGAAACCAAGTTCAAATTCCAGCCTAATCTACTGTATTCAAAAATGACCTTTGGAAAGTTATGAAGTTATGGAATTTAAGGCTGTATGTTGGTGTATTGTAGGTATGTGCATGTTCACCTATAAATAGTTAAAGAAGCAGCAAAACTTGGGTTTCTACTATGGACCATTTATTTTTCTTTTTTTAATATATACTGTAGGGAAACAAAGTTCTCAATATCTCTTGGATATGGATGTTTTCTTTTTCTGGTCCAGAAATAAGTTAGGGTAAGTAAGCATGAGAATGGTTATAATAGTTAAACTCAAGTCAGCCTTGATCCGAGTTGGAACGACTAAAGTAAAGTTTGTATTCACTTCATTGGTGGAGGGTTGACAAAATACATCAGAAAACTATGTGAAAGAGATTTTTTTTTCTGGTCCTTTTTGTAAACAATGATTTCTTTTTAGTCCAGAAGTAAGTTAGGGTATGGCTGGTTATATTGGTTGAGATCAAGTCAGCCTTGCACTGATTTGGAATGACCAAAGTACAGGTTGCACTTACTTCATCCAACAGCCAGCTTGGGAAAGGAGACTTTTCCATTCATCTACATGCTGTTACATCTTGGAGTAATAAGAAGAAAAGAACATTCCATTGTCAGTCGACCAGGGAAAAGGTATGTTTTTCAGCAGAGATGTCTTCATCCATATACTGCTACATTTTAGAGCAAAGGAGAGAAAAAGAGGAAGAGGAAGGAAATGTTTGTCTTTTTATAAACTTAAACAGTGCCACCTCATGGGCGTTTAGCAAAGCCAAGTGGGATAATAAAATTTACAGTTTCTTTATTACTAACATCATGGGAAAATGTATTTCTTTTTTTTTTATTCCTTATTTTTATTTTATTTATTGATCATATTTCATTTTCTCACAAATTCCTCATTCTCTCCAGACCACAGTTGTGGGTTAATAGCAGGGTAGACTGGGCTCTCTAGCCTTGGGTGGCAACCAGTCTAAGAAAAGAAAAACTTTGAATACCAAACCTTAGAGAAGGCAATGGGAAGCCACTCCACTTTCTTTCTCCAAGAAAGCATGGAAAAATACAGAAGAAAAGAAATCTGCAGAGAGAGAGTCATGATCACCTTTGAACTAAAGGGACATGGCAGGCATTATGTAGAAAAAACAAGAAGGTAAATTGAAATTTGATTTATCTTATAAAATCTGTTACATAAATAGTGATGATCATATCAAGAGTGAATTTGTTTTATTTTATTTAATTTAATTCAAGATAAAGGGAGATAAATTATAATCTAGGACAGCAAATTTGTTATTTGGGGATGTATTTTTGTTATTCCAAATCATCAGGTCCATTGCAATTGTATTATAATATGTACTATCTTTTTATCTATAAAGTTTGAAGGAACAATAACAAAGTACTTAGTGAATATGGAAAGTATTTCTGTCTGGTAATCTTGAATACAATAAAAGAATTTTTGTAAGAGGATTTCAGTCTAATGTTAAGAAAAAGAATTCTTAAGTCCAATAAGATTAAAATTGCAATGAAATGTCTCCCTCATTATCTAGTCATCTGTGTCAAATCTATCTATCTATCTATCATTTTTATATCCCTCTACATCTGACTCCTGGTAATATTCAGATATAAGAGAGAAATGAGTATAGGGTCACCAGGTTAGTCTTGCTACTATGCTTTTTGTAACAAGAAATTCAATAAGCATACTGCACCTTCCCAAGAATCAAGAGTAATGAATATATATATATATATATATATATATATATATATATATATATATATATATATATATATAAAAGCGAACATTGAAGTCAATACTCAGAGGCAACAGGCTGTTTCATGCTGGATGCAATCGTTAGGCCGCATGACGATTGTGTCCAGCATGAAACCACCTCTGAGTATTGACTTCAATGTTCACTTTTATATTTATATTTACATACACTGTATCTCTGATAGTGAGCACTTTATCCCATAAATATAGCACACCTTAAAACTATATTTCTTCTCTTTTTCTCTCTCTCCCTCTCCCTCAATACAATATCTGTGTCTCTTGAATTTAACCTGGAGTAATTTTTCTCTGTTTATATTTGGTTTGCAGGTCTGAAAGATTGAACACTATTTTTATGGCTTTCATGAAGATAATTACCTATGGTATTTTAAGTGTCTGATATTCATTACTGGATGAATTTCTAGGATGCAGTGTTATCATTATTTGCAGTCAGACTAATGTCCTCATCTTTGTTGTTGCTATCACAACATTACAATTGTTGTGTCTTCTGACCTTTCTGAGAGGTGGAGTTATTATTTACAATCAGTCTAGTGTCTTTATCTTTGTTGTTATCATCACAATGCTTCAACCTTTAATCCTCTAGGCCAAAATTTTTCAACATAGACAATATGGCCTCTTGGGGGCCATGAGATATTTTCAGGGGCCACAAGGCCAAGTTTGAAAAATGCCAGGGCCACGAGGGGGCACAGAAAATTTAGGACCCACAAAATATATATATACATATATATATATATATATATATATATATATATTACTTAATAATAAATTTAATATTTTATTTTAAATAAAATATTAAATATATGTATTCCATATCTATATCTATATATATATACTCCATATCTATAACTATATCTATCTCTCTCTCTCTATATATATATATATGGAGTATTTTGCAATTAATAATTATTATTTAAAATATTACATTTATTATTAAGTTAAATATTAAATTAATCTAAGCCATTTTGTTAACATAAATATTTATTTATTGTCATTTTTTCATCTGATCTATACAAAATGACAGTTTTTAGTTTTCAGTTTCATAAAATTTAAAACTCATAATTTAAAGTTTAAATTAAGGTATGTTTTCATCAACATGTCTTTCAATTTTGGAAAGTGAAATATCCTAAACAAAGAACCCTAAGAAAATGATTCCACCCTGTTTTCCTGCAAGGAGGCAATTAACGCATTTAATGGGAAACTAAAGCTGTTCTGGTTGAACCTTAAGAGATGGGAGTTTTCACAGTTTCCTTCCTTAGCAAACATATCTACTGATTTGCTTGATGATGACCTAGCAGTGTATGTTAATCATTTGAAGCAGTCGCATAATGATATAAAAACTCACTTCTCTGATCTACTCCAAATGACAGTGCCACACTGGTTTGTGGATCCCTTCATTGCTGATGCATCTGAAGTTGATATCACCATACAAGAAAGTTTCATTGAGCTTCAAAATAACACAGCAGCTCAAGTGACGTTCAAGCATAGAGGACACCAGAAGCTGTGGATGAATGAAGACATGCATAAGAATTACCCACTACTCTGGAAAGATGTGAAGATGCTCTTACTCACTTATTTGCTACATCTTACTTGTTTGAGTCTGGTTTCAGTTGGATGATGCATCTGCTGTCAAAACTTGAGATCACCTTGACATAGAAAAAAAGAGGCAATTTACATCTCTCTCTGACAGCTTTCAAGCCAAACATTGACAATTTGGCAGCTCTGCACCTGTCACAGGGATCCCATTGAAACCGTACAAGATAGAGCTGATGGTAGATGTATTTTTTTTTGTGAATAAATGAGTTTATTCAAATAAGATATTTATCTAAATAATAATATTCTATGCTTTACAACTGGAGTTAGTGTTTTGATGACATAATACTATCCAAACTACAAACTTTAATATTTCTACTTCCCTAGATGTATTAAGTTGAGGGATGAGGTGAAGGGGATTAGTGGGGAAAAGGACTCAAGTTGGCATGAGGTGCCATAAAGAACTCACATTGGATTGAAGGAGGTCACAAGCAGTATAAGATTGAGAAACATTGATTGACAGGCACTTGAATGAGATTGAAGTAAAGGGTTTAGTTCAAAACACATTGATGTCTATCCAGATTGACAGATACCTGAACAAGATTGAAAGATTCAGTTATCTGGATTGACAGAGACCTGAACAAGATTGAAGAGTTCAGTTCAAAATTCATTGAAAGTTATCTGGATTGACAGGCACTTGAATGAGATCAAAGTAAAGGGTTTAGTTCAGAATTCATTGATGTCTATCCAGATTGACAAACACCTGAACAAGATCATAATAATGACAACAAATCTGTTATGATAATAAAAACCAACAAAAATGAGAATATAAGTCTGACTGTAAAAAACTATAAAAATTGAAATTAAGGTAGATAGATTTGAAGAGAAAGAAAACAATAATGTTATAAACATGTGTATCATAGCCTAGAAGAACAAATGAAACAGCACTAGCACTGGTGAGGCAAAATGAACAGACAAGAAATGTAAATATAAAATGCTATTGTTTAGTTGATAGAGCAGAATATTTATGTTGGCATGGTATGGTGATTTAGAGGAGGATATCGTAGAACCCCTGCTATTCTGTTCATGTTATTATGGTGGACAAGATATTTGCCTTTTCTTTGCTGTATCACCCCACTTTCTTCTAAGCAGCATAACAGGCTTATTTAGATTTTATAATCAACCACATTTTTCTTAGTTGTTTGATTATTGTTAACATGATCTAAATACTCCTCTTGAATATTTTGTAACATTTTTTATACATTCTAGCAGCTCAGTATTTAATTTTTAGCTATTAAGTGCCTATCAAGCTCAGTGATGTGACTACACATTTATTATCATATAAATCTGTAACCTTTCAGTACTCAGGAAGAGGAGAGGGAGGCTTTCTTTTCCTCTTCCTCTCTTGTCAAACTCTGTGCAGAGAGGAACCCAGACAAGACTATGCTGAAGGGCAAAGTCTCATTTGGGGAGGTAGACAAATCTGACCCCATGTAAATGGGGTCTACTCTCACTTTTTGCCTGAGCCTATGAGCTTGGTTAAAAACTGGCTTTGTGTCACATCTTACCTTGTAAGGAGATTGGTAAATAAAGAGGAGGAAAAGGAGGAGTAGGAGTGCAGGCTTCTGGTCCCTATGACCATGGCACTTGGATGGGTTCTGTATTAAGTTACTGTCCACTTTTCTTTCATCTGCCAATGGGACGCAAGTTGGAAACTTTTCTACCGCTCTTTTCTCCCAGCGTTCTCACATTACTTCTGGTACATTCAACTCTATACACACCTTTACTTCCAGTGTTTCTGACCTGTGCGTTTCAACAGCTATACAGCTCTTTTCTTCAGGTGTTTATGGACCTGCTCACACAACAACCCTGTACTTTCGGCTACACAGAAAAAAGGAAATGTCAGAAGTAGGGACTACTTCTGACATTTCCTTTTTTCTTTGTTCATTTTTCCATCTCTTTTCAGTTTGCTTCAACTGAAACACTATTATCCTATTCAATTTTTGTATTAAAATTGTATATATTGTGTAAATAAATTTTTGCATTAATTTAAGTTCCTCATTTTTGTTGTCTTTGTTTGGTCCTGTCAGATTTATGTTATTTTTTTTAATGTTTGCGGGCCTCTATTATATACTGTGGTGAAGGTAAGACCTGGAGTTGATGGTTTTGTTGGGTCAGTTGACTGAGGCCATATTGGTGGAGTTGAGACAGGCATCGAGGTGTTTAATGAAGTTTGATATTTGCTGCAAATCTAAGTTTGCTGATACAGAGGAAGTGATTGGAATATCTAAGTGGGCATGATGTAGGTGTTTGAAGGATGGTGGTTTTTGAGTGAATATATGTGTTGGGTTGGTTGACTGAAGTCACAGTGGTTTATGTCAACAGATGGCCTGTGGGCTGCATTCTGTCTGTTTCTGTTACAGTCATTTATCAGTGGCTTTTTTTAAAGCAAATCTGGTGGCTCATGAGCTCATTTTTTTCTATGGCAGTAATGTTCATGGCTGGCTTCTTTTGTGTTGTGTTTTAGATTTTTGCAGGCATTTGTTTTATGAGCTGGATGTGATGCTCAGAGCCCCTGCACAGAGGATGACTTTTTTTATTTTAGGTTTTGCTTTCTTAGTGGTCACATCCTTTCTGGCAAACTAAATTAGTTGACCATGGAGCCAGTATACAAAGCGTCTTAATCGACCAAGGAAAAATCTCTGACTGAGGACAATCTCTCCCAATCAAAGGGAGGTGCCGTCTCCTGTCTCCAACCCCATAAAAAGGCGTGAATAAAAAACCATCATCTACTTTGCTATCAAATTTCAATACATTAAATATTTCTTTACTGAAGTTATTGAAATGTCTTTGAATTTTAATATTCTAAAATTTTGCAAATAAAAAATCCTCAAAAATGTTATTGTGGAATTGTGCTAGGAAATGCACTATTCCTGTTGTAATTTTCATCGTCACCATCTTACAAATATATAACAAGCATTCATTGGTTAATCACCTTCAATCTAGCTTGCTGATTGGTTAGTTCCGACCAATCAAATATCCTGCACGCAACAAATCTGTTTTCCCGCATTATCCATTTGAGCCTGTCATGTGGTACAATAAAATTATAAAAACAAAACATGTGTAAACTCCCTCATGTTTTTTTTCATCTCTCTCTCGCGTCTCATTTGCCAAGATGTAATCTTCAAGAACTCTCGTCTTAACTAATGCAGTCAGACGTTAAAGACCATTACCAACATTCACGCAAGTACAAACTCTGACATCACTTCTGAACTTTTACCAACTTTACAATACACAATTCCAAACATGCTAAAGAAACTTTATTCTTCTAAACTGCAGTTTAATAATTACTTTCCCTTTATGAACTTAGGTACAAATATTACCTAATCTAAGAGACACAACTCTGTCTAACCTTTTCACTCAGTATTCATGCATGTATATCAAATATTAATTAATTCAATTGTCACGTTTTGAAACAAGATGTTTATGAATCATTCTATGTCTTGTATTAATTTTTGTGGATGGAAGATTATTGAACACACACAATTTTAAGCCTTCTGATAATTCAAACCTTCTATTCTTTTCCAACACACATCACACATTCGCAACAATGTCATCGTTTTTATCATGAATATTAAAAGAAGGCATATGCAAAAACAAACAAAACTCGAACCTACTAAATTAAATTTGAAAAGAAGAAACATTTATTTCATAGACATTAAAACAAAACATAACAAGATACAATTTTTAAAAAAGGTTTTATAAAAATTTCCTTTTGTGTGCCTTTTAGTAACAAGTCAAGATAACAGATCAAAATATATAAAGGCTCTTAAAAAAGTATACAATGCAATTTTCCAAAAATAGAAAAAACATTGAGAAGGTAATACAAAACCTTTAAATAAGGTCGAAAATATTTTTAAATATCTTTTGATTAGGTGGATGCATCTACCCACCTTCTTTTTTTTTTAAGCGTTTCACCCCAAGCAAGGCAGGAAGCCACTAGGACGCAAGGGGTTACACAAGATTTGGAGCAAGATCAGATAGGAGTGATAGAAGAAAGGATGAGGAGAAGGGTAGTGGATAGATCAAGGCAACTGGAGATGTCGATTGACATTACATTTGAATAGCTGGAGATTATAGCTCTCAGGGAAACTGGAATAGGGAAGGGAGTTCCACAGGCGAGAGGTGCGAGACATGAAGCTATTGGAGTAGAAGAGACGGCTACATTTAGGAGTTTCGACAGTGAAGGGGTGAGAGCGGTATGCCAGCCTCGTAGGGCGCTTGAACTCATGAAGTCTGGGAACCAGCAAAAGAAGCTCCTCAGAACAATTGCCATGAAAGTATTTGTAAAACAGACAGAGAGAGGCGACGACGTCTGTGAGAAAGTGACTGTAGACGAGATGCCAGAGCAGGGCCAATTATATTGCATATCCGCCTCTGGAACCTATCAAGAACCCCGAGGCAAACAGAAGGGGCACCAGACCATATATGGCAGCAATACTCCATGCAAGGGCGAATTGTTGGTTTGCAGATCTGGAGGATCAATTCCGGGGAGAAAAATTTTCTGGCACAGCACAGGGAGCCAACTTTCCTTGCGGTGGACAAAGCAATTGATTCAATGTATTTGTTCCATCTCAGGTCAGCCGTCAACGTGAGACCGAGCAGCCGCAGAGAGTTGCTCTTGAGAAGTTGAGCGTCAGACATTCTAATGGAGGGCAGGGGAGGATCTCTGTGGTGATTAATAGAGCTAATGGAAAGATGGAAAAACAGATGGAAGCTTTGGCAAAATTCACTTGCATCACTGGGACTTTTAATCATTTAATTAAGTTCTATTCACAGGTTTCAGGTCTTTTTTCCCCCATTTGCTTCTTCTGTGAAAAACAGCCCAGCTCATCCACAGGTGACAGGCAAAAATAGCTTTTCCTTCTAGAACTTTATTTTTATGCCTAAAAGACAAAATTTTCATGTTTCCTGGCTCGTTTTCTGATTTCTTCAAAAATGTTTGTTCCTTTCAGTTAAAAATTATTACCTTCTAGTCGAAAATTATGTTTTACCTCCTGATCCATCTTATTGTCTTCAAAAGAGACTCAGATGGATATCATTTTAAATTTACGTGGGTGGAAGCAACCCTTTTGATTGGACAATAAATACAAGGAATTATGAATATATATTTTTTTTAAATTTAAAAAATGAACTTTGGAACAGTCCGGCTCGACAGTATTTATTTTCGGCGGTTCTTTTAGTGCTAATTCTAAAATACTTTCACAGAAAACACATCAAAATGAAATTCAGTTTTTTATAAACCTGACTTTTTTTTTTTTTTAAATACATGTCTACGTCTTCTCCCAAAATTTAAAACTAAAAAGTAAAAAGTGTGAAGTAAAAAGACAAACTTAGACTTTTTTATTAACATTTATTATTTTTAAATTAATTATCTACAGTTTTTTTATTAGCGAGTCCTGATAAAATAAATAAATAAAAAGAATTAAAATTAAAATAAGGATTTATTTGCGCTCCTAAAACCTTTCTCTTTCTTTCTCTTAAACTTGTTTATTTTTTTACAAAATAAAGAAGTTTAGTAGAGAGAGAAAAATATTAGTTACAAAGTTTTTGTATTACTAATAATTTTTATAATTCAAATACGTAAAATTAAAATAAACAACATATGTCGTAAATGCTCTTTATAATTTATTTTAGTTTTATTTTGTTTATTTTTTATTGATGTGATTGTCTGTTTAAATTATCTATGGGCAAAGTTTAATAAACACTGAAAGAAAAAAAAGTGGTGAAAAAGCACGTGACCAATTTAAAAAATAGATATGCAAAAAGAAAAACAAAATAAATAAGCTTTTAAAAAGATAATATTATTATATTATTAATATTAGCTTGATTATTTACATTGTGAAGTTTGAAAGTTCGTTTATTTGTATCTAAAATCGACTTTGTAAGCTAATAAAAAAAACGAGGTTGAAAAAAATATGTGAACCATGTGATTTCCTCGTTTCCTTTTTGAGAGTCCGAAATTGGTTTAAAAAGCCTGTCAGTCTAATTAGCGACTTAGCATTGTTCGTCGTGGCGAAGAGGTGTGATATTCAAAACAAAGCCAATTGCTCTTCTCTCATTCGTTTTTGGTAAATTTTTAAAAATCCGCTTTGATAAGGACATTAAATTTTCGTAGCCCCCCCCCCCTTAAAGGACATAAATTCAAAACAGCCGAACCCCCAAAAGCCAATCAAACAGACGGTGAGTACAGCATTGATTCTACCAACCATGAAGGTAAAATTCTTGCTCGTTACTCTGCTAGCATTTTTGGGAACCTGCTATTCAAAATTTGTTTGGTTACCTCATCAATATCACCCGGAACAAATCCATCTTTCTTATGGAGGTAAGTAACTCAGATTTTTTTTTATCGATTATGATGAATCAATTGTTTGTTTATGATTTTTTTTACTGTTATCTTTAAGATTATTGTTTTTGCTTGCGCTAAAAGTCCACAGTCCACACGCAAGTTTAAAAAAAAAAAAAAAAAAACGGGATAAGGAAGAACTAAGGTATCATTTAAGAAATTTTAGTTTAAAGATGGTTTGCATTTTTGTTAATTTTAACTTGAAATTTGTAAGGGTTAAAAATTAAAGAGAATCTTGTCAAAATAAATATGAAGGCATAACCTAGAGACCCGATAAAAAGTAGTCAAAGGAAACAAATTAATGAAAAAAAAATGGTATACAACTTGTTGTGTAACCCAAGAATTAATTATTCCAACTGAATATCGAAAAAATAAATGAAAATACGAAAAGGAAATTTAATCCAGTTCTGGAGGTCATCATCCATTTGCCATTTATTTTTAATTCAATCTTCTTACGTAATTTGTTTGTCATTGGTTTATCAAAAAAGGTCCCAAAATGAAAAAGAGAAAAAAACCACTTAACCTCTGAGAAACTGAATTGCTCATTTCACAACACTTGATAAACAAATATTTACAGCCGTGTAAACAAGGAAAAGGTACATCAATAAAAAAAAGTCTGTCATTTAATAATGGAAAAAAAAAACAAAAACATACAACAGTAACACTATTTACTTTTTATCCTTTTTCCTTACCGTACTTAAAATATAAAATTTCACTGTACTGTATACTAAGTATTTCAAGTAAAAGATCAGGAAGTCGTCGTCAATTGTTGATGCATTCTCTTATTTCGTAATTTAAGTGAAAAATGCTAACGATCCCTTCTTCTTAAATGAAACGTAATCCATGGCCAAAATATCCGTGGCTAAAATGGTGATTTAAAAAAAAAAAAAATGAACGGATGTTAAAATAATAACGGATTTTTGATAATTTTCTTTTTACATCGGGTGTAAAAGTGTAAAAATTCAATAAAACTGGTTATTTTCTTTCTTTGAGTGGCTAAATTACTAACTAATACTTTGAAAACAAATCTAAAAAAAAAAATACTTCAAAGAATAACAAAAAAGTGTTTAGTTTACTTTTTTTTTACTTTCATTTAATTTTTGTTTGCTTAGTAGACTTGATAACTTTTTTTTTTTTTTGTGTGTGTGTGTGTTAGTGTGATCAAAACGCACGTGACTGACTAGGTTTCTCGATTTTTTTCTTTCAAGTATTTGTTTTGGGAGAGAAATTACTTGTTTTTTTTTTTTTAATGTCTTCTTTTCAGGCTTTTCATTATAAAACTATTATTTTTTTATGTTGTCTATCTATAAGAAATATTTCCCGATAATTAAACAGAAAACTTACTGTAGAAAATAAACTAACACCGTTAAAGTATAGCTACTTCGTAATATGAAAAGGGATAAAAAAATTTTAACGGTGTTGTTAAAAGAAAATCCCTCTAAAAGAAAAATATTTAACGTTGCTGTATAAATTCCAGAAGAATTTAAAATTCTTTGTTTTTTTTTTTTTTTGTTTTTAGCCTTTTAGTTTTGCTGTATAATCTCTAAGTAAATAATAATTATTATTAAAAAAATCCTAAGACAATATTTTTGATTTCATAGGATTTTAAAAAAATAACTTCGTGTTGGATTCACAAAAAAAATAAACAAATTAGTTCTCGAAATTGTTGTTCATCTTTGACTACCATATTTTACTTACTGGACCTACAGTGAAGGTATTCAACAACTTGAATAATAATAAAAAAAAAAAAAGTTGACCAACTAAAAAATGAAAATAATGTCAATCGATATTGTCCTCTTGATTCTTCTTTCTTTTTGTTTCATTGCTCCTTTAAAAATCATATTTTCTTATTTTTTCACACTCGGTAAACCCTTAGCTTTTTGGGGTTTGGGTTGGCTTTTTTTCTTGTTTGTGTCTTAGTGGCTTTATTGCGTTCTTGGAGTGTAATGATTTAAAAAAACAAAACAAATCATAATATTTTTGACAAATACACCTTGGACCTCAGTGAGCAATCACATCACTATATAATTGCACAGATGTTACTACTTTCGTTATATCTCATGCTGGGGAAGTAAAAAATATTAAGCCGAAGTGTGGGTTGGGGACTTGGGCAATTATTCCGCAGTATTGCGGATTGCCGTTAGTAACCCACTTTAAACCTTTTGTCGCGTTCTCTAGCGACGTGGGCGCGGTGAAAAATAGATACTCTTATCTGCCGTTGGCAATTTAGGTTGAATTGAATAATTGTTTATTGAAGGCGACTATAGCAAAATAATAAGCAATGTTATCTTGTTTAAATTGTTAGTTGTTCTTAAGCTGAGGTTTTTTTTGTTTATCAATTTCATTTCGTCAACTGTTTTATTCAAGCCGTTGTCTACCTCCTGTAAACCGTTAAACCGAAACGGTAATCGAGCCATTGATTTTTTACACGGATTTTTGTTTAAATCGTTAAAAATTTACTTGACAGCATTAATCTCTGTAGTGTAAATATTGAATTGAGAAAATGCAAAATAAAACAGTTTTGTTACAAAACTGTTTTATTTTGCATTTTCTCAATTTGGCTAAATAAATTAATATTTTATTTTAACTACAAGTACAAAAAAATCAAATAAAATATTAATTTATTTAGCCAAATTATCATTTACATCTACATCACATCTACATCAGAAGTTGTAAAAATGGGTCTATTTGTGAGTAAACACCTGTCTAGCATGAGAACCAACGAAGCAAATACCATTGATGCAGTGAAAAGAAAAGACAAGAATTGTTAATAAAATTCTTTGTATTGCTGATACAGAGAATGTGATGGGAATGACTCTGTGGTCAAGGGGAGCGATTTGGAGAAAGGGTAGAGTTGGTAGGGCCTTCTGTTGTTGAGTGTGTCGGCTCAGTTGACCAAAACGTCACTGGTGTTGATGCTGAGAACTTGTGGTGGATCATAAAGAAACACTTTTTTATGTTTGTTATTTGGTAACAATGTTCGTTATTGGCTTCTTTTATGGTGGTGTTTTTTTTTTTTTTTTTTTTTTTTTTTTATGTTTTGACTCTTTTCAGCCCCGATGATGTATGGGGAATAGGGTAACTGAACCGATGAAAAAGGTTAATTTGAAAATAGATGTTGCTATTAAGCCATTTATTTTCATCTGGATTTGTTAGTGCTCATAATAATTTTTTTGGTCATTTTTAAAAAATGAAACCAATTAAGGAAAGCATCAAACTCGGTCAAAATGCATTAAATCTTGGTTTTGTTTGAACAATAACAGCTAATCTGTAAAAAAAAAAAAAATGTAAACAAAGTTTTCAGAGATTTTTTTTAAACATTTGCAGTCACTCCTCAAACCTTCACCTGCCCCAAATTAAAAAAGTACACAAGATACTAAAAGCATGTGTGAAACTGATTGCCTAAAAATATTTCTACAAAATTTTAATAAAATGACCTATTCAGTATACAATTTATTCATGAATGATTTAGTAGTGAAAATTTCTTTTACATTGGATAATTCTCTTATTTTTGGGACTTTTCTAAAAACTGTGTAGAATTTATTTTTTAAATTTTTTTTTTTACACTATTTTGCTAGTACCTATGGTAAGTACAGTAGGATCTGTTATATTAAAAAACAAAGTTCAAAGTTGACAAGGACAAATTCAATATTGATAGTTATTTATAAAACTCATTCTTAAAACGGTAAAACACTGTGTACTCTGTTGTCCAAAGGTTGATTAGTCTGATTAGGTCCAAGTTATTTATTTACTAAGCTTAGTACAGTACAAAGTTCAAATGAGGTTGCCTTAAACTAAGATGGTTACCAACTCCTTAAAATAGAAATGTGGGACGGGGATGCTGGGGTTTCCCAATCAGTTGAATTAAAATCAGTTTAGTATTTTTGAGTGATGGAAATAACAACAGTTCAATTAGAATTTTAGGAAAACAGAATTGTATTTAAAGAAAAACAATATAGAAGAAAATTATGTAACATTTTTTTTTTTTTTTCAGTAGTCCAAATATCTTTAATGTATCTTTTTATTCATCCAAGATCAGCAAATTTACATCTTGTATATAAAGTACAGTGTTTGTGTGTGTCCAAGCAACTCCTCTGCTCCCACTGGTCCAATTTTAAAGATTTATAGCTCATTCAAAAGCCCTAGGAAAGTTAGGTGCAGTGAATGATTTTTGTTGAGATCAGATTCAAGGTTGTCAGATTATGCAAGGTTAAAAATATATATTGATATATTATACTAGCCATCATCATTGCTTTCATGGTTCAAAGGGATTAACTCTTATTTTCCTTTTGTATCCAAAATCACAGTGCACATTTTATTATAAACTAGCTTAAAAGCCACCCTATTGGGCAGCATTTAAGCTAGCTCCTGTGGAGGACTCTTGGTTTGACCATCACAATAGCTAGGGAGGAGTAGATGCGATAGGCATCAATAAACTACAGAAGAACTCAAAAGTGATCACTGCATTTAAGTATTGAATTAATGTTTAAGCTTACCTTTAAAAAGTTCAATGATAATTCTTCTGCTGCAACTTAATTTAAAAACGATTTGATGTATGTAGATATTTATTTTCCGTACAAACAATTATGTTTATTTCATGAGTGTCAGAACAGGGAACAATTTATAAGATATAATTAATATAGTGTAAAGATTGGAATATAGAAATTAGAATTAGTTATATATTCAAAATTTGAATAGTTAGAGAAACATAATAGTTAATGAAGTAAAACCTGTATTATGGAATATAATATATTTCTCCATATTTATTTTGGGATGTATTTTTTCCACTCTTCTTGGACGGATCTCAGCAAGTTTGTGATTGGGTACTTAATAAGAATGCCATGTTGGATAAGAAGTTGAGAAATGGCAACCAGTGTACACGGACTGAGGTGTGTACAGTTGAGCGCCCTGCACTCATTATTGCATGTGCGAAGTGAATGCACTTTGTCGAATGGAGTGAGATAACTGGTTGAATGGTTTGTGCTCACTAATTCATGAGTGCAGCGAATGCTCTTGCAGGAGCAAAGTGACTGCACTCTCGAGCTTGTGAGCGACTGGCTAGTATTCTTATCAACATAAAACACATCAAACAAAATTATTGCAGCAATTCAGAAAAAAGAAGCAAAATTTATTAATAATCTTTAAAAAACAAACATCAATTCTCAGAACATGTCCTGTGTCAACTTAAACCAATTACTTTTCATTTTCTCTCATTGCTCATGGCCTTGCCTCATCACTGGTAAAATGTATGACTAAGTCGGGTGTCAAGTAAAACATTGACTTCTCTTTTCAACATATGTTAATAAGTGTAGACTTTATTGCTTGAAAAACTATTGATGCATTCAAGTTCTGTAATTATGTAGCCATTTTTTTTTTCTCTCAAACAAGTGTCTTTGTTTGTTTTTCACCCAAGAATAAACTGTTACCATATTATGGGTATGGTAATGCTTATGTTGGGATGGTTAAATTTCTCTCAACCAATCAGTGCCAAATTTACCTATAGATTTAGCAGGCTGAAGCCTAGGACCTCAAAATCTAGGGGGGGCCTCCAGCCAAGGTGTATAATATTTTTGACACTGACATAACATATTGTAGACGCTAAATGACCATTCGGTAATTTTAAACACCCCTCATCATCCTTGGCTTTACTCAAATTGTTTAATTTAACACTTTTCCATTTTCTTCTATTTGTGACAATGGGAGATTTGGAGGGGCTTCACAAGTGGAATAGCTTAGAGCTTCTCTTCATCTAAATCTGATCCTGCCACCAACCAATAAGACCAAGTCCTCTTCCTAAAACAATTTTAACATTTTTTTTTTTTTTTTTTTTTTTTTTTCATATAAAATGCTCAATTTCAGTTTCCTCTCTTCTTCTGTGGATTTTAATTAAAACTTCTATTCTTATTTCATTAGTTTGTTTAGTCGAAAAAATATATATATATATATATAAAATTGTAGCATACCTATAGACAATAATGGGTATATCTCTAGTCATATTAATACAGTAGTAAATACTGTATGTTGGTCTGCAGTTGGAGATTCCTTGTGGATTTGCTTAACTCACTTCTAGCAGTTGACTACTTCTTCTACATGCCACTGGCAAATCTTATGTGTTGTTCGTGTCCTAAGTATTATTGTTCATTACCTACCTTTGTGTGATTGTTCTATTCAGTAACCTTCCCTAGGTTACAACATATATAAAGTTGTGCATTTAGGCAGGAATCTCTCTTTAATACATGTTTCATTGAACATTACTGACAAGTTACATTTGTTTTAATTTTTTTTATGTTTTTGTATATGTACAAGCGACTTCTTTTCTGAATTTAATGAATGTAAAAAAAAAATCTCCAAATGTTTGTTGGTTCCAAGCACTTTTGACTAAACTGTTAGCCATTTTCAAGGATTTTTAAGAATTATTTTACTATAATGGATGGTGTATATGTTGTTGGAAATGTTATAAAAGTAGCTGAAAGTCAATATATTCTTAATTACTAAACACAACCAATATATTGTGGCTGTGTTCAAAAATTTTTTTTTTTTTTTTTTTTTTTTTTTGCTTTATTCACTAACAAAGAATGTGTAGAAAGTAAAAATAAATATATTAAAGTGGAATAGTTCATCTAAGACAGAATAGGGTGTTTAAATATTTCATTCTCTCTCCTTTATTTTATGTGACACTGGTAAAAGAAAAGGGTTAATTTGAAGTATAAACTGGGACAGACGTAAAGGGTTAATTTAGAATATGAAATGGAATAAATAGACATTTAAAATGTCGGGATGACATACAGATTATGTCTGCTTACGAATATATATCTCATGATTCCTAGGTGGAAAAAGAGGTCAATTTATGAATGGAACATAATATTTGAAGGTGTGGACAGATCAAGAAACAGGAAGTTATATTGTGTTGAAGGAACTGAAAAACTGAACACAGCTGTAAAGTTGTCTGCCTGGTAACCTGAGGGTTGTGGAGATGCTATGACTTGGTTGGGGATAAAATAAATCGGACCAAGCCTACGGAAAATTGATTTATGGAAAATCAATGATTAAAATAAGACAGCCCCTTTGCTCAGTTTAAAATTAGAATTGTCAAGAAGACAGTTGAAATATTTCCATGGGGATAGTCTCAGATAGAATACAGAGAGGAGAAAAGGGGAAAATTTACCTCCACCCATTTGGAAGTAATGGTGTAAGGTATGAAGAAGAGAAGGTACGAGTTATACGTGTGGGGATGATGCCTGCAACTAGTACTGTGGTGGGAAGCAATCTCCTAAAATTTGGAGAGATAATTAATTTTACAAGCCAGAACACAGAGCTGTTGTTGGAAGACAGGGAAACCTCGAATTGCCAGACACCATTGGGCCACAGGTTGAAGTCAACATAAGCAGAGCGTTTTGAGCAAATGAGTGAGTTGGAGCAGCAAGCGGAAGAGCTGGAATGCAGATGAAACCAGACACCAGGAGCAGTTGAAACCCACATGACCTGGTGAAGAGATTCCCCGACTCAAACCTTGCTCCAGAATTAACACCGAAAGACATTGTAAAGAATTGCATTGAGAATGGTTAATTTTGTACACTGAAAAACTATTAGGTTGGTGCAAAAATAATGACGTAATAATGTTGTTTTTTGACGTTAAAAATACGTCAAAAAACGACATTATTACATCATTATTTTTGCACCTACCTAATACATAAAAAATTAACCCAAGTCTCAGCATGATTTTTGAAAAAAGACATTCCTTTATTTTATTTTTTATTTATTTATTTATTTATTTTTTTTTTATTTTTTTTTTATAACATAGCCAGTTCGCTGAGATTTGACTCAACCTGTTGATCTCTGCTGTAATGGATTCCATCAACCCTGTGATCAAAAACACAACATGGGCAGGGCACAGTGGATCCAAGGATGCAGCAATCAACACCAGTTGAACTATGATATTGACTGATAAGGTCAAATTCAGAGTTGGCCCCTGGCTCAATGGGCTATATATAAACTTTTTTGTTTTTTGTTTTGTAGCCCATGTAACAGATTTTCAATACCACTACACTGGTCCAGGGGTAGAATGTTCTATTTCAGCTTGGGTCTCTAGACTCTCAAAGCACAAAGAAATGACTAGTTTAAATCGCAGACAGCCAATGTCATGGACAGCAAATCACCAGAATACTCAGCGATAAGGGTTCCTTAGAACCTGAATTCAACTTCAGTTGAAGGGTTTTGAAGCTGATCTTCACCTGACATGTCACAGAGACAGTTGCTTCTCATCCATTAGCCAATTGTATGTGAGTGTACTGAGGATTAGCCTCAATTAAACCTGGTTCATCCATCAGTAGGTCATAATTACTATTTTGGACATGGCAGTGCAATAAAACAAGACCAGGGCTGGTTAGCCAAGTGGGTAAGGAATGTTCACTGGGGGACCGGTGTTGATATTGGAATAGTCTCTTGTGGGGAGTGACATTGGTTACATTGCACAGCAGTGACCTGATAGATTACTTCAGATAATACCATTTCTCACTGTGAGATCTCAAGATTCCCAAGATCTAATGCCAGGGTAATGGCTTTCCATAGTAGTCTGTTACATTGCTCACATTGTCCATTTCCTTGTGGATTATTGGGAGTTGTCCAGATATTTGCTCTAATAAGGTATAAGGTTCAGGTATTCTTTCATCTCTCTGGATTGAAATAAGAGTCCATGGTCTGAACAGATGTAAGAAGGGGTTCCAAACACCATGAAAATCTGGTTCAGACACTTCATAACAAGGCCAGTAGTCAAATCTGGACAGGCAAATGGGGAAACAGGAGTATTTGTCCACAATAATCGGCAGATAATGCTACCTAGAGGAGGGAAGTGGCCCTTTGAAGTCTATGCTAAGTTGCTCCATAGGTTGAGTAGCTTTAATGAGGGTAGTAGAATCTGGAGAGTAAAAGCAAGCACACTCGGGGCACTCTTGACATACTTTTTGTATTTCTTCAATGGATTACAGCAAATTTCTTATTTTGATGAAATAGTCAAACCTTGTTGCATCAGGGTGACAGTCATCATATAGCACTCGCAATTTCTTATCACCAATAATAGGTCCACAGTGAGTACTAGAGTATGTCAGTAAGAATATTGTTTTTGACAGGTTGGTATATGATGTCTAATTGTAAAACTCTAATTCTATTCACCACAGTTGGATTTTGTCATTCTTTTGAATTAAACATATAGTTTACAGCTTGCTAGTCCATAAGGATAGGAAAATGCCTCCCAGTCAAGAAGTGAGACCATTTTTGCACTGCTTCTATGATAGAGCAAACTTCTTTCTCAACAGCAACTTGCATAAGATGGACAGTTTTACATTAGAGTAAGTCTTGTTACCCACCAGTAGGTCAATTAAGCAAGTGCCTCTGATTTTAGAAGCACAGTTTCAATGTGGTCCAACCCAGCACTTTAGTTCAGATAAAATTCAATCTTCACTTCTCTGTGATCAAGGAACACAATGTGGGTCAGAAGCAGATAAAGGAACGAAGTAGCAAGCAGGTAACCATCCATTGATCGATGGCAGTACTGACCAGCGTGGGAAGAACTTGGTATTGAGCTGAGCCAGCCATGTTATTTATTAAAAGCTTTATTCACCTAAAAAAGAATACAGAAAGTAAAAAGAAATATATTAAAGTGGAACTGTCCATCTGAGACAGAATTGGGGGTTTAAATAGTTCAGTTACCATTTACTATTATTGTAATTAATATCATCTGTTCTAGTACCTCTATAGGAGGACAATGTTGGCACTGTGTTCCTGATATCTTCACATGCACGTTTCTAAGAGATTTTTTGATTTTGCTAATATCATTGTTCATTTCAGATAATCCAACACAGATGGTGATTACCTGGGTGACACTTTGGCCAACCAATTCGACAGTGGTTGAATATGGGATTAGCAGACTGGATACAGAGGCCCAAGGAAAAGAGACTCTCTTCATTGATGGAGGAAGTGAAAAACGACATATTTATATGCATCGTGTGAAATTGACCAGTTTGATACCAGGACAGAAATATTGTAAGTGTTTTCACTTTTAATTCCAACTCTAGTCCTCTTTCTCCCATGGATGTAAAATTCCAACTCCAAATTTTGTACTACCAATTCCTTCATAAATTACAAAAAAAAACAAAAAAAAAAAAAAATGAATAAATAAATATGGGTACCTCCATAAAAAAAGCAATACCTAAGTCTTAAAATGCATTTTAAAAATGAAAAATCTTTCTTGAAGCTTTTATTTAAGTTTCAATTGCAAGCTAATAGATTAAATTTAATATTTTCAATAAGCAAAATACTTTGCTGTATTTCAAATTTTAATTTACATTGATTGGATTTTTTTTTTTTTTTTTCTCCTGATTATCAGTAAAACTAATAGTCATTTATATTGACAAATCTGTCAACACAATATAATTCTCTTTATTAAAAAATCATTAAAAAATAAAATCTAATTGTCTGAAACTTTACAAGATTAGCTGTTTTAAAATTTGATTAATCTGAATTGAAACAAATATTTTACTTGGAGATGGGTATTTTCATGAGGTGTTGACACATTTATCAACAATCTAATGTTTGGGAAATTTATCTAAGGACGTAACTGTTCTAAAATTACATCATGAATACAACATAAATGCTTTTTAAATATATATTTTTTTAACTACAGTGTAACCCGGATATAAGAGTTGTCAGGACCGGAGAAGTCTCTTATATCCGGTTTTCTCTTATATCCGGGCTTGGTCTATTTTGTTTAGGTAAGTATGGCTCTAATTTGGGACCAGATAAAATCTCTTGTATCCGGGTTTCTCTTATATCCGGGTTACACTGTACCTTAGTAATCTTTAAGATATTCTAAGCATTCTAATATGGAATTTCAGGTACTTTGCATTATGAAGACACTTGTTGAGGAGGTATTAGAAAATTACCAATAAATTTACTATAGTTACTGCATATTTTTTTGATAATGCTATGTATGGATATTCCAATTTAAAAAAAATTAGCACATTTATGCACAAACAAAAAAGGGATTCAAAATACTATTTAAAATACTAGGAGTCAATAATAAACTTCTTCATTTATGATTAGTTTTTATTCTATAACAATATCATTTGACCAATACAAATTAGCACAGAATTTTAAGACTTAAAACTTTATAAATTGTAATTTTAAAAAACGAAAATAATTTTTGTAAAAATTCATCATTTATTGAAAAAAACTTTTTATAACAGTGTCCATATGATATTTTATTCATAACAGTTAAAAGCTTTTTAATTAATGTATTAGTTTTATTGATTTTTTTTTTTTTTTTTTTTTTTTTTTTTTTTATGATTCAAAGCAGATTTTCTGTAACTGATTTTTTTTCAAAAAAGAATTGATAATCTAAAAATTAATATGAACATTAAGCTCTACAAAAATTAATTTCCTAAAATTAAATATGTGAGGGGTAACTTGTTAAAAAAAAAAAAAAATTTTACCATGATTTTAAAGAAAACAAAACTCCTTTCAAAAGTATTTCCATTCATTTGTGAATAAATCCTGAAAGTTTCATTAAAATCCAACAATTATCTGATTTTTACAAGAATTTCCAAATCAATGTTTTTTGGGTTTTTTTTTTTTTCACCACAAAAGGATGCTCAAATTTTCCATACTAATTTCATGGTTCTTCAGAAAAACAAGATTTTTACCCAAAATTTTCAAGTTTCTAAAGGATTAAAAAAAAAAAAAATACAGTGAGACAAGCTTGCTAACCATTACACCACATTGAAGTGCCCTATTTCAATAAATATATGATGAAACAGACTAAAACTTTTTCCACAATATATCCTTATAAAATAGCAGTGAGGGGTACCTTATGAGTGATGCGAAGGTAAAAAATGGTAGTTGTTTTTTTTTTCTTACTCATCTCCCTAGTTTCATGTCAAAACAAATAAAGAAAAAGCCTGATGTTACTTGAAACGATTTCTTTTTCACTATATCTGTTTTATATTTTAACTCTGTTAAATGATAATCATGTCTCATTAAGCATTGGCATTTCTATTAACACCTGCGATATTAATTATTTGTTTTTACAATAATATTCCCCCTGTACAAGAGCCACTTGATGTAGAGGGTTACAGACTAAGTCATATATATATATATATATATATATATATATATATATTTTGCATCTTTTCTTATTTAGACCTTTCTGAGTTAATATTTTACCAAAATTTTGCAATAAAGTTTAAATAAGATATCTTTTATACTTTCAGTTTACCATTGTGGTGGTGAGAAAGGTTGGAGTGCACTCTACTTTTTTGCTGCTATGCAGAGTGGTCAGAGCTGGAGTCCTCGACTGGCTGTTTATGGTGATATGGGAAACATTAACGGTCGTTCTATTCCCCGTCTTCAAGAATGGGCACAGAAAGGAAAATTTGATGCTGTCCTCCATGTTGGTATGTACTGAAATTGTTTATTAGTTCTCTTGTAGGCAGAGACATTCCCAGATACATTATTTTTTACATTTACTAAGATTGCAGCATCTGTCTATATTTCTTAGATGAGGTATTATGTACACTATTTACATTATTCAAACTATTGTCCTCATCTTTGTTGCCATATTTATCACAACGTTTTGGCTGTTGTAGACTCCGGCCTTCTTCAGGACATTTCAACCATCTGAAGGAGGTCGGAGCATACAATGGCCAAAACATTGTGATAAATATGACAACAAAGATGAGGACAATAGTCCAAATAATGTAAATAGTGTTACTAAGGTTTACTTTACAATAATGTTCACTCAGTACCTGACCCAAGATCCACTCCAGGCAGAAGGCTACAAAGCAAGAGATAAGAAACACAGGTTATAAGGATATGTAAGATAATGGTTAACCCTAGATTTTGAACAGGTTAAGATTATAATGATCGGAGAAATAACCTCTTGGAAGGCAGTTCCACAAAGCAGCATTTCGTACGAAGAAGCTGTTGGAGCGGAACTTGCATTTCTTACCAGTGGAATACATCAGTCATTTCTTACCAGTGGAATACGACCATCATTTCTTACCACTCTTAATCGTGTTTGGGTCGCTTGTCTGTTTCTTCCACTGAATCATAGTATCTGACTTTTCAGCATTAGTAGACCCAGGGATTGAACTTAAAACTGCCATTGATTGAGGATGTGCGCATAGCATGGAAAATGGGATTTGTATTCAAATTCCAGCTAAGGCCATTGTGTTCATGTTCACACAAATACCCTTGGAAAGGCATGAATCCATCTCTTCTCCCCTCAGCGATAGGTTATTAGAGTAGACTGTTTGATTGGTAACCAGTCTAGTAAAAGAACAACTTTTTAATTTAAAACTAGTTGGGTGTGGGGCTAACAACTCCACCTTGAAAGAAAAACAAAAAAAAAACTAATTTGCTATAGAAACCATAGCAGAAACATAAAGTTGTAGCCCAATACTCAACAAGGGAATCTATAAGAAGTATATACATACATTTAAAGAATTAATGGCATTATTTTAAATCCGACATTTTCATTACTTAACATTTAGTACTCTGCATTACTAATATTACTTTCCTTTTTATTGTATTTTTTTCAAGGCTTCTCATTTCTAGTATCTTTGTTAATTTTTAAGTTTTTTTTCTATTGCCATGGGCAGGATATGACAACACAACTATGAACTTCAAACACACTATTGTTCAGGGATGAGTCACCTTAAGTGACAGGATAATCTTTTTGTACAGAAAATGAAATCACATACAGAATGATAAAGGTTAAAATGTTATTTTTAGCAGATCAGTTATGTGCTGTACATGATAGACGTTTGGGCAATCATGTCTCTTTCAATTTATGACAGACTAGACAGAAGATTTTCTCACAGTAGGCTGCCATTTCTTCCTAATGTAGATTGTGTGTCAACCAAGTCTGTCCTGCTAGCTGGGAGAAGAGATGGATTCCTACACTTTTCCAAGGGTATCTGCACATAAGTGAATATACCAAATCTGACTGGCATTCTGACCTGGCTCTTGAATTTCTCATGCCAAGCCATTATCCATTATGTCACACTACACATTTTAGTAGATACAGTGTCTTAAATAGACACTCAGTAGTTTCCTTTTTTTTTTTTTTTTTTTTTTAACAGTGTGTATTACATCTACCAGCCTATGCACTCAAGAAAAATTAATAAACAAAATGTGCTCTCTGGCAGGGTTCAAGCATGTGTCCTCCTTTATAGGAAAAACCACCATCTAAAGCATGCCAGATCAAATAGTGGTTTCTCCTACAAAGGGGAATGCAGGTTCAAACCCTGGCTGAGAGCCCGTTTTCTTTATTAATTTATCTTGACTGATCCTATTTTATATTTTTAATTTCATGTATGCACATTTTTTTGATTTTTGTCAACTGCACAGTGTAGAAGGGTCAGTTGAGCACTCTGTGAGAAAAAGAGCATGATGATGCAGTTCACTCCACCAGAAATTTGGAAATGGCATGCTGTACTGTTTGGCATTCGTGGTGGAAGCTCCAATATGAACATTTCAGTGTTTGGGTGTCAATCTGAGGACAGTGCAGAGGATTCAGAAAAAGTCGGATGAGTCTAATGGTGATTACAAAGGTATGGCAGCTCAGAAAACTCCCTCTGATAAAAGAACTCCTGAATTTGTTGGTGAGGGTCTCACTCAAAACAGAGGCCTACATCAAGTGCTGTCCTCGGTCAAGAGGATAGCTGCTGGAAGATCCTATGTCTGGCAACAGAATTCTGCACCATGCCACACAAGTAGAAAAACCCATTCATGGATGTCCGACAATTTCTGTGACCACATCATCCCTTATATATGGCCACCTAACTCCCCTGACTGCAATCCCCTTGATTATTATGTGTGGGGTACAGTTGAGTGAGAGATCAACAAAACTCCTTGTCACACCAAAGATCAACTGAAGGCAAGGATTATGGCAGCATTCACCAAATGAAACAAGGAGGCTGTCCAGAAGAGTTGCCGGAGATTCTAAAGTCATCTGTAGACTGTGGTTGAATCCAATGGCAATTTTAATGGAATAAATTTATTCTTTACTATTTCAAGATATCTTTGTGTAATTTTGGTAAATATATCTGTTAAAATGAGATGTCAGTGTTATTTTCATTTTTGTCTAATTTAGATGACAATTTGTTCATTGCACTCTGTGTGTGTGATATACTAGCTTTAAGCTAGCTCTTGTGGAGTGTTCTTGATTGGGCCTTCATCACAATAGATAGGGAGGAGTAAATGCAATAGGCAACAATAAACTACAGAAAAACTCAAAATTGATCGTTAAATTTAAGTATTGCATTAATATGTAAGCTTACCTTTTAAACGTTCAATGATAATTCTTCTGTTGCCACTTAATTTAAAGACAATTTGATTTATGTAAGTCCTTACTTTCTGTACAAATAACTATTTTTATTTCAGGAGTTACTTTCGTTGGATTTCACAATTAATTTTGATTATTTCCAAATTTATTTCCAAGTTATAAAAATTGTTAGTATACAAAAAATAAAAATCACTTTAAAAAAAAAAATTGCCAAAATCAATCAGGATTGTGGGTCTGATCCGGCCTGGAATATTTGCTCACAGTCGGTCTGATTCCAAAATAGTATATGTTGTGCTATGGCCTCTAGCAGTAAAGTTGAAAAAGCATGACACACTGATATTCACATTTATTATATAGAAATATATTTTTAAATATTTATTTATTTTATTTTTATTTTTATTTATTTTTTTTAATTTTAGAACAATAAAAAACCTAGGCATGAATTTCAGACACAAGTATCCACTAAAAATAATGTTTGAAGTCATAAAAAAAATTACATACATATATAATACATAAAATATTGACTAAAATGTGGCTGATTCTGTAGCAGTTCAATTTCCTGATTCACCATTTCACTTTAGGTTAATATGAAAATACAAAATAAGATATAAAATAGCCAATCTGTTTTACATCTAAAATGTTATATGCTGTTTATATATATATATATATATATATATATATATATATATCAACAAAAAATTTGTTTAAATTATAAGTGCAGTAGTTTTTTTTCTCCAAATGAAACCGTGGCCATATTTTTCTTAATTCTCAATTTTCTTTTTACAGGTGATTTGGCCTACAATTTGGATACAGTAAGTATTTCGCTGTACATTGTTTCTTCACTTATAAATTATCTGTAGAGTTTTTTTACTACTGGTAAAATGTAAAATATATAACCGAGTATGCACACACACACAGACGTGTATATAATTAATACAAGTAAAAGTTTGTCACTTAGCTGATTGACGTTACCTTCAGCATCCCAATTCCAGAGTTTCATGGACAGACCCATCTGTCTATTCATCAAGGGGTATCAGCAATTGACTTATACTTGTCAATTTTTCTTATGAGACACAGTAGTGTAATGGATAGTGGCTCAGATTGAGGAATCAGAGAGCTGGGTTCAAGTTCATTACATTCATCTATGTGCTAATACCATTGGGAAAGGTATGAATCCATCTCTTCTTCCCCCAGCTATGGGTAAAATAGCAAGACATACTGGATCCTATAGCTTTGGGTGGCAAGCAGTCTAGGAGAGGGAAACTCTGAATTTAAACTGGATTGCACTATCGTAAAAGTGTGGAAAGATGTGACTAGAGACCACTTGTGAATCCAAATTCCCATTGGAAGTCCTATTAGCACATCCTTGGATGCATTGTTAAAAGGAGCCCAATGTTTCATAGGGAATGAGAGGAACTAACTTATATAATGTGTGTGTATATGAGATATATAATGTATTTTTATATATCAAAAACAGTATTGGAGAATGTACAACAAAGTGGAAAAAGTTTACTTGTGACATGTTTTGTCCTTCAGGACTTAATCAGATTAAATATAGTACATAGTTATGACTACAGATACACATAACGAGCGGTGCTGGGCATTTCAGAATTTAAAAAAAATTTTTATCTAGCTGAATTCATTTAGTCTTTTTTTTCTTTTCATTTCCATCATTTTCGTAAGTAGGCATTCTACACTGTGACAATAAAAAATCTGCCAGGGATGGTGAAATGTTCTAAGAGCCAGGACACAAATTTACTGTAGATGACCTTGCAATCGAAGCACTCTCCAGACATTGCAGTGAATTGTTTTCTCCTTTGATCAGAGTAGAATTTTTTATGTCAAAATTGTGGTCAGTCTCATTACAGTGTGCGACCAACACATTTGCCATATTGTTTTGTAAAATGTCCCTTTTATGTTCATGTAATCTTTTATTTAGATTCTTTGAGGTTTCTCCTATGTATTTTTTTTTTTTTTTTTTTTTTTTTTTGTGACAATTATTACAGACAGTAAATTCCTCCTTCAGGTTTTAGCTTTTTGTTTTGTTTAGTATTGACGAAGTCTTTTTATTGTTTTGGATGTAGTAGTAGTAGTAGTAGTAGTAGTAGTAATAATTTCTTGTCTCAGAAATTCAGACAAAATCAATTTATGCCTTTTTTCTTTTTTAGGACAATGCCCGAATGGGGGATGAATTTATGCGACAAATTGAGCCGATTGCTGCCTATGTTCCTTATATGGTGTCTCCAGGCAACCATGAAGAAAAATAGTAAGTTCTGGCAAAATGTTATAATTTTGCTTGTTCATTTGTTAGCATATATGAAGTATAGGAAGGACACAATGTACATTAAAAATTCGACCAAGATCATAAGTGATCATTGCTCTCCATAAATTCCTTTTTCTTTATTATTTGTAAATTGACATGGGTTCTTGGGAGATTGTGGTCTGTTCAGAAGATATGTGATTGTGGCTCTCAACAGATCCTTTTTCTTTATAATATGTAAATTGCCATGACTTCTTGGGAAAGATAGTGATCCCTTTAGGGTACAGATGATCATGGCTCTCCACAAATTCCTCTTTCATTATTATCTGTGAATTACCATAACTTCTTGGGAAAGACCGAGTTGTTTATCATCAGTGAAGAAAATGGATTTAGTATGAAAATTCAAGACAGGATAAATAATTTAAACAATATCTCTTGGATTGAAAAACTTATCTATGTTTGAGAATTTTTTTATTAAGACTTGGTGCAAAAATTATTTAGCAAGCAGTTTCATTTTGGAGACATTAAAATTAGCAAGACATTTCTTGCCCCAGTTAACCATTGCAAATGATCTGCCTGATTGCTAACCTGCTATTTAACCTATAACTAGGGAGGGAAGAAATTAATTCCTGCTTTTCCCAAGGGTATTTGTGTGAAAGTAAATGGATATGTACTTACCAATTCTTAATTTGTCTTTTCGCTTTCATTTCAGCAATTTCTCAAACTACAAAAGTAGATTCTCCATGCCACAAAATGGCGATGGAGAAAACATGTATTACAGGTATGTAGCACTTCATTGCTTATGTGTAGGCGTTTATAAGGTAGATTTTTGTTGTTCTTTTGTCTTATTTAAAAGCATTAAAATAAAGCATCAATGTTATTCCATACATTATTTATGGGGTGGGGTACTGAAAAAAATTTCCACCTGACAAAGAAAGGATTCAAAACAATTTATGAACACTTTCCATAGAAATAGCAATAGAGCAGAGAGAGGCAAGTAATGTTTCATTTGACAGGGGTTGTAGGATGTAAAAAAATTTGTCACCCACAAGGATGTAGACGCTTTTGGGCCCAATCAAGATTGGAAAATGAAGACTGGGTAGCTCCTGCCTATATATGGTAGCAGTACTCTATTTTCAGCCTGATTTGGCTCTTGTAAAGGCAGAGGATAGCAGGAGGAGCCAGGTACTCACTGGAGTAACCAACCATTTTTCCAGCATCTTTAGTGATGGATTGTATATATAAATTCCACTTGAGGTCTAGGTTGATTTTAAATCACAATAGACGCTCAAGGCACAGGACCTCCCTGAGGGAACATCCCTAAAGAAACATTTGTTTATTACCGTATTTAGGTCTTAATTTTCTTTTGTCTTATTTAAAAGCATTAAAATAAAGTATCAATGTTATTCCATAAATTATTTATAGGGTGGGGTACTGAAAAAAATTTCCGCCTGACAAAGGATTCAAAACAATTTCTGAAAAGTGGAGCAAGAACTTTTCAGCACTTCCTTGTATAGTCATCCTTCTTCTTTTTTCTCAGTGTACCCTGGAGAAAAAGAACATTTAGGGTAAAATATTGTAATAAAACCAGCAATGTTGACTCTATAAGTCACATTCATTATTTAAGCTACAACATTAAGAGAATCTCTTTTTACAAATGAAATGTCTCTGAATTCGGGGTCATTTAGATCAGACTTCAAAGAACTCTTTAGTGTGGTCAGACGATTTGCCAAAGTCAGGGGGTGGGGGTCTTTATCTGGGTTTTCGTTGGCTGGCACCAAAAATTAAGCAAGTTGGCTGGCTGAGTTCAGTTATTGTGGAAATCTGGTTTGGAGCTGTTTGCTGACTGTTCATGTGACGTGTAACAATACCAAAAAACCAACAACTCCCAACTGTAGTTACTTTGAAGTAATCTTCTAACCGGTAAGCCTTTTTTTTCCCCCATTGACCAAAACATTCAAATTAAAGATTTCTTTTGTTTATTATAAAGGAACTTAGTTGGTCTTTTGTCCCTTCCTTTTCTTTATTTCTCTTGTTTCATACATGACAACATAAGGAATTACTACTACTACTATTATTATTATTATTATTATTATTATTCTATACTGCTTTATTCACACAAGTATCCTCAAATGCATGGTTGCCATCAAAGGGAACAACCCAACATGCAAATTAAAAATTGAAAATGCCAAAATCCAACAAGTGCAATTTAAATGTCTGGGAAGTATTTTAACAGAGGAACATTGAAATCTGGAGCTGCATTGAGATAGCGAAAGATGCCTTTCAAAAGCTAAGCAAAATAGTAAGAAACAGGAAAATGTTATTGTAAACAAAGAAAAGGGTACTGAACTGTTACATAATATCAGTTCTCCTATATGGCTGTGAATGTGAGACAATCTCACCACAGGGGAAGAAAAGACTTGAAGCAACAGAAATGTAGTTCTACAGAAGGATGCTGAGAATACCATGGACTGAACATGTGAATAATAACAAAGTTTTAGAGAAAATGGAAACAAAAAAAAAATGTATAATTTTTTACTGAATTGTAAAAGATTACAAAAAAAGCTACTCAATGAATAAGATTTATTAAATCATTTGTTAGATAATAATTAATAAAAACCAAAAATAGATAAAAGTGTATATAACACTGTAATACTACTGGGCACATAAAACAAAATGTTTTTAAATTTGCATTGTCTATTGAAAATCACACTAAAACTACTGCACTGTGTATAGCCTTATAATATAGCTAAATTGTTCAGTGGAATTTCCCTTTGAAGGATTTGGTAATAATGTGCTTATGCCATGTATTTTGTCCATATACAATTTGTAAAACTTGAGTAAATTATGAATTTTGAAAGGCTGAACTATAAGGCTTTCACTGATTACCAGAATAAAATTCTAACTATGATTTTGAACCTAAATTTAATCTTTACTCTATTCCTCAAAAAACAGTAGCAATTTGGAAAAAAAAAAAAAAAAAAAAAAAAAAAAAAATTTTTTTTCATTATTTATCAACCTTCAAACTGAGTGCAAGACTACAGTTCCAAAATCGACAGGACTTAGTGGACATATATGTAAAATTTATTTGAGGAATATAACATGAGTGCCTTTTTCAAATAATTTTTAACTACCCATTAATTTTTAAAATGTAGGAAAATATTCTCGGTAATCTTGTGTTTTATTGAATTTTAGGTACATTAGCTTTAAATTTACTATAATCATCACTTATTTTCTGATAATGTTGTGTATGGATGTCCATATTTACAAAAATTGGCACATTTATGCACACAAAAAGAAATTTCAAAATTCATTTTAAAATATTGGTGGACAATGAATTGTACTAAGTTTTCCTGTTAATGATTAGTTAATATAGTTTTTACTTACTAAAAGTATTACCTAAATAGGATAAAGTAATTCAGAAATTTAAAAGATTTAAAACTTTCTAAATTATTCTAATTAAAGTTTTTAAAAAATGAAAACCATTCTTGTAAAAACTCATTATTCATTGAAAAACATTTTTCTTGAGACAATGGTGTCTGTAATATCTTATTCATAAAAACAATTATGTTTTTCTGATTAAATGTCTTACTTTTATTGCATTTTTTATTTTATGGTTCACTAACTGGTGATCTTGTTTTACAAAAAGAAATTAAGGATTTAAATTCTCCAAGGACTTATGCTTTTAACTAATACAAACATTAAATGGGACAAAATTTAATCAGCATTTCATAAAATTAAATGAGTCTGGGTAACGGATGTATAAAAAAAAAAAAAAAAAAAATGAAAAACCCACATTTCTAAAATAATTTCATTCATTTGTGAATAGGTCCTGAAAATTTAATTAAAATCTGACAATTATTTGATTTATTTTTTTTTTTTTTTTTTTTTTTGCAAGAATTTCCAAATAAATGTATTTTTCTCCACAAAAATAAACTGGCAAATTTCCTATACTAATCTTTGGTCCCTCCCACCCCACAAACAAAAAAAAAAAAGAAAGAAAATGATTTTTAACTAATATTTTGAACGTTCTATAAAGGATCAAAATTTAAATAATAAAAAAAATCCTTTGATCCTTCCTCTTAATAATAACAAAGATTTTGATGATAAAATTTTGCTTTTATTAAATTTGTGGCATTTTTTCATGATATGCTTATTTTTTATTGAATCAGTACATAAACAAACACACACATACAAAAAAAAAATATATATATATATATATATATATATATATTATAAGAAGAAACAGACAAGACAATCCTTAAAAATCCATTTGTTATAATTTAATTCTTTAAATATTCATCTCTTCAGACCAGGGTTTTTTTAGAAATTAAATCAATTTTTTGTCCTCTTTGAAATTATCCCTAAATTGATTTCATTTCTAAAAAAAAAAAAAAAAACCTCAGTCTCAAGAGATGAATATTTAAATAAATATATTCATGAAATAAATTATAAATGAAATGGATTTTTAAGGATTGTCTTTACTTAATATTATATTGCTCTGTTACTTACATTGAGCTCCCTTTGGATTAATGTCCTCCTTGGAATTATCCCTACCAATTGGTATTTTGTGTGTGTGTGTACACACACATATATATATATATATATATATATATATATATATATATATATATATATCATTCACATAATTTTATTTCTTCTTTTCAGCTTTGATATTGGTCCAGTACACGTGATTAGTTTCTCTTCTGAAGTCTATTACTATTATATTGATTACCGCTACATTGACAAAATGTATGACTGGTTAAAACGAGACTTGGAGATTGCCAATCAGCCTGAAAACCGTGCAGTGAGACCCTGGATTATTGCTTTGGCACACAAACCAATGTACTGCACAAATTCTGATGATTTACCAATCTGCTTTAATAAGTACAACCCTGTAAGTATGCACAAGAATATGACTTTGTTGACTGAACTAGTAAGTCTACTTTGCACTTTTAGTAGGATATCAGGTGTTTAGATAGGGTGCCAATTTAGTACCTTGCTATGAGTGCCAATTTTCACAGATACACCTCTCCCTGGATGCAAAAATTAAAAACATTTCTAGTTTACAATAGTTAAATTTCAATATTATAAAAAGCTTATTGAAAATATTATTTGTAAGATAAAGTTTATGATAGTGAATCAAAAGAATATGTCTTTATTTCCTCTTGTTTAATTAAAGTTTTCGGATACAAGAAATCTGTCTAAAAATACTTTGATCAGCCATTTAGAACTTTAATTTCTTTATCACAAAATTTAAAACAGAAAACAAGTCCCAATTCTGACTGGTTTATAAAATAAAATATTTTTAAAAATTAAAAATATTATTTGTAATATAAAGTTTAAAATTATTAAAAATCATTACTTTTCTATTAATGGCTTATGACTATATCACACTGAAACACTAGTTCTCATACAATCACTGAAGTTAAGCAACATCGAGCCAAGTCAAAACCTAGATGTGTGACCACTGGGGAATACCAGGAGCTGTAAGTTTGGATGTGCAGATGGTGTAATGGATAAGAGCTCACAATTGGAAATTGGAGACCCAAGTTTCAATTCTAGTTGGGGTTTGTTATATTCACTTACATGCAAATATCATTGGGAAAGATGTCTCCACCTCTTCTATCTCGGCTATGGGTTAATTAGTAGAACATGTATCAGTAAATCATTATCTTCAAAAAATTATTACAATCTAAAAATGTTTTCTGGCATGGATTAGCTTACAAGGGATTGATAAACTGTTAAAAAAAAAAAAAAAAAGCAAACAAAAAAAAAGCAATTTCGTTGACATAGGATCAATAAGCATCTGATAAAGGCTGGAGGGCATAATAGTCGAAACATTGTGATAACAATAACAAAGATAAGGACAATAATCCAAGTATAAGTAATGTAAATGATAACTTTCAAAATGACAGAAAATTAAACTGAAATTTCTTTTCTAATCTTTTTAGGTTAGAGTTGGATCTTCCCTGCAAGTTGGAAGAGGGCTTGAAGATTTGTTTTGCAATTATGGTGTGGATATCTATTTTGCTGGTCATGAGCATTCTTATGAAAGACTGCTACCTCTTTATGACTTTATGGTAAGTAAAATATTTTCAAGGCTTGCATCTTATACACCCATTTCTTGCTTAATGATTTAACCTGTTTAATGATCATGGGTAAGACAATAAACTACGTCCAACAGCAAGGCCTCTCATCAGGAGGTTTTGAGGAGCATGGAACCACCTCTTAATTGCTGGTGTTCTCAGATCCACCCTGACCCGGGGTGGTAGCACCTGTTAGGGTCCCAGCTCTGGGCAAATAGTTGACACCCAAATTTGTGTAAAAATAGGTTTTAATACCAGAAATACTTTGTTATAAAAAATTATTAGTAGCAATAATTTTTGAAGGAAAAATTATCAGCAATACAGAAAAAAAAAAAGTACCAGTAATACAGCTATACATTCTTTGAAAAATAAATGGAAAATGGAACTCAGAATACAAAATAGTGTGAACAAAATATTACCAAGTAAGTAATTGGAAAAAAAAAAAAAAAAAAACTTATGAAAATAAAACCATCCAAGATTGTAAATTTCCTAAAAGTTGGATTGTACTCAAAAATATGAGTAATTGAAAACTGGTTCAAATATATATGCATACATACACACCTTTTTTACCAAACTATCGCTATGAATCTATTTCAAAAATTTTGTTAGCATTAAATGACCCATTGAGGTTGATATGCCATAAAACAACCAACCAACCAACCAACTTAGAAAAGGTTACTGAATGAGGAATAACCAAAACGGAGGTTGGAAATGAAATGGTAATATTTATAACATCAACCAAGTTCAATACTCACCAGTGGCATGGAGTAGGTAAACCACTGCTAGTGGTGGTCTACTTAGACTGCATATTACCTCCACTTGCAAAAGTGTCCAACATATTTATGAGGATTGGGACATACCTATTAGTGTTCATAGGTACAGTATATAACACAAACCTATTACATGTGTAGTATGCCTGAAATAGTGCTCAGTTCTAAGATTATATGTTAATTAAAAAGAGCCGTGAAAATTTCATGGTTTTCCTATTTGAAATTTCTGATGAATCTTAATTCTTAATTTAAAGATCAAATAAGCTTATGGTGAGTTCTACGACAATAAAATATCTGTAGTAATTTCCCTATCACATCGTTAAATATTTGCGCTTAACAACTTTAACAAAATATTGCAATAACAATCATCAATATGAATGCTGGTCATTATTTTAAGAAGTAAGGGGGTACAAATAAAGATTTGAAATTGACAACTTTTTCCATTTCACTGAAACAGACATTAAACACTTATCTTTTCATTCATTTTCTTCAAGTAGTGTCTTTGATGTGTGTTTTGTTTTTTCTATGCAATCAAAATGGAATAGTCTCTTATCTATGAGACGTTGACTCCTAAAATCCCACTATATTCTAATAGTTGCACCTTGACATTATGACCTTGCTTTGGGTGAAGTGATCGAAAAAAAATATATATACGATTGCTCTCAATTTCATTAGCCACAGGAAGGTGTTGTGTCCATAAAAATAAAATAAATAAAAAATTAATTATAGTGTCAAAAATAATTACAACAATAATTATCATTAATTCACTCTTTCAACAAAACATTTTGGCTCTTTTTCCTTTTTTCAGGCCATAATAGTAACATTTATTTCTTAGAACTCAACAGAATTCATTGAAATACCCTATCTACACCTCAATACTTTTTGGTTTGTTTTAGGGCATATCAACCTCAATGGGTTATTTAATGCTGACAAAATTTTTATTGCTGGTAATTTTTTTTTTTTCAAAAATGTATTGCTGGTAATATTTTTTTTCCTTCAAAAATGTATCACTGGTAATATATATATATATATTTTTTTTTTTTTTTTTTTTTTTTTTTTTTTTTTTTAATGCATTGCTGGTAATTTTTTTTTCTTCAAAAATTTATTGCTGAGAATAAATTTTTTACAAAGTATTTTTGGTATTAAAACCTATCCTTTCCTAGTGTTTTGACCCCAGTTTGGTGGTTAACTATTTACCCATAGCTGGGACCCTTAACAGATGCTACCACCCTTGGTTAGTTTGGACCTGGGAACACCAGCAATTAAGAGGTGGTTCTACACTCCTCTTAAACCTGATTAGAGGCCTTGCTGTTGGACATAGTTTATTATCTTACCCAGGATACGGATGTAGTTTATCGTCATACCCAGGACAAGACACTTCTTGTATTTTCCAACTAAATTATCTGGACTCTTATTACACAAATCTATAAAAAGAACATACGTGAAAGACTATATACACTTAAATTATTCTTTATCTTATGTTGGATTTTGATCCATATTTGATCTACATTTGACCCCAAACTCATAATTTTACTCAGTATTACTATCATTTTTATGAGTATTTTTGTATCTATATAATTAAGGGGGTTTATAATCATTCATGACTCCCCTACAAAGTTATTTTATGAATAATTTTAGTCATGATTTTTGTTTTGATTTCTTCCAGGTACGAAATGGATCATTTCATCATCCATACACTAATCCTAAGGCCACTGTTCATATTGTCACTGGTTCAGCAGTAAGTAAAATTGGTTTGACTATTTTCTCGTGTTTCTTTTACTTAAAACTGAATTTTGTTAATCTAAAAAAAAAAACTAGCAGCTACTAGCTTGAGTATTTCCATGTGTTTACCTTTGTATGAATCAGTGTAGTAACTGTTCTTTTTTTTCTCACCCATCACACTGATCTTATGTTTGGGTAGGTCTTAGCAAAAAATGAGGTGAGCTTATCCCCAGGGATTTTTGATCAACATGGTTGGGGAGGATTGGAGTATTTTGACATCTTTGAGAATGGTCAAATTTTTTTTTTTTTTTTTTTTTTTTATTGTCACACTAATCCATGTGTCATATTCCTACTCTTGTAGGAATGTTGTTTAAGTATCAAGTCTGGGTTTGTAATTTCAGTTTTCATTGAAATATTAAAGCACACTCTTTTTCACTTTGTAACTGGTACTTTTTCTCTTTTTTTTTTTTCTTTTTTTTTTCTCTCTCTCTCTCTATTATTATTATATATAATAAAACCCTTTAGGAAGAGAGTCTCTCTGGACTGAAATAAGCTACTAAATTAGTTTTGAAAAACATAACCGCCAATTTTTAGGGAATTTTCAAAACCTAGAGGGTGGCCTTAACATTTTGTGTGTGTGATCGTCTTGTGGTAATGTTAACAATATAAACTGAACATGAGAGTAACAATGTTTCAAAGAAAATAAGAACTACAAGGAAACTTGTTACATTTACAATCAGAATGAGACAGCTAAAATTTCTGGGATGCATAATGAGGATAGTCTATAAAATTTAACACTCACAAGATATACTGAAGGCTTGATGAGCAGGAGAAAACAGTGAGTAACTCATTTGATGAGTTATTGAATGGATGACAAAACAAGGACAAAAAGGAGTTAAAAATTACTTGGAGCAACAAAAGACAGGAATTTGTGGAGAACCATGATCTTCCCTGTTCTGAAAGGACTTGGCACATAAGATATTTGGATTATACATTTCAAACAAAGGCCTGAGAATGAAACAGCCAAAACATAGTTCTTATTGTAGGAGGTTGCTTACAGTACAGTGTTCCTAACAAAGTTGAGTGTAATAGTGCAAATGTAAATAATATAAATAACATATGGGCAGGTTACCAAGTGGTTAGAATGTTCGCTTTCTGACCATGAGATCGTACATTTGGAACAAGGGCAGGAGAATGAAACAGCCAAGATGTGGTTTTCTTAGATCTGTAGTTTGAGTTGCTCTTGAAATAATAACAATTTTGTTACAAAGGTAAAATTTCATCCCCCTCCCTTTTTTTTTTTTTTTTTTTTTTTTTTTTGAAAATTGATTTATAAATGTCAGCAATGAGAAATAATTATTACTATTTTGTTTTTTTTATTTTTTTTCCAGGGTAATCAAGAAGCTCAGGATCCTTTTAAGCATGTTGATCATCCCTTTAGTGTTTACCACTCAGATGATTATGGATTCACCATGATGTATGTTCACAATGTAACACATATCCATTTACAACAAGTGTCAGATGATAAGGTGAGTAAATGGTAATGATAATATTAACCATTTCCTTGTAAGGAAACATTTGGCATTCATTGACTGACCAATTATCATTTTGTAATTTATAAAAAATTTTTATTGAAATATCTTCTCGAGAAAATAGGTTTCACAAGTCCAGTAACTGTTATTGCTCTTTCCAGTATTGATGAGAGTTGCCTTCCTAACCTTTTGTTTTTGTCAGTGTGGAACATCAACATCTTGATTATGTTATTCTCTCTTCAAGTTAGATGTGATATCCATTTTAGTTGTTGAAAGTCTTCAAGTGATGTCATTTCTTTTAATTGGTACAGTTCTTTGTGATTCTGTGGCACTAATTTCCCTTATATAAACTATCTATTCATGATTTTTTACTAGCATAAATTTTTTTTCTTTAATTTTGTGACTCTGTTTTAAAACAAAGTTGAGTGGTTAATATTTTAAAATATTGGTCAAAGTTATTATAACCGTCGAATTGAACCAAATACTCCCATTTCTACCACCTTTTTAAATCTGAAATGTCCTCCTTATTCTCCTTCCTCTCTGACTTTTCCTTTTCTTTTTCTATTTTATCTCTCTTCCTTTTAATCTCTAGATTCTCATTATAATATTGGAAATCTATGTAAACTTATGTCTAGACATTTATTCTCTTTATTTTTCTGTTTTCTTTTTCTTTCTCCCTTTCTATCTTCCTTGTCTTCTTTTACTTTTTAAATGTTTAAATTTTAAGCTCTTATCTCATTCCCTAACATCTCTGAATTGATAAGGTCCACAAGAAAATCTGTGGATCGAAATAGCTATTTTCCAAATGACAGTTTGGGATTTTTAATTTCTGTATATTTTATATGCTCTGTTATAATAAATACATTGAGCTCTTTTTGTGGATCAGTTTTAATATTTCATATTATTAGGATTCACTTGGATTATATACCTTTGGATTATTACACACACACATATATATATATATATATATATATATATATATATATATATATATATATATATAAAATAATGTTTCTTTTATATTATTTATTTATTTATTTATTTTTTTTACAGGGTGGCAAAATAATTGATGACTTCTGGGTCATTAAAGAAAAAGTTGGAGCCCCTAATTTCAAATGCAAGAAATTACGTAACTAGGCATGAATAATACTAGTCTTATTTTCCTGAGACCAACATTTGATGAACAGTGTTTCTTTCATTTTCACTCAGGTTGTCATTTTTTTTTTTATTTTATTTTATATATATTTTTTTTTTTTTTTTTTTTTTTTTTTTTTTTTCATACAAAGAAATAAACATCGAATGATTAAATTTTTAATTAATTTTTTAAAAGTTTAGAATAGGTACCAGCTTCTCTTAATCACTTTTATTTTGAACATTGACAAGTTTTACCCTAAAATTGAATAATTTTTTTATTTTTTAACCATTAATAAAAATTGATAATAAATTTGATTTTAATACTGATTATTTGAGGGTAGTAGTAAGCTGCCCTTGAATTCTGACAACTCTAAACATGCTCAGTTTGAAATAAATCTTCATGCATATTTAAAGATCTAATGGTCCCTTAAAAAAAAAAAAAAAAAAAAATTAGAAAACAAGAGTAAAAAAAAAAAAAAAAAAAAAATGTCTAGATTGTAAAGACTTAAGAGCTCCATTTTTATATATAGCAGGCAAGTGAGGCGTCACTTTGAAAACTGTGCTTGTTATTAAAGATATAAAAATTACATCCTGTAAAACCTAAAACCTCTGACTTACATTGGTCATATATGAACACAGTAATATGGAAAAAGTATTATCATTGAATAAATAAAATTAGCTTTCTACTTTATTATTCTTAGGGTTTTACATTAACACTTATCCCCACAAAGAATAACTGTAATTTGATGTATTGTCTAAAGATGATTGTCATTGGCTGTGATTTTATCAACACCAGTCTTGAGGCAAGAATCCAGATGACAAAAAAAATATATAATTATTGGTTTATGCTTTTAATATTATTGAGTAAAAGACAAAATTATTCTTAAATTGGAATAAATGACTTAACTATATAAATTGATACTTATCTTCCCGTTTATATCCAATAAATATATTTGTAGGTTAATTTTAAAAAATATTCATGCCATCATTTAATTTCAAATATTCTCAGGCTATTAAAATGCACAATTATATAATTAAGATACAAGTCATAGTAAAAATTAAATTCTGTGTTCATGTTTACCGAAAATATTACCTATCCATATTTCTGAGATGAGGTGTTGTGACTATTTACCCTATTTACATTATTCTGATTGTTGTCCTCATCTTTATTGCAATATTCACAATGTTTCAGCCATTGTACACTCCAGCCTTCTGGGCCATGTGTCCATAAAAGCATTGGTTGAAGTAATCCAAAAAGTGACTTCACCCAAAGATTTGTGAATTCAATACCTGGTCACAGCAGAGGTGAATAAAAATTTGGAAAGTTGAGTTACTAAAGGGAAGTAACTAAAACTGAGATATCCAGAAAAGGAATATGTGAAACTGGAACAATCTACCACCATGGACTAAATAAAGGATTCAGTTTGAAATTCCAGTATATATCACATGAAGAAGGCCTCAGTGTACAATGCCCAAAATGTTGTGAATAAAGATGAGGACAACAGTCTGAATAATGTAAGTAATGTAATTAATATTGCTTCTATTCCATAATAGTTGATACATTTCTTTATTCTTTCTTCGGAGTATTAGCAACACCTGTTAATAAATATTACTATCTGTCCCATAATAATTGTTACATTTGACGATTATTCTTTGGATTATTGGCAATGTTTAATAAACATTATGTTCATATGTCCTAGCAGCAACTTTCTTATTTTTAAAACTTAGTTGTAGTTTTGAAACAAAGTATTCTAAGGTGTCTTAAATCAAACTATTTTAAGGTTAGTAAAAATTGAACTTTTTTAAAACTACATCTGCTGTGTTTATTTCTGGTATAAATTACAGGTAGAAATTTAAGGATAGGAGGCAAAATGATATTTAATACAACTAAGTTGTCTAAAATTAGGTATATAAATAAGGATAATGTGGTGCTTGGAAAGAGAATAGCTATCTTGGTTATCTTCAGTCTCCAATGTCCCATGATAGGCACTAGTATATCCATGATATACTCACACTTAACACAACAGAAGGCAAGATGAAAATAGCTGAAAGAAATGAATGCCAAATATACCTTGTAATCAAAAAGATTTTATACATAGATATGTCCTACAAGAAATGATATACAAATATGTATATACCTGTCACTATTTGTCCTACAAAGAGAAACTGTAGCACATATGGATAAAGCAAACAGTGTGAATGGGTGAAAATCAAGAGGGTCTTACTTGTAATATTTCTCAAAGGGAAAAATGGCCAAACTGATGGTGTCTCTACTGTTTCTTGTTGGGACAACATCTGTTCTCTTTACTGTCACAGACTACCATGTTTTTCTTCCTCTTGGTCTACACACTCACTGGAGATCATTATTCCCCGAGCTGACATCACTCACAGGCTGTCATTTGACCCTCATGAATCTGTCCTGCCTAAAGGAAGATAATCTCCGTTTGCATCCCTACAAGGTTATATTTGACATGCATCACTATTTTAAATGCAAAAAAAAAACATGCTTAAATGGAAATTAAATTATTTAATCATATGAATGGTTCCAAGTATTGACTTAATAATTTCATTTTCCTTGAGTTTTTTATTTTATGCTTTTTTTTTTTTTTTTTGTAACAACTATTTTGGGACAAATTTCATGCACAAAATGTAACAACTATTATGGGATAGACGTAATATTAACCTAGAAATTTTCCAATATTATGACATTTGATCAATTATTTGTTTATCCTTTTAAATAACAGGAGCTGTTATTACTCTTTACAATAAATAAGAACTTAAGTGATAAATATTATTTGAATATTGTTCATAAAGCAACCAAATTTTACTCTTCATGATTTTTTTCTTCCTGCTAATTCCAAATTTCTGGTTGGTAGCTTTTTACCAAAACTGTAAATAATAAATTGTCCCTTGGACTATTAGGTCTTTGAGTTTATTTTCAATTTCTTTCTTCTTCTACATTACTCTGCTTTCCAGATGAAAGTTAGTATAACAAAAGAAAAATCAATATTTAACTCTAATTAATAATGCAATACTTAATACTACAATTCTGTCATAGAAATACTAAAACATAGAAATACTAATCCAAAAAGGATTAAAAAAAAAAAAAATCAAGTTTTTAGTCATTATTAAAATCAGTTATTTTGTTTTGTAAATAATGAGATGTTCTTTTAAGATAAAAAAAAAATTAAAAAAATAAAATCTTACATTTATTATCAATTTAATATTTTATTTCACAATTGTTTAATCATTCCAAAGTCTATGACGACTCCAAATATTATTTTTAGGTTACCCATGTTTGAGTAGACTTTTTTTTTTTTTTTTTTTTTTTTTAAATAGTGTGAATTCTAAGCTCTGCTGGAGATCACATTTTCTTTAAGTCTCTCTCTAATGCACGGACCATAATTTACACTATTTAAAAAGTGAAAAAAAAAAGAAAACATAGGGCTTCTACTCAAATATGGGTATCTACAAAATAATATTTGGAGTACTAGGAAATACTGAGGGATTAAAAGGTTTCTTGATTCCTTAGAAATTACTTTGAATACAAAAAAAATTATATGGGCTTTTGAAAAGATCTGAATGAGGATGTCTTTAAAAAGGGTACTTGAACCTTATTGGGCTGTGATGCTCTCTGTGGCCAAGTGGTCTAGGGAAATGCAGGTTCAAACCCAGCTGGAGCCACATTTTTTTTTTTTTTATTTTTTTTTTTTTTTTTTTTTATTTTATTAAACCTCTTGAATGTTCAACCAGTATACATAATTCTCACTGTTTAAGAATAAAAAAACCAAAAAAAAAACCACAAGGCATCTACTCAAACATGGGTAACCACAAAACATTCGGGGTAGAAAATGTCAGATAAAAAAAATCCATTTATTCCTTAGAAATTTCAAAATTTTCAAGCACAATTTTTCTTCTAGTCTGAAATCTGATGATTTAAAAGAAAAAAAAAAGGAAATTTAGCAAGCATGGACCTTTTGTGGCCAAAATAAGGTGGAGTGTGAAAAGGACTGTTTTTCACATGACCCCACTTTTAATGCCTTCATTCTTTGTCAATGTTTATTGTTTTAAAAAGCAATGATTAGAATTGTAATAAAACCTAAGCATATGAAAGTGAATTTATACATTTTCTTTGTCCTTGAGAATTTAGAACAAAAATAATAAACACTATTTATTTATTATATTATTTATTGGAAGGGTTGACAAAACATCGGCTAATTGCCACTTGATTCAAATTTTATAAAATGGTAAATAACAAGGATTTCCTTACAGTTGGTTCACATATTTTAATAATTTAGTAAATGTTTATAAATTTATGAATGAAAATTGTTTTCATGTTAAATTGGTAAATGATAAATATTGCATTACTTCTAATTGTATTAGTTTTTTAGAATGTTGTAAATATGAAATTATTCTTGTAAATAGTGTTTAATATTTTTATTGTAAATTCTCAAGAATAAAAAAATGTGTAAATTCATTTAAGTTTTATTCCAATTCTAATCATTGTTTTTTAAAATAATAGACATTGTCAAGGATTAAAGGTAGTTAAAAAAAAAAAAAAGCAGTCATAGGAAAAAACGTCCATTTGACACTACGTCTTATTGTGAGCATATTTGTCTGTTTATTTACACTGTTTACAATGTTCAGACTGTTATCCTCATCTTTGTTGCTATATTCATGATGTTTCAGCCATTGTATGTTCCAGCCTTCTTCAAAAATCAGGATAACGGTCTGAAAATTATAAATAGTGTAAATAATTATAATACCTCATCTCAGAAATGTAGACAGATATTGTCCATGTTCGAAAATTTAAAAGGAATTTTAGACTCTATGACCTTTGTTGTATATATTTACTATAATGTTATGAGTAACCTCAATATTGGTTAGTCAGAAGAATTGTGTGTTGAATGAAAGTTTTGTTGGTTTCATTTAGAAGAGATTTATACCAATTTTAGAATATTGATCACAGATTTTAAAATCAAATCCTAATTGAATCGCGACACAAGTACTCACCAATTGATTGACTTTGGTTTTGCTGACTTCGTTTTTTGGAGATGGTACAAAGAGGATTAAATTCTTGTTATAAATTCCAATTTAATGTAAATTCTATAAAAAGAAAAATGGTGAATTTTGAAAATAATTTATTATTCCAATTATTTTATCACAAAAAGAAAAAAAATAAACTTTTTACAAGTTTTATTCTGTTTTTGTTTGATTTTATTTTGAGAAATAAGCATTTATTTGGTACAGGACTTTATAACTTAAACCAAAAAGTATGATTATTCCATGCTAAGTTAATTTCTAGTCTGATATTAAAAACTTCAATACTTTGTAATTTAATCAGTTCATATTGATAAGAAAATAATTTGGTTTTCTTACCAAACTTCAAGATAAACTAATTAATTAATTGGTTAATTGTTAATTTATACATATCTCTCTCATATATATATATATATATATATATATATATATATATATATATATAAATTACCATGTGAAACAATTATGCTCCTGACAGAATTTTTCACTATAAAGAATAGTATAAATAAAATTTGAAAAACTTCCATTTTGTCATGCTTCACCGATGAACCATCAGGAAAAAAAATTTTACCCCAACAAAATGTACATTATTATGTCAAAACATAATTAATATTAAATGACTAAACACTTTGTTTTTATTTTAACTTTATTGAAAGAATATAAATTTTATATATCAGACAAATGTTGGGTAATTTAATGACAAAATGAAAAAATTCCTATGTGACATGTTTCATCCATCAAAAGGACTTCTTCAGATTTCATGTTTTTATTGATGGAATTGTATTTATATAGAGAGAAATGATGAAATACAAACAATGTCAGTTATTATACATCAAGAGAAACACTGAAGATATAGTGAGGCATAACTTTAACTTTTTAATTTCTGGTGTCGAGCCGCACAACTAAGCCAGTCCAACATGTCTAGATGTACAACCTAACCAGCTTACTACTGTTTTGCTTTATTTTTTTATTTGTTGCTGTTGTTTTTTAATTCTTCTATATTGTAATGGCAGCAGTTTTGTTAAGGTGATATGCTGTATAAACCTGAACATAAATTTACCATGGAAGACACAGAAATTAGTGCCCTTCCTATACATTTATACTTTAATAAATTTATTTCTTTTCTTTTCTTTTCTTTTCTTTTCTCTTCTTCTCTTTTCTCTTCTTCTCTCTTCTCTTCTCCTCTTTTCTCTTCTCTTCTCCTCTTTTCTCTTCTCTTCTTCTCTTTTCTTTTCTCTTCTTCTCTTTTCTCTTTCTCTTCTCTTTTCTCTTTCTCTTCTCTTTTCTCTTTCTCTTCTCTTTTCTCTTTCTCTTCTCTTTTCTCTTCTCTTCTCTTTTCTCTTTCTCTTCTCTTTTCTCTTTCTCTTCTCTTTTCTCTCTCTCTTCTCTTTTCTCTCTCTTCTCTTTTCTCTCTCTTCTCTTTTCTCTCTCTTCTCTTTTCTCTCTCTTCTCTTTTCTCTCTCTTCTCTTTTCTCTCTCTTCTCTTTTCTCTCTCTTCTCTTTTCTCTCTCTTCTCTTTCTCTTCTCTTTTCTTTCTCTTCTCTTTTCTTTCTCTTCTCTTTTCCTTCTCTTCTCTTTTCCTTCTCTTCTCTTTTCCTTCTCTTTTCTTTTCCTTCTCTTTTCTTTCTCTTCTCTTTTCTTTCTCTTCTCTTTTCTTTCTCTTCTCTTTTCTTTCTCTTCTCTTTTCTTTCTCTTCTCTTTTCTTTCTCTTCTCTTTTCTTTCTCTTCTCTTTTCTTTCTCTTCTCTTTTCTTTCTCTTCTCTTTTCTTTCTCTTCTCTTTTCTTTCTCTTTTCTTTCTCTTCTCTTTTCTTTCTCTTCTCTTTTCTTTCTCTTCTCTTTTCTTTCTCTTCTCTTTTCTTTCTCTTCTCTTTTCTTTCTCTTCTCTTTTCTTTCTCTTCTCTTTTCTTTCTCTTCTCTTTTCTTTCTCTTCTCTTTTCTTTCTCTTCTCTTTTCTTTCTCTTCTCTTTTCTTTCTCTTCTCTTTTCTTTCTCTTCTCTTTTCTTTCTCTTCTCTTTTCTTTCTCTTCTCTTTTCTTTCTCTTCTCTTTTCTTTCTCTTCTCTTTTCTTTCTCTTCTCTTTTCTTTCTCTTCTCTTTTCTTTCTCTTCTCTTTTCTTTCTCTTCTCTTTTAATTAAAACTGCATTCTTTAAGTTAAAGTTATGGTCAGAATCTATTGTCATGCAAATTCACCAGTGAAATTTTTTTTGCAGTAAGGTTTTCCCTTTACAGGGCTTGAGGGCCACTCATGGTAGAGGATCATGTCAAAATAGAAGGTTTGAATTCCAGTTGGGTTCATTACATTCACTTATGCACTCCATAAACTAACAAAAGCCAAAAAAAAAAAAAAAAAATGGCTCTAGTTCATATTTGCTTAATTCATATATTTTTATTTACTGTAATTCCCCATGTATAATACACGTTTATCCATAATGGCTCTAATATTAAAATATATATATTAGAGCCATTGGTATCTGTTGAATTTTAAAACAGTCCACCAAAACCAGATTTTTTTTTTTTTTTTTTTTTTGTGATATATATTTATATAAGCTAGTAGACACTTTCTGGTCATTGGATGTGATAAGAAGCTGAATGCAGTAGATGCTCTTTGGTGAAATGCATCGCTTATAGCTTTTCCATTTTGTCATATTTTCACTTTTCTTTCGGATACCATAATACATCCTACCAACAAACATTCACTTATGTATAAATACTCTTGAAAAATGTATGAAATACATCTTTTCTCCTCTCAGCTATGGGTTGAATAGCATGACAGACTGGGCCCTATAGCCTTCATTGGCAACCAGTCTACTGTAGAAAGAAATGCCAGCCTACTACAGGAAATATTCTACCTAATCGGTCATGAATCAAAAGAGACATGATTGCCTAAGCTTGTATAATCTATAACACTTGACTAAATGACTTGTCTATTTACCATTCCGTTAGATTTTCATCCAACTTTACTTTAAAGAAAGTTAGAGGACTAGAAAGTTATTCATATTTGCTTAATTTATATATTTTTACTTACTATTTACTTTTATTTTTATTATTTCCCCATGTATAATACACCTTCATCCATAATACGCACATCTAAAAATTGTGCTGAAAGTGTGGGGAAAATGCTTCTACTCGTGCATAATACACACCCCTTGTTTGGTAATCAAACCCTATAAATTGTAACTCTCCAATTTCATTATGACCAGTGTTTCCTATTCTCATTAAAAAAAAAAAAAAAAAAAAAAAAAAAAAAAAAAAAAATATGGTTGTAAACATAGAATAATATTATTCTAATTTAGTTTTATGATAAATTTTATTTTATGGCAATTTTTTAAAGATTTTTTTTTTTTTTTTTTTTTTTTTTTAGAAAAAAAATGCATATTATACATCAGGAATTATGGTATTTATTTATTTTATTTTTTATCTTATTTTATTTTATTTTTTTATTTATGTATTTATTTATTTATTTATTTTTTTTTTTTTTTTTCTTTAATTCCATGAAATTAAGACCCAGGAAATACCTTTATTCCTTTGACTTTTGAAACCTCTTTTTCTATTCAGCTGGATAAAAAAAATTTGTAAATATTTTAAAACTTATATCTGTGACGAGAAAACAGTGTGGGGCAAGTTTTATACATATATATAAATTTTTAAACTGTATTATAATGTAAAAAAAAAATAAAATAAAACTTTTTCAAACAAAATTGTATTTTTTATTTTTATTTTTGTTTTTAAAATTAACTTGCATGAAGTTTTTTTTTTTTTTTTTTTTTTTTTTTTTTTCTTACTACTGCTTACTTAAAAAAACTCATTCTACCTCCCTTCCCCCAAAAGCTTTATTGTAATTAATATTCTCTATATAAAGCCATTAAATTTTTCTTATTAGTATTTCTTACATCTTAATTTCAATTACTTTTCATTGCAACTACACAAGTTATTGCTGTCTGGATTTCTGGGATCAGGTGTCACTATTTCTATCATTATTTATAGTCAGACTAATAATATCCAAATCTTAGTTTCTTATTACAGTGTAACCCGGATATAAGAGAGATTTTCTCTGGTCCTAAATTAGAGCCATACTTACCTAAACAAAATAGACCAAACCCGGATATAAGATAAACCCAGATATAAGAGACTTCTTCTCCGGTCCCGACAACTCTTATATCCGGGTTACACTGTATAACATTTTGCCCAATGGATAACTTCAGGTGTCTGTCAATCCAGGTAACTTAGCGGTAGATTGTTCCTATAACCACTCACTATGTCTAAGGTCATCTTGTCTTAGACAATACTAATAAATCATCTGTCTACTATATGTCTGAAAATATTTGTAGCTGTTACAGTCCATACAACAGTAGGAAGATAATCAAAAACAGTTCAACCATTTCAAGATATCTCATAAGCCAATCTTCCTTTGAAATAGAACATGACCAATAACTGCATGTATTCCATCTTCTCAGTTGTGGCAAAAATACAGCAGCAAGACCAGCTGCCTACTAAAAGTAAGGGAGAGGGGAACTGAAATCAGACATGGCTGACCATATATATAATCTCTGTTAAAGACAGGAAATTAAAAAATTCCACCACTTGAGTCAAGACATTAGGTTAAAGGCTCTAAAATTACACCATGGCATTGTATGAGATATATAGCCTAGTGGATTAAAGTATAAATTCAAACATATCTGATTCTCTAGCAGTTGTCAATTCAGCCCCTTGGTTGGGTAGTGTGGAAAAGTCATATGCTCTGTTTTAGTAAACGAAACAAGTGACACAAAAGTGAATAAAACTGATGTGAGTTATCTCACATCAGTTAATACCTCATCATCATAATACCTTATCTATAAAATGTAGACTGAAAACAGTTTACCACCATCTATTGAATAAAGTGTTCAGTTTGAAATTCTATGACAAACCAGATATTTGACAAGATATATTGTATAATGAATGAAACGTGACTATAACAAAAATGAATATCCTTGTCTGAATAGTATGAATGTAAAGATAGGTTGTATATATATATATATATATATATAATGCACACACGCAACCTACCCTTACATTGGATGAGATTGAAAGTACTTGGGGAAAATAAAAGCTATAAGAATAATGTAAGTGATCTGGGATGCAAAGGAAATGTTTGTCGCAGATTATTTCCACATCACAGAAAATAAATCACTAAGTTCAGACTGGAACCGAAAACTCAATTCTCAGGTACTATCTCACAAATCACAATGCACACAACCAGTCAGAAAAATAACTCGTTCTCCAACAAACGCGGTAGCCAAAATGCCCAAATTTGTCCTACCGATTTGAGAACACCAACTGCTTTTATCGGCCGAGCATTTTTTTTCATTTGTCGACTGCTGGAAGAGGATGTTCAGTATTTTGCATATCAAAATACTTTTATAGCGACTCCTGTGGCAGACTTTTTTAATTCAAATACTCCATTTTCAGCGTGTCATGCGGAATACGTGCCCTTTTGTTTGGTAAGTAATTTCCTTTTTCGACACATTTTCCGTCGTAGAATACATGCGACTCGCTGTCGCTTGGTTTGATGAGGTAAGTCACCGTTTTCTTCGCTATAAATAATTACCAGCGTTTTTCTTAATCAGTTTTGTACTAACACTAAGAAATTGATTTGTAAACTTGAGAGGATTAAAATAGACATGATTATGCAACTAAACATGCTTCTTATTTTTGATGGACACTCATATTTGAATAGATGCTCTGTTTAATTAAAAAACAGATGATCAACTTGAATATGAGTATCCATCAAAAATAGCGTTTAAACAAAATAAATTAAAATAAAACAATTACATACACCCACACACATGGAGGATGCAGGTTTGATCCATGCTGAGAAACACATTTTTCTTTAATAAGATTTCTCGAATGTGCAGGCCAATAGGCATAATACATTCTGTTTAATAAATAAAATTGAGGTGTCTATTTCAAATACAGAGTATTCACTATAATAAGTACTTTGAAGTAATAAAAATATCAGATTAAAATAAATCCATTAATTCTTTAGAAATTACTTTGTTTACGTTTCAGATATGAAACTGAGCAGATGTGAAGCTTTCCATAAAATAATCTGAGTGAAGAGGACATGCTTCCCTTTTTTTTTCTTTCTTTCTTTTTCTTTTTTAAAAAAGAAAAGGGAAATAGAACCTTGCTTGCTGTGTTGTTCTCCATGGTCAAGTGGTAAAGCACACTGGATCAAACAGCAGAGGGATGTTGATTCAATCCCTGCTTTAGAACACCTTTTTCTTTTACATTTCCTTCAAATGCACAGGCCAATGTAATACACACTGTTTAATAAATAAAAATGGGCCATCTATTTCAAATATGGAGTATCCACTATAATAATGATTGAAGTAATATATACAAACATACACACACACATATTAATTATTATTAAGCAAAATATTTCCAAAATGAGGCTACAGGCAGAAAAAATTGATTGGCTGGAATATGTTTTTCTGTCTCAAGCTTTGATTGTCCAGTACATTTGTTTGCCAAGATCCTCTTAAAGTAAGAAAATAGTTTTGAAATTATTACTTAGTTCTGACTCTAGATGCTACAAAGTTGAAATTTCTACTAAATAATATTGAATCCAAAATCCATAATATAATTCAAACTAAAAAAATAAATATACACAATGCAATGGCTGTATCTCTCTCTCTCTGTATGTGTGTATACAGGGTGCAATGGGTAAATTGTCACCATTTTATATTTTTAATTTTGCGTATGTGCAATGTTTGTCAAATGCACAGTATAGTAAGGTCAGTTGGGCACTGTCTGTGAGAATAAGAGCACCATGATGCAATTTGCTTCATCAGAAATTTAGAAACAGCTGTACTGCTTGGTATTCATGTCAGAATCTGCAATACAAACATTTCAGAGTGTTTGGGTTTCAATCTAAGGACAGCGCAGTGGATTCAGAAAAGTTAGATGAGTCTAATGGTGATTACAAAGGTACAACAGCTTGGAAAACTCACTCTGATCATTCTGATAAGAAAAGAATTCCCGAATTTGTTGGTCATGGCTTCAGATTCAACCCGGAGACCTAGGTCAAGTGCCTTGAGGAAGTAGTGCTGCCCTGGGGCAAGAGGGTGACTGCTGGAAGACTCTGTCTGGTAACAGTGCCACACAAGCAGGAGAACTCTCTCATGGTTGGTGGACAATTTCTGTGATCACATCACCCCTTACATCTGGCCACCTAACTCCCCAGACAGCAAACCCCTTGATTATTATGTGTGGGACGCAGTTGAGCGAGAGAGCAACAAAACTCCTTGTAACACCAAAGTTGAACTGAAAGTAAGAATTATGTCAGCATCCACCAAATTAAACAAGGAAATTGTTTAGAAGAGTTGCAGAAGATTCCAAATTCATCTGGAGGTTTTGGTTGAAGCCAAATGAGGATTTTATTGAAAAATTTACTCTTTAATATTTCAAGATATTTTTGTGTAATTTTGGTAAATATATCTATTAAAATGAGTTGTCTGTGTTATTTTCGTTTTTGTATAATTTAGATGATAATTTATCCATCGCACCCTCTGTGTGTGTGTGTGTATATATATATATATATATATATATATATATATATAAAAGTGAACATAGAACATAGAAGTCAACACTTAGAGGCGACAGTCTGTTTCATGCTATATGCAATCGTCAGGCCACAAGTGCTTTATATTTACATACGCTATATCTGATATTGAGCACTTTATCCCATAAATATAGCACGTCTTAAGACTATATATATATATTGTAAAATAATTAAATGTAATAATTAAAAAGTGCAAATGAATAAATGTTAAATAGTCTGAGTTTATCTTATAGACTTACTTTTGAGAGAAGTATATTAAAGGAGAGCCAGCTGGCATAGTGAAAATTGTTATTTTGTGTGTAAAATTTTTTATTTAGAATTAGGTCTAACAAGGACTGCCAGAAAATAACTGTCATGGTGGACTGTTGGAGATTCAATTTCAAATTCAGAAAATATATATTATCATTGTATTTATTGTCCAATGAAAGGGATGGCTTCTGCCATTGTAAATTTAAAGTCATGGTCCTTTGAGCCAATCTCAAGGGTATTTAAGAATACGGGTCAGCAGATAGTCAAAAGAGTTAAAGACCACAGAAAGTGGTTAGACAGCTGAAGAAAAGAAGCCTGCTTGCAGCAGCATAAAGAAGTAATATATTCCACAGAAGGGTTTAGACATCTCAAACAAACAAAGCCAACAGTGAATGGGACGAAGTTTGTGCTGAATACAAAATAAAAATAACTCTCTTTTCTCCACTGTTTTCAAATTCGCAAGCCTATGCAAAAATTTTTTTTGACCAATAGAAAAAGGGATTGGCTCTAGGCTGAAGAAAAGATCAAGGCAAAGTTTAAGAAGCCTACAAAAGTAATGAGCTGATGGGAAATCGCTTTTTGATATGAATAGGCAGAGAAAGTTGAATCAAGGCTGAGAGAGAGAGAAAAGTCAGAAAGAAGCAGGAGGCAGAAAGTGTTCCACACGTCTGAATAATACCGATGTTAAATTACACGCTGATACATTATCAGCCTCGAATGAGAGCAGGGCAATTTCAAAGAACTCTATTCAACTCCAAAACTAAGTACCTTAAAAGATATATTTTCTAAGTACCTTAAAAGATATATTTTCTAAGTACCTTAAAAGATATATTTTCTAAGTACCTTAAAAGATATATTTTCTAAGTACCTTAAAAGATATATTTTCTAAGTACCTTAAAAGATATATTTTCTAAGTACCTTAAAAGATATATTTTCTTTTGTTGAATACAACTATATAACTTTTATGTGAAAAACGAACTCTCAATTTGCTTTAAACATTTGTGTCTGATGATTTAATATGAACATTTTCTCTTCTTGACAATTCATTGAAATAAGAACTTTAAATATTTGATTCCTATTCCTGAAACAAGGTACTGACAACTTCAAATGTGTAAATTTGTGAATAAATTCCTTATCTTGTTTTGTTCAATATAACACGTTTCCTTGTCATTATCCTTCAATACTTCAGGCTTCCTCCTGAGAAAATCACCACCAAAGAGCAGAAAAGCCTTGGCATTTTGCCAAGGCTTTTCTGCACCAACGATAAAGAAAACTACACCAACGAAAAAGAAAATAGGTTTCACATTGAAAAAGCATGTGGGTTTTTGTTTTATTATATTTTTGATGGGTACACCCTTTTTGTAAGTAATTTCTTTTTTCCAACACTTTTTGTTTTCCCTTCTCAAACTCTTTTTTCTTTGATGATTTGAAAAAAATTGTATTGTGAATCTTTTTTAGAGCCAATTGTTTCTATAATTTTGTAATGTTATTTTGCCTTGTCCGTAATAGGATGCATGAAAGGAAATTTTTTGTGCAAGCCTTTTTTTTAAATATGTACTCTGCTATATTATTTTGTATCAGTTTTACGGTTGAGTTGGCTAGGTGTAACCATAAATTCTATGTTAAGTTTCTTTTCTCACACTTCTTGCTTGTGGAACTCCCTTCACATTTCATGCTTTCCAGCCAACTTTAATGTTCAAAAATTTAATAAAATGTCAATTGCTATCTACTGTCCTCCTGATTATTCTTCTTTTGTTCTTGCTCCTTAGTAACGTTTCTGTTTCTAACTTTTCCACACCAAGTAATTGCTTGTTTCTCAGTGTCTTTACTACCTTGCATGAGGTGATTCCAATAAAAAGAAAAAAGTTTTATAAATGTTTGTAGCTTTAAAATTTCAGGAAGTAGTTTTGAGTTTTTTTCCTGTTTGCAGCTTTTTAATATTTGGGATAAGAAAGTGGACATGCTCTTTTCTCCCATTCCCTTCCCTCAAAATTTAATTACTTCAAGTTAAATTTTTATAATATCTATATATATCTATATCTATATATATATAATATATAATATATATATAATATAATATATATAATATATATATATAATATATAATTATTTATTCGAAAATTATAACATAAATATGTTATAAAATCACTACAAAAATAACCATTTTGTTTCAACACTTCTGGTGTCTTATCAAGTGCTGGTGTTGAATGTAGAATAAAGGGTTTTAAAAGGTTCAAATCAATCAAACACTCCTCGCTAGGGGGAAATGCTGTTACATAAGCTGGAGCAATCAAAATACAAATATATGAGAATTCAAAAAACTTGACAACAAACTTTGGTTATAATAATTATTTAATGCTTTAAATGTTAGGCTTACAAAATAGAATTCATTCTAACTAATAAATATTAAATTCTATAAAATTCAAAATTACCAATTTTAAATTTAATCTATATTAAGTTTAAAATAACAAAATTATTTAAAGAAGAAACTGAGGAAAAAGTATATATGTTCTTCTATTTATTTTGTTTTTATTGAAATTAAGTTGGAATAAGATCTAATGCTGTTCTGAACTCCGTTACAACTTAGATACATTTGAAGTAAAGACATGATGAGCAATGAAGGATGAAATCTTGCAAAAGACAATACATACAATCAGATTATAATACACAAACATGCAAACATTTAGATAAACATACAAAACAGTGATGAGACAGGAAATATGTCCATGACCCTAAAAAAAAAAAAAAAAAGCAGGAACACCAAAATTCAAGCTACCACGCTACCTAGGTTTCCAACCATTAGGTTTCCACAGGCAGGTAGAATGAAATAGTTGATTCCACCACCATTATATACGAACACTGGAAATTAGGGGGAAAGAGGAAGGAAAAGGCAGAAAAAAAAACAAAAAATTTATTTTCATCCTGGTTCATACATACACAATAAATATTTCCTAAGGTGTCTACATTTTGATAACACCTCCGATCTTTCATTTAGCAGTTCGCCCTTGTTTGGGTCTGTGGTGATTGTTAATTTTTTTCTTGGTATAGTTAGTTTGTTTGCAGTAGCTTCCTCGGACTCTGCCCGACTTTACTTTTTTGATTATTTTCCACTTTGTGTGAGGAACTCTACCATTAACTTCCTTCAACCTCCAAACACAATTTGTCAGTTTCTTGTGTCATTTCTATGGATGGCTGTTTACAGCCTCCTATATTTTATATAGCATTTTAGATTGAGAATATGTCTCATTATCTCTGAGGAGATTTATTTTTATTCCATCACAGATTCAAGAAAGTAAATGATAAAACAGTCCTGTACATTAGAAATTAAATGATAAAACAAATTATTCACTGACTTAATAAAAGTAAAAAAATCTGATTTTTAAGTTAAAAATGTCTTTGAAATACTATTTCATATAAAACTTGAAAAAATGCAAACACAATAATATGAATCATGTCATTTTGCCACTAAAGAAGAGTTTCTCATTTTGTGAAGTGACATCTTTTGCCTAACACCGGCGGCATCCGGTACGGGTTGTGAAAGAGACGACGACAATGGTGCAACTCGAATATATGGAAACTATTTTTGAAAAGGCGGTAGCCGCTGAAAAATCGGATCCATTGGCTGCCATCAAGTTATTTACGAGTATTGGTAAGTTAAAGAGCAAAACTGAAATGTTAATTTTGCTGTTCGTTAAAAAATAACGATTTATTTTAAAATGCTGACTCACTCACAAGCCATAATGGCTGTAAAAATGAAATTATTCTATGTCGCTCAGTTTTTTCTTTATGAAAGTTTACTTTAAACGATTTTACTTATTTATTATTTACGCTGCTATTTTTTTTTTTTTTAAATCATTCGTACCTTTTTATTACTTAAAAGCTCTGTTTTCTCAAACTATAGGACTGAAAACTACTCCCAATCGAAATACTTGTCATGTCATCTCTGCTTTGAAAGAAGCATTTCTGGTCAAATAATTTCATTTGTTATTTGTAGTTTAAAAAATTACCATGTGGCTTGAGAATAAGTAAGAGAACGAATACAAGAAATACTTTATTTCGCAATAATGTTTTGTATTTGTTTAAAAATGAACATATGAAACGTACTTTTGAAGATAAATTGTAGCAAAAACAGATGAAAATGCGATTTCATATGTTTTTTAAATCTTATACTCATGTTAAAAATATTTTTCCTATTAATTTGAAATATGAATTGACGTGTTTCTGATATTCATTTAAAAATCTAATTGACAGTTTTAATATCCATTTTATGGATACGTAAGAACAGTTTTGTTTTGGTTAGTCGACTAAGGATAAAAATTTTAAATTTTTTCTCTTAAACAATGTTAAATAGCAAAAAAATAAAACCAGAATGTAAAAAATGTAGAATTGGAAAGTGATGACAAATATTTCTTTTAATAATTTATAAAGAAAAATCCCTGAAGATCAGTAAAAAAAAGTAAATTGCAATATCAAATCGGAAAATTAATTTAAAAAAGAAATTTTGCTGAAACTTTCGAAAAATAATTTTTTAAAAGTAAAACAAAGCTAAAAAAAATTCTTTCTGAAAGTTGGTGTTATTGTATACTGTCTGCATGATTTAATAAAATAAATTATTTTATTTCAGATATGGGGACGGGGGTGAAATCTACTATGAATATTTATTTTTGAAAATTTTACTGTGATTTTTCAATGCAATTTTGAAATTCTTCTCGTTGCCGTTAATAACAAAAGAGATCTTTGTTTGAAGAATAGAAAAATGTTAAGTTTGATTACCATTTTCAAAATTTTCGCATCAGAAATATTTCTAAAAGAATTCACCCACCCTTATCTTGTTTTTTTAAATTTGGAAGATAAAGAGCTTTTGGTAGATTGCTCTGAGTACAGTGTAACCCGGATATAAGAGATTTTCTCTGGTCCCAAATTAGAGCCATACTTACCTAAACAAAATAGACCAAACCCTGATATAAGAGAAAACCGGATATAAGAGATTTCTTCTCCGGTCCCGACAACTCTCTTATATCTGGGTTACACTGTATTATTGAGTGAGATTCATCAGTCCACCCACCTCCCTTTTTGTTAGCACTTCCTTTTTAGTTTAATAAATTTTAAAATCAGAATAATTAAAAAGACTTCATTGGGAGTAATTGAATGTTTTCTATGACATCACACAGGTGATAAAATAAAAGCAATGAATTAAACTCAAAAATAAGTATCTTTTAACTACTTTTTAATTTTTCTTTAATGGATAGTGGCTTGGATTGAGGAATCAGGGAGCCGAGTTGAAATTCCGGTTGAATCCCTTACATTCACTTATGTGCTAGCTAATGCCCTTGGGAAAGGTATGAATCCTCTTCTTCCCCCCAAGCTATGGGTAAATAACAGGACAGACCGGGTTCTATAGCCTTGGATGGCAACTGGTCTACCGCAGAAAGAAATGGCAACCTACCTCAGGAAAAAATCTACCACATCAGTCATGTATCGAAAGATACATGATCGCCTAAGTGTGTATCATGCATGGCACATAACTGACTGAATATAAGAAATCAAATTCTTTCTACTAAGTTTCATTAATCATATAGGATAAAAAAATCGGTAAAGTCTGAAATTATAAATTGTTTGCATAAAATGGTGAGTTAAAAATTTATATTGCTTATTGTTTTTAATTTAAAGAAAATTTTTTTTCTTGAAATATATATTCCCATTTGTGCAGATGCTCGTTAGTTCCTTTTTCTCTGAGAAAATGCTTTAGATGAAGCCATCTATTCTCTATTGTTTCAGTATGAACTGAAGATATTTTTCCTACAGCTGGTTTTAGGACCTCTCCAAATATATCGATCAGAACAACTTTTGAACAGGAAGGTCATATTGTAGTAGCAGTCTTCAAGTTCTTTGTTCTGCAATTGTTTTTTTTTTTCAAAAAGTTAAAATTCTAGCAAATTTTCTACTTTCATGTTTGTGCATATGAATTATGGCCCCGATTCTAGACTTTTACCAAAAATTATTTTCTTAAACTATAAGTTATATAAGCTTAAAGATTATTTTTAAACGTTTCTTGATTATTGTACCTCTAGTATTCTGTATTTCTTTAACTTTTTAAAACTTTTTTTTACATGCCTCTGGAATGGCAGTTGTTATCCTATGAACTTGATGACTGCACACAGGTTATCCTGTGTAAAACATTATTTTCATGATGTTTTAAAGAAGTATGCATTACTTTTACAAAATCTAGCTAATTAATCCTAAAATTTACTTTGAAGCACATCTCTATGAATGTGCCTTTTCTATAAATATTTTCATGGTAATTGTCCTGATGAGCTTTCCTCTTTGGTAACTAGACTTTATGAATTTAAGCACAATATTAAATTGGCAGTAAAATCTGATCATTTTACAGTTAAAATAGCTTGATGTAATTGTAAGTTCTATGCTAACAGTTTTTTTTTTTCTCTTGCACTTCCTGTGTTTGGAACTCTCTTTTGGTTTATTGCTTTCCAGTCAATTTTGATCTTCAAAAACTTAAATGCAATTGTTATCTTCTGTTTTCTTAATTCCTGTTCTTTTATAGTCCTTTCTTCTTAATGTTTTTTTTTTTTTTTTTTCATATTCTTTCACACTTGGTAACCCCCTTGTATCTTAGAGGCTTTATTGTCTTGCTTGGGATGAAATGATTAAAAAAAATATTGAATTTCTAAAATTTTGTTGTTTACATTTTTATCTATAATGGTGGTTCAATGTGAAAATGTTTTAAAAATAACTAAAATTCTTTATATTTATTCAAATTTATACAAGAAATAAATTATCAAGTTTTTAAAAACTATATTTCTGATACGAGTGAAAAAAAAATTATTTTTAATATCTTGAAAATGACTTCAAGCCAATTTCAAACTTTGTTCAGACAATTGAACTCCCAGTTTGTATTGTTGATTATGTCACCATAATTTGACATCCATTCTATAGGCCTTTTTGTTGAAATGTTAAAATGTCATCAACAATAAAATTAAAAAAAAAAAATGTTCAGTCATTAGAAGTTTGAGATGTTAATTATCTTTCTCAATGTTATAGATAGAGCAACTTGTGATGAAATTAAAAGGAATGAAAGTGTGTTAACAAATAAAGGCAGCTTTGTAAAATCCCTAAAAAATTATTTTCATTTTAGTGGAAGATAACTATTAGGTTGGTGCAAAAATAATGTCGTTTTTGACGTTCAACTTCAAAAGAAAAACTACATTATTTTTGCACCAACTTATAGTTAGAGAAGGGTATGAGGAACTTTCTGAGGGTATCATCACAAGTCTATTTGGGTTAAATATTGCCCACTCCTGTCCTAACTTTGAAGAAACAGAAGAAAAAAAAAGTCTAATTTTCATATTTTTAAAATAAGTGAAATTATTAGAAAATATAAAACCAGTTTCATCTGTTTTTACTGAAACAATTTGCAAAATCATGCCTTTTTTACTGCAAAATATATTGTAAATTAGCAATTTTAAGTTCGCTTTATAATATCAGTACAAAGCCACACTTAAAGATATTATTTTCAACATAATTAATTTCTGGTAGTTTTGTATATTTTCATGGTCACCATCATTAAAATTTGAAAGTAAGCACTTTTTAGCTATGAACAAAGGAATCACAAGTTAAAATATTTCCAAATCCAGGGAATCCTCACTCCTGTTTGAAGAACCCATCCCTAGTTAACCTCCCCCACTTCCTTTCTCTGGCTATACTGAGCCATGTGGGGTTGAAGTATCTGGTCAGATCGTCAGGCCATCTTGCCTTGTCCACTCTGTTGCTCTAATAACCCACCTGTTGTTGGTAACTAAATGAGCTCTCCTACCAGACCTTGGTCTGGCGAGGAGGATAAGTGGAACCCCAGCAGCACAAAAAAGCAAGATCTGTTAAAGGGTAGATGAAATTCTCTGAATTATCAGCCATCTACCTCACGAGTTAAATAGCTCCACCAATCCACAATTGACCGGGCGTGGCAAGTATAGCTAAACTCTTGAAAATATTTGCACTTTCTTAAATAAAAATGAATATTGCGTCATGAAATAATGAAGACACTAGAGAGTACTCTGGTGCTAGATTATGAAATACTAGCTACAGTTGCATTTATTTTACGCTCATTATAAGAAACTCATAAAGCTTGTTTGAAATCTTGTTCTTAAATATTTTTAATCTTTTATTATCCCTAAAATTTTAACTCCATTTGGGATATTTTAACCCAGTTCCTAACCCCTTATTTATAAGTAGAGGAAGTGTGGGATCATAGCTTTGTAGAACTTCCTGTTTTTGTTACTATAAGTAACTTTTGACCTATTACCACTCCTCCTTGTCTCTATTCTACCATCCATTCATAGAGATTTGTTAAGTAGCTTACTCCTTGTTGTTTCCTTCTACCTTCAATGTCCTCTGAGTGTTGGATTCTCTCAGCTCTCTTAATTCATTATGTATCCTAGAAATTTCAGTTGTTCCTTTTTGATTTTAACTATGTTTCATTGTTCCTGTTTTTCTTAAGACTTTGTTACTCATGTCTTTTATCTATAGTATTCTTAGCATTCATTGGTAGAACCATATCTCTCTTGCTTCAAGTTTGTTCTTCATCTATGAGGAAATTGTCCAGCATTCACTGGCATATAGGGGGACAGATATTATATAAAAGTTCAGTGCTCCCACTGCCAATTATATTTTTATGTGTTTTAATACATACTTTCAGGAAGACATCTTTAGCTCTGTGTGTTACATTATTCATTCATGTAGAATAGTTGATGGAATTAAAAGGAAGGCGTGGTTAGATTTAACTGTTTTGACATTAAAAGCGTGGGACTGAGATGCCAACCTAGTATCACACTACCAAGTTGGGACTGATCATATAGGATTTTGTTGAGAACCTCGAGATGAATAGTGGGGACACCAGATCATATACAACAACAGTATTCAACGCATATAGTAAATGTGGTGGTTGGCCACTGTAATGAGACTGGCCACAATTTTGAATTAAAAATGCTACTCTGATCAAAGGAGAAAATGAGAGTGCCTTAATCACAAGGTCATCTATAGTAAGTTTGCACTCTGGCTCTTACAATATTTCACCATTACTAGCAGATCTTCTAATATCACAGTGTGGAATACCTACTCCCAAAAGTGATGGTGGGGGGGGGGAAGACTAAATCAATTCAGTTAGATAAAAAAAAAAAAAAAATCTAAAACTCCCAGCACCGTTTCATTCAAGTGCATGTGTAGTCACATCAACATAACAAATTTAGTCTGAAGTCATGAAGGATGAAATGTGTAACGAGTAGACTTTTTCCACTTTGTCATACAATTTCCTCAATACTGTTTTTGATATATAGAAATATATATTGTTATCACATATATATTAGGTTGGTGCAAAAATAATGTCGTTTTCTTACATATGTTACTATGTGAGAAAACTATATTATTTTTGCACCAACCTAATAGTTATTCACATACAGACTGTTTTGCTGTTTCACAGCTCATCAGTGTTGCTAGACATCTGATTGCCTCAAGCTGGGATCGAAACCCAACTGATTTGGTATCGGTCAGATTTTCCCCCTAAGCCATTGGCGCACAGCAGGGGTGAAGGTGACGTATTTATTTTTAGACAAACATGCCAGTGACTGGAGAACTTGATGAAGTCTTGCAGCAGTAATAGTCACTGTTTACAAATTCACTTTTCTCCCCAAAGAGCTCAACCGAAATTTCTTCTTTTTTTTTTTTTTTTTTTTCACATATATGAGTACTCACTGACAAATATGCATTAAGAGATGACATTTTTATCTATGTGTGGAGTTGGAAAAAAAATCATGGAATTTAAGAAAGTGAACAGTTTAATAAACAAAAAGAAAGTATTTTGAGCTTCCATCACACTGATGCATTCCTTTTGAAAAAACAAAACAAAAAGAACAATAGATCACAGCACCCAAGACCATAATAGAAATAAGTGATCATTTTGAAATTTTCTCTAAACTAATTACGGACACAGTTCCTTGATTTCTGTTGGTTTGAGTTCAATGGGAATGATCGCTAAAAACATCCCCTCCTCAAATTTATAGACAAGTCATACAAATGCATGCTAGGATTTCTTCCTAACCAGTAAAATGTACAACATTTTGGTTTCTTCCACCATATTTTTGTTTTTTCTTCACTTCACTGTATCCCTTTTGCTATCGTTAATTACTCTTCAAGCTTAACAGAAAAATTGTGATAAAATCAATAATGAATGAAAATGACATGTTCATCAATAATTAATCATAACTAAGGATTGGAAGCTCATGAAGTATTGAAATAAAGTTCAATATATATATATATATATATATATATATATATATATATATATATATATATATATATATTCCAGCATCATTTTCTAACTCATTCAAGATGATCTTCACACTCTCTAACCTAACTTTCTGTCTTAAAGTAACAAGGTGTTTCACAGATTTCCTGTACAACTTCATTTTCACATCTTTTTTCACTGCTCTTTGGACTGTCATAGCTGAAACTCCTCTCCGACATGCCAAACATCTTATAGGATTGAGTTAGATCTTTAGCTCTAAATTGAAATGATGATCCTTCTTCTGTTGTGTCATCCTGATCCAGTTTTTCTTTTTACTGTTCCCTCTTTTTTAAAGTTATTCACTGTTCTCTTGATGGTTCTTGAATGAACTTTAAAGATGGAAGCCAGAATATGAATGTTGTTACCATTACTAAAGGCCTGAATGATCTTTTCCCTCCCACCATTGCTCATTTGGGAAGACAATGAGTCGGACACAAAATGATTTTAACCTGTTCTCTTTTTAGCTGAATAACTCAAAGGGTTTTTCAGTGATTCTTATCACAAATGGTGAACAGTTTAATAAATTTATAGGCAAATCATACAGATGCATGCTAGGATTTCTTCCTAACCAGTAAAATGTAGCAAATCTTAGTTCCTTCCACTATATTTTTGTTTTTTCTTCACTTTTGCTATCGTTAATTACTCTCCGTTTGGGAAGACAATGAGTCGGACACAAAATGATTTTAACCCGTTTTCTTTTTAGCTGAATAACTCAAAGGGTTTTTCAGTGATTCTTATCACAAATGTTGTCAAGATGGCTAAACATGTTATCTGAAAGTCTGGAATAAAGAAACTCAGTTTAGTGGGTCTTTTTTAGATATTAAACATTTTGTGGGATGGATTATTATGCTGTCATGTGGAGAATTTTGCTTTTACATCTGGTATATTGTTTACTTAGTATTATTTTACCCTGTTTTTTTTTTTTTTTTTTTTTTTTTTTTTTCCTTTCTTTCTCCTTTCTTTTGCTATTGTTTACTGAAAACTTTGTCAGTTCCATTTGTTAAGCATTTTTACCAATTACTCTACAGGTTATGGATACAGAAATGACTGTTTTAACAACGATGAATCTTAATATAAATTTTAGTATGTAAAATTTTGGGGATATTTTCTGCTTGGGTTTGCTTAATCAGAATTGCTGATTGAACAAATGTTGTATATTATATAGTTTCACAATTTGTTTTTTTAACTGAATTTCTGAGGTAACATATTGAACCTGGTGTAAATAAAGTGACTATCACATTTGAAGTAAAAAAAGAAAACAAAGAAAAGCAAAATGAGAAAAAAATATTTTTTTTATTATACAATAAGGAAAATTATTTTGCTGGGTCGTGAATCACTGACATAAACTATTAGTAAATATTACAAATGGATTCATCCTTTCTTCATTGTTGGAAACATTACAGGTGAAAATGGCTTTAACAAGTTGTAGCATTTCTTTTTTCCATAAATCTCCTTAAGAACTGAAACAATGATCTTTCAGCAGCGTGACACTGGCATATTAATCGTGTATCTGAGTTTTGGGAGAGAAAATTAGCAAACTAGTGGTTTGGAAGAGCGAGACCATTGATTTTGGGTACCAACACCTTGGTTATCCTATCTGAGGTGGAGTCAGATTAATGTATTTAATAACAAGAAACCCAAAGCACTTGAGGATTGAAAGCATTTCATTAAAGAAGCAGCATTTTTAGCAACATCTGAAATTCAAAGTTTATTTCTTTTTATTTTGGGTTTCAAATGTGGTATTTATTTTACTTTACTATTTGTCTAATGCTTCTTTTGGGTTAGTTTATTCATCTTGTATTGTCTCAATTACAATATTTCATTTTGTGCACACTCAAACCTTTGTTAGGTGTTCAATATTTTCAGTTTCTGTGCTAATGAGTTGCAATTTAACTCCAACTTTTACATTGGCTGAGTCATTGATATTGCATCTACATTCAGTGCTGTGATAGTGTTTAGCTCCAAAAAAGAGCAGAAATGAATGGCCTTTGTCAGATGATATTGCCCAAGTGGAATCTGATTTTGTCTTCAGATGAGACTTTGATGTAATACCAGTTTCAAGTGATGGCTAAATATGATGTATTCCAGAAATATTAGCTATATCAGAGGCTTATAAGGAGATTCAGTTGGCAAGTCACCATGAGGAAAAGAAGTGCTGGAGTGCCATTCATGATGCCTAGAAAAGTTTTTTTTCTGTCAGTTTAAAACAGAAAAAAAGTTTGAAGCACTTTTATAAAGTATTTGCTTTCCTCTTGTAAAAGATTTTTAAAAATTTTATAGTCGTTTCTTTTCTGTTTTTGACAAGGTGAAAATTACATAATTTCACAATTTTCCAAAATAAGATACTTTTTATGGCAAGTTCAGTATTGTATACTTTTGAGATGTTTTTGTCCTACTGCCAAATTGCACTTCTTAAAAACTTAATGTCTTCCCTGTTGTGCTATAAACTATAGCAGCCTATACAGTGAGGCAATTCTGAGAGAATTAGAGTCCTACTAGGATTCATTATTGGCAACTACAATCTTAACAACATAAGATATGCAGATGACATAGTATTGATATAAAACATAGAACAGAAACTCCCAACAGTAGGTAGCAAAGGAAAGCAAGAAGACTGAATGTATGTTTGTCAGCAAAAGGGGCAACCCAAGATGCAAACTATGAATCGGACACTAAGATCAAGCAAAATTTAAATATCTAGCAAGTGTTTTAATAGAGAATGGAAAATGCAACACCAAAATCCAAAGCTACATTGGAATAGTGAAAGATGACTTCCAACAGTTAAGCAAAATATTAAGAAACTGAAAAATTTTGTTAGCAACAAAGAAGAGAGTACTGAACTGTTATGTAATATCAGTCCTCCTATATGGTACTGAAGGGTACAAAAATGTTTGATTATTAGCTTAAATATTTTTCTCATTTTCTTGTGTTTTGCAGTAGAGAGAGATGTGGATCCTTCACAAGAAGATGACGTCAGGCATAAGGAACAATCCATTTTGAAGCTTGGTACACTTCTGTTTGACCAAAAAAATGCAGAAGGTATGTAATCTGTTTTTTTTTTTTTCTTTTTTTTTTTTTTTTTTTACAAAAAACAAAAAAAATGTAGGATGTAATGTATGTAATGTATGTAATGTAATGTATGTAATGTATGTAATGTATGTATGTATGTAATGTATGTATGTATGTATGTAATGTATGTATGTAATGTAATGTATGTATGTAATGTAATGTAATGTAATGTATGTAATGTAATGTAATGTATGTAATGTATGTAATGTAATGTAATGTATGTAATGTATGTAATGTAATGTAATGTATGTAATGTAATGTATGTATGTATGAGGTCTGATCAAAAAGTATTTGGGCTGAGACTTCAAAAAGAAAACTTTGGCATTTAATATCCTTTGAAGTAGTCTCCTTTCTGAAGCCACACACTTTATCCAGTGTTGTTTCCATTCAGGGAAGCATTCCTGAAACTCCTTTTTTGGGGATAGAAGTAGCATCTTTGCATTCTCTTGCATCTCCTTGGTGTCTTGAAATCTTTTTCCTTTAAATTGAGATTTGATTTTTGAGGAGGAAAATGTTGCCAGGGGTGACATTTGGGGAATACGGTGATTGTCAGACATGGAGAGTGTTGTGCTTGCTCAAAAACTACTACACAAGCCATGGTCACTGATGGAACCTCTGTTGTGTGGTGAAACGACCACACTCTACACACTTTTCTTCCAAGCACTGTTATAAAAAATAGAAGTGATTGAGAGTGTTAGAACTTAGTTTGTATGTGCAACAGAATTCAAGGCCACTCTGTGCTAAGTGGCTTTGCTTTGCATTCTATAGCTCTGTTACCATTGCAACAGTCCCAGTATTTTTTGATCAGACCTCATATTCTATGTTGCTGATAAAACTATTGATACAAATAAAAGCTGATACTCGTTTTGTTTTGCTAAATAAGAATGAAGTGTTCAACTTCAGTGGTCATTAAGAAAGTCAGTTTGTGTTAGACATGGTTACATATCAGAAAATAGTTATTTTTGAGGGGATTTTTTTTTATCTGACATTATATTACTAAAAAAAATTGGTTTCCCTGATGGAAAAAAGCGGGTGACTGATTCCTGTCAGAGGCACAATTTTTCTTGGGAACTTCTCGGTTTAGGATGGTTGTTATTAATTTCACTGTTTAATAAATAAAAAACAAAATAGGGATAGCACCCCCACTAAAAATAATGTTGATAGTAATAAGAGAAATAGCTGTAAACTTTTTGATTTCAAATTATATTTGACAATTTATAAACTAAATGTACAAAGACATTAAAATAAACATATATATATCTAATATCATGTATTTATTTCATTTTTAATTTCTTTTTCAGCTCTTGCTGACCTCATCAAAAAGACTCGTCCATTTTTAGGATTGGTCAGCAAAGCCAAAGCAGCCAATTTGGTTCGGGCATTGGTTGATCATTTTCTTGACTTGGAGGCAGGGACTGGCAAAGAGGTAAAGTCCTTGCTCAGTTGTTTAATCCTAGACAAGGAGAGTTTGATCCATATAGTATTATCATCATCATCATCATCATTAATATCACTGATTTATTCAACCTGGTGTTCTCATCCTGGTTTTCATAGTTACAATGTTTTGTCTATTGTATTCTTCAGCTGTCATAGTTGGTAACATTTTAACCCATTCTTTTTTTACTTAAAAACAATGAGCCTCCAATATATACATCATGCCAAAAGCATATACCATCAAGCACATACTTGGAGACTCTACTGACTTTAACTATATTGGGGGGAATTCTATAAAATGTAAGAGACATGAACAAGCTTTTTAGACAAATCAATCCAAATAAAATAGGCTTTACACAAAGATGTAATCTCTCATAATCAAATAAAAAAAAAATATTTAAGTACCTCTTTAACCAAAAACTCATCTCTAAAGAATTTAACTACAAACTTTCTTACAAATCCTAAGCATACTAAATAAAGGATTCGACACTAAGATGACTTACAGGGGTTGATGTGCTGTTAAACAAGAAGAAAACAAACAAAATGGTGATAATTTGATCAAAGTATTGATGGAAAACCTATAAAGCCATCTAGAATTTTATTCATAAGACAATACAGAAGCCATGCTGGGGCACAGAATCCACCTCTGGATCAATAATTGCTATTTGAAGCTAATCCTACAGATCACTTTCACTAGTTAATTCTTTTTCAGATAAATCTTCACTATTACCATCACTGCCCAATATATCAACGATGTCTTCTTCAAAAGAAATTTCATCAAAAATATTTTCATTGCTTGAATTATCAGCTGTTACTAGAAATGTCACCATGTTGAGTGACATTTTGTGTATAATGCATTTTTATTTTCAATAAACAATAACAAAATAAATTGTTAATTATCTACCAATTACATTTGATTCAGTTTTGTTTTTTTTTTTTTTTTTGTTTTTTCATTTTTGATGAGTAAATATTCATTGTTAAACTATTGCTGTTTAGATTTTTTCTGATGAAGTGACTTCAAGAATTTACTCCTCGTGCTAAGACATAAAAATAAAAAAAAAGAGACATTACAATTCTATTCTTTTATTTCCAGGTTGATTTATGCAAAGACTGCATCACTTGGGCTAAGAATGAGAAAAGGACATTTCTCCGCCAACCTCTTGAGGTTAGTAATTTTCAACTGTGCCTGTGATCAAAAGAGAAAGGTGTTTGCCAGATTAGCATAGGAATTTTATTCTCTTGATAAAATACTAGAAGATTTAGTAATTGCACTGCCTCAGTAAATTTGACATGGAACAAAACTGATTACTTGTGAGCACTGTAATTATAAAATCTCCTATTGTGTTGTTAAATATTTGAGTACAACAGCTCTAATCAAATATATAAGTATGAACGCAGGTCATTATTTAAAGAAGTAAGACGGTACAAACGAAAAGATCAAACATTAACAAGGTTTTCCATTTCGCTGAAGTAAACGTTAAATGGATGAGAGTTTTGTTGCTTCTTCTAATTTTCCCTTTTTTTTTCTTTCCTATCTTTTTCTTTTTTTTGTCTCTCCTATCTTTTTCTTTTTTTTGTCTCTCCTATCTTTTTCTTTTTTTTGTCTCTCCTATCTTTTTCTTTTTTTTGTCTCTCCTATCTTTTTCTTTTTTTTGTCTCTCCTATCTTTTTCTTTTTTTTGTCTCTCCTATCTTTTTCTTTTTTTTGTCTCTCCTATCTTTTTCTTTTTTTTGTCTCTCCTATCTTTTTCTTTTTTTTGTCTCTCCTATCTTTTTCTTTTTTTTGTCTCTCCTATCTTTTTCTTTTTTTTGTCTCTCCTATCTTTTTCTTTTTTTTGTCTCTCCTATCTTTTTCTTTTTTTTGTCTCTCCTAACTTCCCTTTCTTTTTCTTTTTTTTGTCTCTCCTAACTTCCCTTTCTTTTTCTTTTTTTTGTCTCTCCTAACTTCCCTTTCTTTTTCTTTTTCTTTTTCTCTCAACTAGCATCTCTATATGTTTTTCTTCCATCTTTCCTCACATGCAAAATAAATGGCAGGATGTAATGCATGTGCTAACTAATAGAGAAATGAGCAGAATTATATGATTCTCTTGATTTCTAAGCTGTTTGTTGTTTTTTGCCACGATAAATGGATTAGTTTATAGTCAAACTTTTTATCTTAAACTTAGACCAATAATAAATAAATGTAATATATTCAGCCATTTATTGAGTGAGAGTCATCAACCATAGAAAAGAATTGTATTTTCTACTACATTCATAACCAGTAAACAAAAGATCACTATCGGGTTTCATCGTGAAACAATCATTCTCTATCGGGTTTCATCGTGAAACAATCATTCTCTATCGGGTTTCATCGTGAAACAATCATTCTCTATCGGGTTTCATCGTGAAACAATCATTCTCTATCGGGTTTCATCGTGAAACAATCATTCTCTATCGGGTTTCATCGTGAAACAATCATTCTCTATCGGGTTTCATCGTGAAACAATCATTCTCTATCGGGTTTCATCGTGAAACAATCATTCTCTATCGGGTTTCATCGTGAAACAATCATTCTCTATCGGGTTTTTACTTATATTAAGAACAAATGTAATTTATGCTTATTATTTTCCAAATCATTTTAAAGTTGTATAAATATTTTTGGTGAAACATAATACTACGTAATAAGAAATGATATTTACATTAACTTTGAGTCCTCATTCATCAAATTCAGTTAGCACATTTTATGCTGTTGGGGCCACCACTCCCCTCCATATCACAATTAGGGTTCATGGTGATATTCCAGGCAAAGTAATATAATGGTTTGCCATTCCTTTTTGCACTGCAGATGTTAAGGTTATCTCATCCCTCTTCTCTGCAAGGTGGATTAATTTTTGAAGTTACCTTCCAGCTTTTGCATAGAGGCAAGACCAACAAGGCAGCAGACTGATTTCATTTTCCTCCTTCTTGACTGGTTACCACCCAAAGTTGTAGGACCCATTCTATCCTGTTATTTTACCCATTGCTGATAGTATGGTTATGCACTCCCACCCACCCCAAGACTATTGTGGAGAGGAATATTATCTTGCTTCTTTGTATTGTCCCAAGTAAAACTAAAAACATGTTAGTACTTCTCTCTATCTATCTATATACATATATATATATATATATATATATTATATACACACACATGTAAAATGAAGACAGTCTAATTCTGATGTTTATAACATTCAATTTAAAAGCGGGCTTCAATACAAAAGTAGAGCAATATAATATATATATTCAGTTGTATGGATATTAGTTTGTAACCCTGGGTTTGTGATAATCAGACACCGTTTTATTTTTTAAAAGTGGATCTATTTATGCTTATTTGTGTCTGGCTGAGGGGAGGAATTTTCTGTGCTTGTTTGGGATGACACTCTCACATACATACATACATACATATATATATATATATATATACACACACACACACAAGCATATGCGTTTTTTGTTTGTACAAACACACTCATATAAATAATCTGAGGTTAGACACAGATATACATCCATGCATTTGAGCACACAATTATCATTCTTTTTCAGTATCAAGACTGTATCATTACATAATGTATCAATGTTCTATATGTATATATAATTTTTGTATAATGTCTTGCAGGCTCGTCTTATCTCTGTCTATTATGATACTAAAAATTACCAAGAAGCCCTGGCTCTTTGTAAGTTGTAATGATTTTTATTTATTTATTTTTTATCCTCAATCATGTGTTGTTTATAATTACTTGAAAATCTGTTGAAACATTACTGACCATGGGTAAATGTTCTGTATTTTTGTACCTATTCCTGTGAAGTGTTCAGCAAGTGTTACTAATATCCCCATCTAAAACCCTGTCTCACTCTGGCCTGTGAACCAAATCCAGTCCACTATGATATTTCATCTAACCCGTATGATTTGGGGTAAATAAATTCTAGAAAAATGTCTCTTTCTGTATTACTAATCTCTTCCCATCAGATCTCTAATTAGAAATGATTAATCTGCATTCCAATGACCGACTGTAAGACAAAAAAGGGATAATTTATAAATGCCACTCAGATGAAAGATGGTCTGTCTTAAAATCTTTTACATGGCGATTTCAACTTTTTGTAAGACCAAGTTTTTAAAATCAACATATTTGGTTGATTTTAAGTGATCAACATTGACAATCAATTTTGATAACAATTTACATGGCAAATGTTCAGATGAACTCCATTCTTTAGTTCTGTTAATTTAAACCTTTATAGCTTGGACTCTCCATGCTATGTCTACAGAGATAAATCACCCACATTTCCTCCATATTCCATTTGTAAGAAGCAAGTTCCACTCAGCTTTTTCCCCAAGAACAGCTATTTTGTGAGCTGAACTCCCGTGTGGATGCTTCCCTGAATACTCTCAAATCAAGTCAATCACTATCTATCCTCCTTACCCTCATAATCTTCACTTCCTTCTACCTCATTCAGTGATCATCGACCATGAGTCATTCTTGAGCATTGTATTGGTTGAACTTTATATATTCAGGCCTGAAGATTGTGTTCAAGCATGAAACAGGTTGTCGCCACTTGCTGTTGACCTCAGTGTCCACTCTCTGTCTCATATATATATAATATGAAAAGCCAACTTATGTATGACAGAAAAAATTTTAAACATTAAAAGAATATAGTTAACACATAATCTTTTTAAAAAGTAGAAATAAATAAAATAAAAATACATATAAATAAATAATAATGTCATATTTAAAATATAGACAAATAGCTTGCAATTACATTACGTTTTAATAAGCTGAAAAAGTACATATGCAGAACATCCTCCATAGTTTACCTTTCTTTATGGAGTAAGTTTTCAGAATATTTTACTGCATTCTCTAATTCAAAATTTGAAAATTTAACTTTTTATTTTCTTCATATTACTTCTGTGTACAAATACAGGTTACTAAATAAAATTTCCATATTTGCATTAAAGTACCTCAAGAATGAAATGCATTGGCATAAAAGGTTTTCTTCTTGTCTTTTAAAATTTATTTGCTTTGGGGTGGGGTTCAGATTTGTTATAGGCCAGTTGATGGCTAGCAAGGACATCATAGTACAGGCAATTTTTTATTTTTAGTTAGAGAAATTCTGGAATTGATTTTAAACCACAGCTGTTCTCTTCAGCTCAACATAGTTTGCCTAGGATACTCTGATACAATTTCTTCCAAACACTAACCTATATTATTCCCTAGTGGTAACTGTTTTCATATGATATGAGTGTCCTTTTTAAAAAGTTTCTCTCTCTAAGTACTTACTGGACAGGAATCAGTTTGCTGAACAGAAAAGTCTTTGGTAAATGAAAGTCTTCTGGTCTTGCCATGGGACCGACCCGACACAGATGTGTTTTTTGCACTAATTGTTTTTTTTGGTTTTTTTTTTTTTTTTTTTTAGACTCTGCTGTTTCAAGACCTAATAATCTTATTGATTCATTCCTCTTGATCAATTATCCAATAATAAAGCTTATTGATTACTAATATGATTTCAGCTGCTACCTTGCTGAAGGAACTGAAAAAACTGGATGACAAAGCTCTCCTTGTGGAAGTCCACTTACTTGAGAGCAAAATTTATCATGCACTGACAAACTTGCCCAAGGCCAGGTAAGCATGTACATGTTTTTCTTGGACAGTTAATCTTCTCCCCATCCATACACACTTTTTTTTTTTTTAATAATACTTCATGGAATGTAGTCCTGAGTATGACTATAAACTTCATCTGGCAGCAAGGCTGCTCCTCAGAAGATTGGAGGTTTTGAGGGGCATGCAATCACCTCTTAATTGCTGTTATTGCAGAATCCATGCTAACTTGGGGTAGTAGCATTTGTTAGGGTCCCAGCTATAGGCAAACACTATGAAAATAAAAAAAAAATTAAATTTTTATAGTAAAAATACCAGCAAGACATTTTATAGAAAAAAGATCAACAATACATTTTATCTGTAACTGAAGACAAACAATTATGTTCAAAATATAGTTAATTGAAGCCATAAAATTGTTAAAAATATTTACATTTCAGCATGAAATCACCCATAGAGGTTCATATGCCAATAAACAAATTCGACCAAACAGCCAACATGAAAGAATTCTTTCATGACATTAATCCATATAATATGACAATTTCTTGAATCAAACTGTATTTCAAAATATAACTACAATATAAAACACGCGTATCACCACCTCTAGTAATGATGTCCACACAAACATGTATATGCACAAATGCTAAGTATCATCTACCATGTATTCAATTGCGAAAGCAGAATAACATATATTTTTATTACTTCCAAGCTCCCAAGAAAATTAAATGACCGATAAGGAGTTGGTATGCTGTTAAACACTCAAATCTTCATGGAATGGTTAGAATGACTTTAGGAAGGTATCTCATGATGTACTGGAAGTTTTTTTTTTTTTTTTTTTTTTTTTTTAACAAACCTCTTAATTTAACCCTTTTTCCAACATTAGCTATTTTTAGGTTTCATCATAATCCATCCCCAAATAATTAACTGCTTATGTAGTTCATGCATGATGCCACAAATATGATTTTATTGAAACAACAGTTACCATATGATCACTGAAGTTAAGCAACATCAAGCCTGTTTAATAGCTCCTGGGAACATCAGGTATTGTACGGTTGGATGTGTGGGTGGTGTAATGGATAATGGCTTGGACTTATTAATCATGGAGCCAAGCTCCAGTAACTGTTAGGTTTGTTACATTCACTTACCTGCAAATACCCTTGGAAAAAGGTATGAAGCCACCACTTCTCCCTCCCAGCTATGAGTTAATTACTAAGACTTGTATTACTAAACCATTATTATCTCCTAAAACAAAAAAGCTCTTACAGTGTAATATTTTCTCGATCTGTCTATATTTCTGAGATGAGGTATTATGTACATTATTTACGTTATTCGGACTATTGTCCTCATCTTTGTCGCCATATTTATCACAACAGTGACAGGACCCAAAGAGTGTGAGTTCAATACCCGGTTAAGGCAGTGGAGAACTTTCAGAGGGAAATTAGGAGATAACTGATAACTGACATCCATCAAACATAGCATGTGGAACTAAAACAGTCTACCCCAGTGAGTGAAACAAAGGGTTCAGTTCGAAATTCCAACCACCTGAAGAAGGCCGGAGTGTACAACGGCCGAAATGTGATAAATATGGCGACAAAGATGTGGACAATAGTTCGAATAATGTCAATAATATTTTCTGGCTTTAAATAACTTACAAGGGAGTGAGAAGACATGAAAAAAAACGAATCGGTCAATGTTACAAGGATGATGATAACCTCAACTAGCTAAACCTCTTATTTCCTTCACATGCATTTGATGACAAACTATTTTTTTGTGTCTAATGTACTATCTGAATTAAACTTGTTAACCTTGTAAATTTGTCTTTTCTCCATTTCCTGCTTTGGTTCTAAACACTTGATAACATGACTGCTAATTGTAACACTGATATCGTGTATTTATTTCTTTATTAACATAAACAGAAATGGGATAAGTGTAAGCAGAACATGATTCTTGATCGTGTTTCCGCATGTGTACATGTATGTGTATATGTCTCAGTGAGAGAAACAAATCGTTACTTACCACTTCAGGCCAGACATGCTGCTATGTTTCTTACCAGATAGAAACTGGGGTTGTGTTTGATTTCTTTTTTTTATGAAAGAGTACACATTGCTGGTGAACCAGAAGTTATCTGGGATTGGACTATAAATTGTCAAGAGGAGACGCAGTGTGTAGTTGGAAGGATGTAAAAAAAAAAATTGTAGCTAACAGAAGGTACACAAGTCAATATGTGATCAGTATCGGCTGAGTCACTGTGGAGAGGGGGTATGATGTTGGAAGACCTAAAACCTCTAATAAACCTCAACTAGAAACATCACTGTGTACCAAAGCATCCAATAGATGTATTTTATGAAATGTAAAAAAAAAAATATTAAGATTTTCATTTATACAACTAATTGCATCTGTAGTGACACATTTGTAAATATAGCCGGTGTGGACATAGAATTCGACATTTGGCCGGAATATTGAATTGCATCTAACCAAGTCACCATGCAATGTTGATTCCTATGTACATGCTGTATATATGTCTAAAAACACAATGTCCAATACTGAGCACTCTTCCCCTATAAATATAGCAAATTTATAAAGATTACAATTTTGTGTGTGTGATTATACATTGATTTATTTATGAATGATCAATCTTTTGCAGGTTATTTAAAGCCAGAAAACATTTTTAGATTGTAGGAATTTTTTGGAGATAATAATTTTTACTGATGCAAGGTTTAATAATTAACCCATAGCTGGGAGGAGAAAAGGTGTATTTGTACCTTTCTCAAGGGTAGTTGCATGTAAGATGAATATAACAAACTGAACAGAAATTGAAATTTGTCACTCTAACTTCCAATTCCAAGCCATTATCCATTACAGTACCTGGTATTCTCAAGCAGTTACCCATCTAGGTATTGACTAGGGTCAATGTCCCTTAACTTTGGTGATTGTATAAGAACTGGTGTTTCGACATGATATGGCCATAAACCGTATTATACATAACCAAGCAACATAACCCAGCACATATTAATCACTGATTTTAAATGTACCTTTTTCCAATTGCCACTTTTCAACTCTAAGTTTTCAGTGTTCTGAAATTATTAAATTAGATTTGTCACTTTGTGGGAAAATGTCCTTAGCAGGAGCAGAGAATTTTTTTCTTTGTCATAACTGGAACTTAAAACCTGAGTGAAATGGCTTCTGTCTAACACCCCCACCCAAACCTTCCTTTCTGACATTTTCTCTTGATATCTTCAGGGCTGCTTTGACTGCTGGGCGAACTACAGCCAATGGAATTTATTGCCAACCCAAACTGCAGGCTGCACTTGATCTACAGTCAGGTAAATGTTTTCTTGTGCTCTGACAACAGATGAAATTCAATATTAATTATTCCACACTTAATCAGAAATGTATGTCTGTAACGCGCATAAAATCTGAGCTGATAAAAGGCACAAAAAATGAATGGGGGGGTGTCTCCATTGTGTAGGGCATGCCACACATGGTACGCCAAGTAATTTCCAATGGCACACAGCCGCAAATGATGACATCATGAAGTAGGAACCAATAAGTACTATAATGCAAAGAAGATATTCAGCTGTTTCAATTTTAATATATACTAAAGTATATATACTATATAAAATATATTGTAGAACAGGTATATTGACCACGATTTGTATAAAAATCTTATGCTGTTGGAATAATTTTAAAACCTTAACTCGGCACATAGCAAAAGGTTGCCGACCCCTGGTGTAGGTGATGACTTTGACTGCCTCATGGTGGGAGGAGATGTTGGTTGTAGTTGGTGACTATAGGAGGTCCTCAACTTCAATTCATACAATGTGTCATAACACGATTTTCCGTGTAAGTTGGAATGTAATTTTGTTTCCATGGTGATGGCTTTCTTTCTCTTCAAATACTGCCATCAGAAGAGGTTACACTATGCTTGGGAGCCATAATGAAAGGCAATAAGTTTCCACAAACACAACACAAATGAAAGAGATTGAATACACAACAACCCAATATGACGTACAACCAGAAGTTAAGATTAATGGAGATTGTTGTAACTATGAATTGTCATAAATTTGGGTAGTTGTAACCCAAAGACTTAGAATATAAGTTAAATTGTGGGTGCAGCAGCTTCTGATTTTTGCTGCCTGATTATCAAATGGTTGTGAAACTGACAGTTTTAACTGGCAGTTTTAATTGGCAGTCTATTCTTGGCTTTTTATAATCATGCTCGTGGGGGATAAGCCAAATACATGTTTATGAGTGGATTTTAGTGGTGGTGACTATGAGTAAAAATAGTATTTTGTGGTTGAAAATTTGTTCTGTCTGATAGTGGTGGTGTACTCCCTACCTCTGTTGTAGCTTCCATGGAAATAAATAGGTGGCTAGACAATTTTTCTCAACAGATTGTATCTTATACATTTATAAGTTGACCATTCATTGAATATTACTGTTACATCTAGTCTGTTGCTTCTGCTATGTATTTAGAGATTCTTGATAAAATCCAAATTGGCCCTGACTTGGCATATTCACTTTCCTACCGCCATAATGTATTTTCCCCTCTGCCTTTTCTGTAACATTTTCATGGCAGTTGTTCTGGTGAGCTTTCCACCTTGGTACCTTGACTTTATGAATTTAAGTGCAGTAAGAGATTGACAGCTAGGTCTCCTCACTTTACGGTCAAAATGGTTAGATGAATTGTAAGTTTTATGCTAATTGTTTCTTCTCTTTTACTTCTTGCTTGTAGAATTCTCTTCTGGCTTCTTATTTTCCAGTCAAATTTGATCTTCAAAAATTTAAATGCAATATCAATCATTATCATCTGTCTTAATCCCTGTTCTTTTTCCTTAATGTTTTCTTTTTTCTCATATTCTTTCACACTTGGTAACCTCTTAGTGACCTTGCTTGGAGTGAAATGTTTTAAAAAAGAAAAAAAGACATTAATTTTGGAGTATACTGTGTATGTAAGTTAGGTAAGTTAATTGGGCTTACTGTTACATCTTTTGTAACACCAGTTCCATACGATCACCAAAGTTAAGCAATGTTGAGCCTGGTCAGTATCTCAGTGGATGACTGCTTGGGAATATCAAGTGCTGTAAGCTTGGATATAGGGGTAGTGTAATGGATAATGGCTTGGAATTGGTAATTGGTGTGCTGAGTTCCAGTTCCTGTAGGATTTATTATATTCACTTATGCATGAATACCCTTGGAAAAGGTATGAATCCTCCTCTTCTCTCCCTGCTATGGGCTAATTAGTAAGACTTGTATCAGTGATACATCAAAAAAAAAAAAAAAAAAAAAATCTTACAATCTAAAAATATTTTCTGCTTTTAAATACCCTATCAAGGGCTGTTAAACCATAGAAAACAAATCATTCATTCAAAAGTTAATTGGGGGAAAAATAAGCATTATCCAGGACTGTATATGAAATATTGGTCAAGTATTGTAAAAGGTTTAAATATTTTAATGGCAAATTTAGACCAGAGTTAAATGTTGTGCAAAAAGTGTAAATAAAGCACAGGGGAAAAAAAAAAAAAAAAAATTAAAGAAAAGAGAAAAATCACAAGTGTTTTTGGTTATAATATGGAATTTTAAATTTAAATATATATTTATAGAAATTAAATTAAAGTACCTAGTTCTGTTTCATCCTAAAACAAATTTTGGAATAACAAATCTTGAAATTTATGGAGCTTAATAAGCATATATATTCATAATATTAATTTCTATGGAAATGGAGAAAACCAATCATTTTAATAAGGGGTGGTAGGGTTTACATTTTCACTGACAACTATTGTATTAATATATTAGTTACTTTCGAAAAGAAGTTAAGTCAAGGTAGGGTCAGGATGCCTATTTTCAAATGAATGATGACATCCGTTCAACACATATCGTCTGGTCTAATTCAATGACAGAGAGCACTTTTTGTTATGCCATTAAATTTGTATTTGTATACAGAAAGATTTTTTTTTTCTAAAAGGGTTGTTTGTATATGAATACGTCATATTGAAGTATAATTTGTTGTTTGACAACTTCATAAAGGGTTTTTTTTTTTTTTTTTTATTATGATTGATTTAAATTTTTAAACCTAATGCTTTAATTGAACTTGTTTATAGACTTTGAAATATAAAAAATTTTAAAGCTAATTATTTAAGGCGAATATTTTCAGTGTCAGCAAAAAGCCCTTTATATCATGTCGTTTATTTAATAAATTTTCATTTTTTAGAAACTTAATAATGTGTAGTTTTTCATGTAGGCATAAAGGGCATGGGTCATCCCAGGTTTTACAAGTTCTTTTTCTAGGTACTTTAATTTAATTTAATTTCTATAATTAAATTGAAGTTTTTAGCTTCTGTTTTTGAAACATGACAACTCTTATGCAACAATGGAATCATATTTTTAAAAAAAATAATTAGAGAGATTTTAAAAAAAATCTACATTATAAGCAAAACTGTTTGTGGTTTCTCTCTCCTCTTTAAAATACACACTTTTCTCTTGTTGGAACAACTATAACCTCTCCCTTTATTTATTTATATACTAGCAGTAGAGCCCAGTGTTGCAACAATAAGAGATAAATCAAGTATCGACCATCATAAAGACTGAAAAATAAAATTGACAAAGATTATTGTTTAATGTTGACGGACACACGTCTTAATTAGTTTCTTTTTTTTTTTTATGAATTGGTCAAACAAAAACATTGTTTTCAATCGTTATGAGTCTACCGATTGAATAGAATTTTATTATAAACAATTGTCTTGTAAATGGAATTTTTAAAGCATTCTGAATGTAAGAATAAAGAAAAAAGTGTGCAAGACAATAAGAAACACTACCTGCCAAAAAAAGTGAAGTTTTGTTGAAATCGGTTGAAAAATGTAGGAAATCCGATCCCATATATAAATGAACACACACACACGCACAAACACACACACACACACACACAACCTGGGTTTTATAATAAGTACATCTCGATATTAATAAGTATAACTCTATATGAGTTGTCCCCCTTTCATTAATGCCTCTTAATCGTGTTTTCAAATTGATTTTGTGCAAAAACAATTGTGTTTTTCCAATTTTTGGCGCTGTCAGAACCACCGCAAGGTAATTTTACGTAGTCCTGTGAAGTTTTGTTGAAATCGGTTGAAAAATGTAGTAAATCCGATCCAATATATAAACGTACACACACACACACACACACAATCTGCGTTTTATAATAAGTAATTGTGTATTTGGGCAGTAATCCCTCTTTTTATATAAGTTTCATTAAAAACAAGTGACAAGGTACTGCAGTTTTAATTAATTTTTCTTATGTTTTTTTAATTCTCTTCTTTTCTGGACATAAATTATGTAGAAAATGTCCAAGTGCCTTCAGCTATACTTTTTAGCCATTATCACGGATGATTTTATTTTTACTTTTAACTGAATGTATGGATTCTTTTATGTATCTATCTAGAGTTATAGAAATAAATGAAAAAAATATATATGATACTATAAGCTATTTCAGTACTTTTCTTTTCTTTATAGGAATCCTTCATGCAGCCGAAGAAAGAGATTTCAAAACTGCCTTCTCCTATTTTTATGAAGCATTTGAGGGTTATGACTCAATTGACAGTCCGAAAGCAATCATTGCCCTCAAATATATGTTGATGTGCAAGATTATGTTGAATCTGTAAGTCAGTCTTTTCATTTTCTTTTAACACATACAAACATTTTTTTTTTCTGGCTTTGCTTTCTACATCCTTGTACCTTTTTTTTTTTATTGTCATTGACCATGCTCTTAATACCACAAGGCTGATCATGGCTTATGAGGTTGGGACAAAATAAATGGCTATTTTGAACCGCAAATTTTAAAACATAAATTTGGCACAGTTTTAGTCAAAGTAAGCACAATGTTGTTAATGATCTGGCAGAGATTTTCTGTAATGATGAAAACTGGGGTCATATGAATTGACAAACTGGAGGAAGGCATATCTCTGTATATTGCTATTGGAAAATATTCTGACAAGCTACATTCATGGTTTCACCAGTTCACATCTTCACAGCTAGAACCCATCATGCCATGTACATAAGGCTACCATTCTCATTCTCTTCATATTCCTTTGGTAAGGAAGAAGTTCCACTCACGTTGAGGAACAGATTCCTGCATGGATGCTTTACTTGGTCACTATAATCTTAATCATTTTGTCTAAGTTCTATGCTACATATCTTTCTACCTCTTCCTAATATGTTCATAAAAGAACCTCATTTAGAAACTCTCTACCTTGAGTGACTCTTGGGCCTTGTATTTAGTAAACATTCGTGTTAAGAAAAAGAAAAAAGTGGGATGCAGAAAAATCGGTTGGTTGGGGTGCTAGTAAGTATGGATGATGGGGGAGACCTTTGATGTCAAATTGCTTCGGATATTGTTGGGTCATATTTGAACTATGAAGTCTCTTGTGTTATCCTGCAATAAGATAGGCCACTTTCTGCTTGTCACTGCTTGCTGAAATGATTTTGACTTTTGATGCCTCTGTTCCAAATCATAATATTATAGACTCTGTTATGATAGTTTGCAAAAGGTTAAAGATTTACTTTGAGTGAGGAACAAGTTTGTTGATGCAAAGAAAGATTTCCAATTACCATAGAGAAACCACTTTTTATCAACAGTAAGTACACAATCAATATAAGAAGGTATCCAAAAGACATTTGTATTAAGGTCTGTATCATTTTAACAACTTTGTTTCTTTTTTTTTGTTCCAGTGCTGATGAAGTGCAAGCAATTGTTAGTGGTAAACTAGCACTGAAATATGCTGGTCCTGACATTGATGCCATGAAAAGTATTGCTCAAGCCAGCCACAAGAGGTCTCTGGCAGATTTCCAGCAGGTAAGCTGAAACCAGATAATGTACTGCAAATTCAATCCCCCCCCCAAAAAAAATCTTATTTGAATATTTGTGTGTGTGTATATATATATATATATATATACCTCACATAAAAGGTTTGATTAAATAATTTAGATATACTATGTCTGTTTATTTTTGTTTTAATCCTTTCAAGTCCTCAAATCAATTTCTTTATAATAATAAATAAATACAAGCTTCCTCCCTTGCATGGGAAAAAAAAACCTTGTGAATTTGAAATTGATATAGAACAATAAAAAATGCAGTAAAATGAACAGTAAAAATGTTTTAAATTTACAGAAATATGTATACACAGACAAGTTAACCCCGTGAAGATTGTCTCCTATGAGACAAAGTATTTGGGGAATATAAAGTTATTTAAGAGAATTTTTGGTATTTTTCTTAATTTTCTACAGCTATCAAGAAATTGATTTGTTGACTCAAAAGAATTAAAACACAAGTAAACAGACATAGTATGTCTAAATTATTTAAACCTGTTTGAATGAAAATATGCTGCCTAAATACATCTCTCTCATATATATATATATATATATATATAATATATTTTTTTTTTTTTTTTTTTTTTTTTTTTTAAATGGTGGAGTATACTTGTATAGTCAATTAATATTTGTCTAAAACATGAATGTGGACATGAATGTTCTTTTAAATGTTGTGCAATAGAACTCAAATCCAACATGTGTAATGTAAGTCTTCTCAATAATGTTGTCAATTGAAAGTACTTTGGAAAATAAAAGGAATGAGAAAAAATAACATCATCAGTCTTAATTGGTTTAATGACAACACTAAGAAATTGATCCATGAATTTGAGAGGATTGAAATAAAGACATATGTCTAGATTATTCAACCAAATATAATTTGCCTATACATGTCACTACTTCCACATTCCTTTTATCCACACATTTACAGATGATTAGATTCTTGCCAAAAAGCTGAGGCTATTTAGTGTTCGCATTGATTTTGTTAGGATAAACATTTCAGAAAATAATCTGCTGATTGATTGATTGATACCTTTCTGTTCTTTCTGCAGACCAAGCTTGAATTCCAAAAGCAACTTTCCGAAGATCCCATTGTCAAGTCCCATCTTGCCACTTTGTATGATAATTTATTGGAACAGAACTTGTGTCGGATTATTGAACCATTCTCTCGAGTACAAGTGAGTTGTTATTCTCATAGCACCATCTTTGGAACTATTTACTCTCTTAACTTTTATTGAAATGCTCAAGTTATTTTTTTACCTTAGACCCTGCATCCTGTTTAATGTTAAGTCACAGAAACTGTCAACCAATAAAGGTTGTTCAAATCTAGAGCTCCAGCCTTTCTCTTGCTGTATTTGTTTCCATTGAGTTGAAGTGTTAAAGAAAACAAAATAATCATATATAATGATAATACTCCAGGGAAGAGAACCTCATTTGATCTCCAGTGTCAAGGCTGGTCATTACTTAGAGGAAGGGAGCCATTTGCTCTCATTGGAGATTAAACCATAGTAAAAGTTGCCCAACAGGCTTGTTTCAGATTACATCTACTTGATGGGGGAACGTCACTGACAAGGAAGTACTCTCTAAAAATGAGATGCTGTAACTTTTGCTAGTAGTTGAAATACAATTGAACCTGGTAAAATTAGTGGATTTAACCATTCATTATAATGTTCATTTGAGAAAGAGAAAATGAATGAAAATATTTTTGATTTTAGAGAAAATTTTTTAAAGTTATTATAAGATATTTATGTTAAGTAAAGTAATTTGTACTTAAAATTATAACATTTTGTAGTCGGGTTTTTATGTGTATTAAAACAAATTCCTACCATTTTAACATTGAAGCTTTGGGAAATCATCATTACTAGCTGTTGAGATCAGTTTGTCATGATATATGATTATCTAGCAGATTTTATTCATCCTTATGTTTGGATAGTGACAATAAAATATAGTGGGGAAATGGTTGTATTTTCACACTGATTATATTTGAACCTCATCTAGCTGGACAAGGTCTCAGTATGTTTTATTGCTGCCCACTACTTTACTGTTACTCTATTTCTCTTTTGTCAGTGAAAAAGAAAAAAGACTAATGTTTAGGAGAGTATAGAAAATGATTTTATTGGTTATATACTAAATTTTGTAAGCTATGCACAATGTTCAGATAAAAGGACTTAAAAAAGCATTGTTCATCAAAATACTGGCATTAATTTCCGACTGGTAGAATAAATCTTTTATATATGTAATTATTTTTTATGAAAGTATACATTACTCAAGACCCCAATTCCTGACTAATATTGAATCTGATGTTTATTCATCTTTGTAAATAACCATTCATTTCAGATTGAACACATTGCCAAAATTATCAAGTTACCACAGGTGAGTCAATGCTGAGAACCAAAAGAACTCTTTTGGGCAGTTTCTTTTTTTAAATTCACCATCTAGGACATAAATTTTGTAAGCATTGTATTTTTTTTTTTTTTAAATAGGCTGTTATGTCTGTATTCCTAACAGAAATTTTTTGTAAAACCATGATCCTCTTTCATGATTAAATGTAAACTGACAAGTGAGTGCATCATTAATGCTAAAGCTAATCATTAAATATTTACCTAAGTTTTCTTGGAAAACATTTCCTGCAGCCAAAACAGGATATGGATGTTTGATGGGAGATAAGACTGGTTTATTATGTTGGTAATAACTGTTTTTGATTTCAGGATTCTGTAGAAAAGAAACTCTCTCAAATGATTCTAGACAAGAAATTTCATGGTAAGAAATATATTTTTATTGAAACTTTTAAACCGAGCAATGTACATCAGCGTTGTGTAAACAATATTAATTCATCAACAAAAGTTTACTTTTGATTTGATAGTGGTTACCTTTCATCATGAAGAATACAAGAACAAATTTGTTGAATTCAGCTACACACTTTTTTCATCAAGTATATTGTTGAAGAAAAAACCAGGGAATAAACTACATCCTTGAGTATAATACAACTTTGTAGTACAGCAATCTTGATTTTTTTTTTTTTTTTTTTTTTTTTTTTTTTTGAAGGTGTAACATATCATCCATTAAAATCTCAATTGGAATGAATTACAATGAAATTTGCAATTTCTGTTTCAAAACTTTTAGAATTTGTGGGGGAGAGCCATACCTGGTAATATTTTAAAGTGTTAATTAATCTATCATACTCGTCTTAAATATATTGAAATTAACAATGAAAGAAAACTTTCAAACGATAAGTTTGCTCACAGGATAAAAATTATGCTACTCCCAAATGTTATCTACATATTGTAAACAATTGTTATCAACCCATGGCTACTTTGTATTTTATTATCTATTGTGCATACCTGAGTGTATTTGCAATCTTGTTTTAAATAAGAGGTTTTTTGAAGTTTGGTAAAAATTACTTAAAACATGTATATAATATGACTATTTCATCCAAAATATATACGCCAAGAAAATAAACTAAATCTTAATTAAATTGGTTCCTTTTCAGATGTATTTATGATATAACAATTTTTTTTTCTTTGCTATTGGACCAACATATGCCATCTTGATTTTTATGCTGACAAAGCTTCAACCATTATGCAGTCTTTATGTAAAAAAGGTAAAATAGCATAGTATAAAGAAAGTTTTACTTGAATGTTGTTTTTTGTCTTTTTATTAAATATATATATATATATATATATATATATATATATATATATATCTCTTTAATGCCTTTTCTATTCCAGGTATCCTTGATCAAGGGGCAGGTGTCTTGATTGTGTTTGATGAAGCAGCAGTTGATCAGACATATAAAAATGCTTTGGAGACCATCCAGAACATGGGCAAAGTAGTTGATGCTCTTTACAACAAAGCCAAAAAACTGAATTAATTTCTATCTTCTTCACAATCTCAGTTCTAATTTTGTTTATTTACGCTCGATTAACCAATTACCAAAAAAACTGTGAGCGGGGACGTAAAGAAAAAGAAGATTATCCCAGGAGTGCAAGCCGAGGTGAATAAATGGATGCAGTTCACGTTAGCCAATTTAACTTTTGACATATTTTCCTATGCATAGTCTCCATGACTAGCAGAAGACCTCATATCATTATTAAAAGAAAACAGAAACACACATTTCAAGAAATAAAGTAAAATGTTATGTAAGAAACCTTTTCTTTGTGCTTTCTTTCTTACACCAGATGCAAAAGTAAATGGTAAGTGTTCCTAATAATATTAGCAAAATATTAAGTTATATATATATATATATATAGTA
>OZ010613.1:48732453-48838242 GCA_963932145.1 Acanthosepion lycidas | reverse complement strand
ATAGTATACTATATATATAGTATATATATATATAGTATACTATAATTATATTATACTTATATAATACTATATATAGTATACTATATATATATATAGTATACTATATATATATATATATAGTATACTATATATATATATATAGTATACTATATATATATATATAGTATACTATATATATATATATATATAGTATACTATATATATATATAGTATACTATATATATATAGTATACTATATATATATAGTATACTATATATATATATAGTATACTATATTATATATATAGTATACTATATATATATATATAGTATACTATATATATATATAGTATACTATATATATATATAGTATATATATATATATAGTATACTATATATATATATATAGTATACTATATATATATATAGTATACTATATATATATATATATATACTATATATATATATAGTATACTATATATATATATATATAGTATACTATATATATATATATAGTATACTATATATATATATATATACTATATATATATATAGTATACTATATATATATATATAGTATACTATATATATATATATAGTATACTATATATATATATATAGTATACTTATATATATATATAGTATACTATATATATATATAGTATATATATATATATAGTATACTATATATATATATATAGTATACTATATATATATATATATATATATATATATATATATATATATAGTATACTATATATATATATAGTATACTATATATATATATATATAGTATACTATATATATATATAGTATACTATATATATATATATATAGCTATACTATATATATATAGTATACTATATATATATATAGTATACTATATATATATAGTATACTATATATAGTATACTATATATATATAGTATACTATATATATAGTATACTATAATATATATATAGTATACTTATATATAGTATACTATATATAGTATACTATTAATATATATAAGTATACTATATATATATATATAGTATACTATATATATATATATATAGTATACTATATATATATATATAGTATACTATATATATATATATAGTATACTATATATATATATATATATATATAGTATACTATATATATATATATAGTATACTATATATATATATATATAGTATACTATATATATATATATAGTATACTATATATATATATATAGTATACTATATATATATATATATATATAGTATACTATATATATATATATAGTATACTATATATATATATATATAGTATACTATATATATATATATAGTATACTATATATATATATAGTATACTATATATATATATATAGTATACTATATATATATATATAGTATACTATATATATATATATATAGTATACTATATATATATAGTATACTATATATATATATATATATAGTATACTATATATATAGTATACTATATATATATATAGTATACTATATATATAGTATACTATATATATATATATATAGTATACTATATATATATATATATATATAGTATACTATATATATAATATATAGTATACTTATATATATATATAGTATACTATGTATATATAGTATACTATGTATATATAGTATACTATATATATATAGTATACTATATATATATAGTATACTATATATATATAGTATACTATATATATATAGTATACTATATATATATAGTATACTATATATATAGTATACTATATATATAGTATACTATATATATATATAGTATACTATATATATATATAGTATACTATATATATATATAGTATACTATATATATATATATAGTATACTATATATATAGTATACTATATATATATATATATATATATATATAGTATACTATATATATATAGTATACTATATATATATATATATATATATAGTATACTATATATATATATAGTATACTATATATATATATAGTATACTATATATATATATAGTATACTATATATATATATATATATATAGTATACTATATATATAGTATACTATATATATATAGTATACTATATATATATATATAGTATACTATATATATATATATATAGTATACTATATATATATATAGTATACTATATATATATAGTATACTATATATATATATAGTATACTATATATATATAGTATACTATATATATATATAGTATACTATATATATATAGTATACTATATATATATATAGTATACTATATATATATAGTATACTATATATATATATAGTATACTATATATATATATAGTATACTATATATATATAGTATACTATATATATATATATATAGTATACTATATATATATATATAGTATACTATATATATATATATAGTATACTATATATATATATAGCAGTGAGCCTTTACAAAAATGTATTGTTGCTATGAAAAACTATTTTTATACTTTCATAGTGTTTTGACCCCAGTTTTGGTCGTTAACCATAGATGGGACCCTAACAGGTGCTACCACACTGGATCAGGGTGGACCTGGGAACACCAGCAATTCAGAGTGTATTCCACACTCCTCAAACCCTCCAGTCCCCTAATCAGTGGCCTTTCTGCTGGATGTAGTTTGTCATCATACCCAGGATGGTACTTCCGTTGGTTTCATAGCTGAAATGTTAAATCTGACTTTTGATGGACATAGTCTGTTGAGTTCAATGAATATAACAAACTCCACTTCCAAAGTTTCTTACTATATCTTAACTATTGACACCATTTCTTTCCTCCTGGAATAATTGCCTTGTGAATTTCGTGTCTTATATTTCTAAAGGATGAAATGTGAGAATTATTATTGGACCTATTTTTTTTAATAGTGCAGGTCACAGCTAAAAAGCTGTAATATTACACAAAAGATAGTAATCAACTTAATGGCCAGCAACAACATTTGACCAAAGTTTGACCGACAAAAAAATGTTATAAATAACCGCTTGTAACTTTGTTGCTTTGCTCGTGGTGAAATGATACAAAAAGACATTTTTAAGGAATATTTGTGAAACTTGAAGTCATCGGTTTTTTTTTTTTTTGTCAGTTATTTTTTTAGTTATTCTTGCTTTTTCTCTTTTTTAGCTCCAAAATGACCAAGGCTCTTGCGTATTCAGTGTCACTAAGGCTATAAAATTTGTTCTGATACTCATTCAGAATAGACTGTAGTTTTGACCAACATCAAAAATTGCTACAACCAAAACATCAAGCTAAAAATTTGACTCATGTTCTTAAATGGTCTTATAAGATCGGGACTGTCATAAGGATACCATGCATGGTGCCAAACTCATTCAGAAATATATAGAATTGTCAGTGGAAGACAAATGCTTTCTCAGATCACTGGTTAAAAATGACTTAAATTGAATGAAACCTGTAGGTCTTAGTGGGGACCATTCTTCTTCAAACCTTGTGAACTGGTGCTACAGAATCACAGATCAATTGTTAAAATTGCTTTGAGTGAGTGAAGCCTGTGGGACTTGCTGAAGACCATCCATCTTTGTAAATTGGCACTACAAAATCACAGAGACCTGTACCAAATAACAGAAACCACATCACTTGAGGACTTTCAACAACTAAAATAGATAGCACATGTAACTTGAAGAGAAAATATTAGGTTGGTGCAAAAATAATGACGTAATAATGTCGTTTTTTGACGTATTTTTTAACGTCAAAAAACAACATTATTACGTCATTATTTTTGCACCAACCTAATAACAACATAAATATTTATGAAGATAAATTTCTTATTCATAATTTTATAAAAATATCAAATAACTATAAAACAAGAAAATTTGAATAAACGCATGATTTTTTGGACATTATATATTTTCTTATCAGATTACCTCGTTTTAATTTCCCAACTTTTATAAATTTATGAATAAAAAATTTCTTTTCATATTTATTTCTTTATAAAATGGTAAGTACCGTATTTTCTGGCTTGGAAGATGCACCGTAAATTTGTAACAAAATTTCTAACAAAAAAAAAAGTCATATTGATATTCCACACTTCTTAAAACAAAAGGCTAGGAAGAAAATTTTAATCAATAGCGGAAAGAGTTATAGCAGTTATGGAACCTGAGGAACTGATTTTCCTAAAGAATTTCTTTGAAGAGGAAGATTTTATACATTTTATAATTCAAACAATGGCATTAGTTGCTCTGTCAGTGATTACCAAATGTTTCTTTATATTTTTCTCAGAGATTTATATGTATTTTAGTGCAATGTTTCTGTATTTGTTTAGCATTGTTGAAACTGCAAATGCAGAAGAACTGCATCTGTAGACAATCAAATATCATTACAAGATATATATTTGAGGAAATTAATAATTATTCTAAATCTGATGTCACTCACAAAACAAAAACTCAAAGCAACAAAAACTTAATTACAAACCAAATAAACACTTAAAAATAAATACAATTTCAACACTTATTTCTGGTATTTTCAGTTATCTTCAAATAATGATTATTGTTTTCAGCTGATTGCCATTATCATTCAGTGAAAAATCTCAAGCCAAAAACTTCACAAATCACTTTTAACACATTAGATTATTCCCAGCACTTTGTCCATAAACTAAAAAAAAAATCATTCTTTTCCATTTTTACCTGCTTTAGAATAATAAGACAAAAAATGTTTTATCCTAAAATTGATGCTTATTTGCTTCTATCTTCAATGTTGTGAAAACATTAAAGTCAATTCTGATAATTTAAAAAATGTTAGCATCTGTACAATCAAAAGGGATTTTTTGAATGGAATTTAAACTAAGTACTCATTATACTATGAAACAAAATTAACTTTTTGCCTAACCTGGAAATAAGGTGTATAATATAATTAATACAAGTAAAAGGTTTGTCACTTACCTGATTGATGTTAACTTCTGAATCCAGAGTTTCGTAGATGGATGCTCTAGGAATTACTTTGACCACTCATCAGGGGTATCAGCAATTGACTACTTATTTCCTCAATTTTTCTTTTTTATATACATTTTTCATTGGTGCAAGTTTTTCTTTTCATAGTGTATATGTGCATTCATGCACCCATCTGCACATATGTGCATATGTATAGAATGTTGTGATTATTTCTCCTTCTTCACTTTACACTCACTCCTTAACTCTTTTTCTTCTTTTCTTTCAATTGTCGACATTTGACTTCCAGTTTTCTAGACATTTATCTCCCAAGGTATAACTCTGATCAATATTCAGCCATTTGTTGGTGAGAGCTCTCCAGGGTGCAGACCTGGGCACTTGTATATGGTGACCATGCACTGCCCAGACTGTATGCCCCCCTCCCCAGCCAGACTGACAAGATCCAAAGGAATAGAGGGCATTACATTTCAGGCTGGCTTGACTGCAGTAGTTGCTGGAAAGTTGTCTGTGTTAACAACCCTTGGGGCTCCACTCTTGCAATTATGGCTGCAAGTCAGTAGAGGTTTAAAATTAAGGTCTTTCTTCCCCGAGATGGACTGCCTTTCTGGTCTGTCAAGCTTCTTCTACCTGAAGCAGCTGGTTATGAGGCACCAGTTGTCTACCTTCACCCATTCTCCGGCTTGGAGCTGGACTTAGTTGTCAAAGGCTATTTGAGACACATGCTACAGAATCATTTTCTAGACAGTGGGAGCTTGTCCTTACTATCATCTGCCAGGTATGACAACCTCTTCAATATATATATATATATATATATATATATTTTAAGACATTTTTTATGTTTATACATTCTTTTAATAGATAAAATATTTAAGTTAATGCTCTGTTTATAATAAACAATATTAACATTTACTGGCCTGAATGTCCAAGAAATTTTCATAGAAAATATGTGTCCTCCAACAGGAATCAAACCTGTATCCTATACAGAACCGTCATGTAACCTGATGTGCTTTTACTGATTGAGTAACCAAGGAGTATTTCAGTTAGCAAGGTCAATTTTACTGTTTTTTTTAGACCTTGCTAACTGAAATACACCTCTGTGCCTCAATCCGTAAAAGTGCATCAGGCTATAGGACAGTTCCGTATAGGATACAGGTTTGATTCCTGTTGGAGGATGCATATTATCTATGAAAATTTCTTGGAAATTCAGGCTGGTAAATGCTGTTAATACTCTTTATTATAAACAGAGCATTTACTTAAATATTTGTATTTATAAAAAGAATATATATATATATATATATATATAATTAAAGGGGTCATCCTTGTATTGTTCTTTTATTTTTCAAACCTTTTTCTCTTCATTTTGAGAAAGCATCGTTGAATAAGGCATAATTTAATTATGACTGGTTTCCCAGGAAAAAAGGGAATGCAGGTTCAGTCCCTGCCAAGAGATACATTTTCTTTAATAAGACTTTTTGCTATCTAGGCCAGTGGCTATTAATTTCACTGTTTAGAATGTGGGGGGAGGTATGTTCACTCAAACATGTGTATCCACCATGATAACATTTATAACAACAATGTTGGATTACAATCCACTAATTACTTATATATAGTAAAACAAAACTTACTTTATGTGTGTGTACTTGGGTATTTACTTTATATTTTTATCTAATTTTAAAATGATTCCAGACAAATACTATTTCAATATTTCAAATACTATTTTTTTTACCAATGAATTCATTAAAAATCCTGAAAGAAGAATGCAAAGCAATTTCTGTTAATGCCATTCACAGATATACTATGAACAGCCATATTGAAAGGGAAGAAGTAGTTTTATCTTGATCTCAATTTGGAGATCAAGTGGCAACAAAACCGGAAGTAGGGTATATCCGGGTGCTGGTCTATATTAACACTCATGCTTGTGATGCCCATTTCATCGTACCAGTCACCACATCGAGATGAGTAGATGTTCAAGGAGTTGGTGGGGAACTGAACTGTTAGACCAACATAGCAAAAGTTGTCCCAAGTATCACATACCTACCCATACAGACAAGTGGGAAAAGCCCTGAATAAAACATCTATTTTGTAATATGAGAAACAGGTTTCGCGTTCTTATTTCCTGATATGGTGTTTGTCTTGCATCTTGTTACCTTTTCCAGCTTTTGGTGCACATTGAGACGAGATCAAAAATTGAAATGCAACATGGGTTGACTATTGACCAGGTGAGGGTCATGTTGTATGATTACACACATACTTTGACAAAATCTTAAAAAAAAAAACAAAACAAATATTTACACTTATACACTGTTTTGGAGTATTGTTATCTTTATTACCATACTTATGACATTTCAGCCATTGTACATTCCAGTCTTCATCAGATGATATTTGTTGGAATTTTGAACTGAATCCTTTATTTAGTCCAGATGGTGGAGGTGTTGGGTTACATTGTTCTAATTCCACATGCCATACCTTTGGATATCTGTTTCAGTTAATTCCCAACTCAAATCTCCAAGGTTTTGTTCTGTCTGCTGTGGCCAGGGATTGAACTCACAACTCTTTTAGGTTAAGTCACTTCTGAATCAATTACCCAACACTTATCCATTAGTGAGTGAATTTTTAGGACTTATAAACCTAATATCTCAGTAATTATTTTTTACCAGAGCTCATATTACAATTTTTATTTTTTTGTTTGTTATTGTTTTTTTATCTAGCTCCCTGTATTGTTGATTCCCATATTGTATTCATTTCTGTGCTGGGATAGAAAAAAACAGAAATAATTGCACAATTCTGTATTGTGAAATCTTAATCAGAAAGAGGAAAAAAAGATAAAAGTTCCAGAAGTTTCCATAATTTATTCACACAAAACAGACTCTACAATTTCTTCAAACAATGCTAGATACTTTTGGTCGGAACTCCCATACTTAAATGGATAGAAATTTTCAACCAAGAACTGGATGCATGGCATTGACGAGGTACCGCCACGCTGGACATGTGGCAACAAAAAAATTCAAAAGGATGTACTGCAAATAATAAACCCAGATAAACCATACTACAGTGTAACCCGGATATAAGAGAAATCCGAATATAAGAGAGATTTTCTCTGGTCCCAAATTAGAGCCTGTGTTAATGTATATATAATAGACCAAACCCGGATATAAGAGACTTCGTCTCCAGTCCCGACAACTCTCTTATATCCGGGTTACACTGTATTTCATAATGGCAGCTTCTGGATCAAAAGGAAATTTTAAAATCTAAATAATCATAACATGATCTGCTGTTAAACATTAAGTTTATTTGCATAAAAATTGTTTTACAAAGTATTAATGAAGGAAACAGGTCTTGATTTTAATATTAAGTATATTTTTATCAGAATGTCTTTATCAATATTTACTCAGCTTGTTAGATTACAATTTTTTTTTTTTTGGCAGTGTTTAACCTTCATGACTGAAAAAAAAATGCTGTGTAAAAAGGATGGTTATTTCCTTTGACACTGCTATTACTATACACTTTTGACTCCCTTGGTAGAGTTTATTTAAAAAAATTATAAAATTATGTGAACCAAGTACAAGGCAATATTTATTATTTACCTTTTATCCAAATACTAAGTTGGTATAGATGGAATAAACTTCCAGAAACCACAACTATTTTTAAAAAGTGCTCAGTACAGAGCAGATCAAATAATATTTAGTTAAAAATTATAACATACTTATGTTATAATTTTTAAATAAATATTATTTACCTTTTATAGAATTTTGTTATTTACCATTTTATAAAGAAATAAATTTGAAAAGAAATCTTTTTATTCAAAAATTTATGAAAAATTAAAAAGTTATAAAAATGTAAACCAGCAATATTTATTATTTACCATTTTATAAATACCTATGAAGACAAATTTCTTATTCATAATTTTATAAAAATATCAAATAACTATAAAACAAGAAAATTTGAATAAATGCATGATTTTTTGGACATTATACATTTTCTTATCAGATTACCTCGTTTTAATTTCCCAACTTTTATAAATTTATGAATAAAAAATTTCTTTTCATATTTATTTCTTTATAAAATGGTAAGTACCGTATTTTCTGACTTACAAGATGCTGTAGCTTGGAAGATGCACCCTAATATTGGAACAAAATTTCTAACAAAAAAAAAAAAGGTTATTCTCATACAACATATTCACCATGCGTCCCTTACATACTGCGACCATGTATTTTTTACATTAATCACTCATCTGATTTTGTATGTCAATGACATATTAGTCAAGAGCAGAAAGACTCCCACCACTGCTAGTAAACAGAGCATTTGGCTCAGGTCCAGGAAGATTTATAGTCTTGGAAATACTTGTAACAGCATAGTACTGAGGTTACATCAAAAGGCTGAATTAGATAGCTAACATCATAGTGTAATGATTCAACGAACAAATCCACGTCCCTATCAGTCAAGCCAATTAGGTGACTGTCCAAGCTTACTTGAGCCTTGGCATTGCCTTGCATTCATATTTGAAGATGCACACATATTTTTCAGGGTATTTTTTAGGAAGAAAGTGCATCTTGTAAGCTAGAAAATACAGTAATAGCTATTTTATTATAGTTGGTTCACATATTTTTATGATTATGTAAATATAAAATTATTCTTGTAAATAAGCAATCTGATAAATAAATAGTGTTTAATATCTTTTTTCTCAATTCTCAAGAACAAAGAAAATGTATAAATTCACTTTCACATGTTTGGGTTTTATTAAAATTTTAATCGTCACTTTTTAAAACAATAAACATTGCCAAGTATGTTAAAAGTATATCCAGTAATAGGGAAAAACTGTCCTTCACAAACCGTTTTTTTTTGTTTTTTTTTTTTGCGGGAAGATTAAATGCTTTTTTAAATTAAACATTTTTTCCTTGTGTCATGGGAAATATTAAACCACTGCTCACTCAATGACTTAGCTGTTATAACCAGTTATAAAATTGCACAAGATTTAACAAAAATAAAAATCCAACCAGTCAGTATTGTATATTGTAAGAAAAATTTGATTATGATTAATTTTGGAGAAACAGAAAACAATCAAAATAAAGTGAAAAATAAAGAAAAATTTATAAACTAAAGTAGTACAGAGATCATTGTTTGAAATTGTTTCTTCCATTTAATGTTCTGTAAAATACTTTGCTGTATGAACATTTAGAAATAAATTAGGAATGTTAGAAATGGTGCAAAAGTTACAATAAAGCAATCTCAAGCAGGTTGGCACAAACCTATTACATGTGCAGTATGCCTGAAGTAGAATTCAGGTGCAACTTTTCATTTAGTGATCACATTGTTGGAAAAGAAACCAGTTGTTAAGTGGTTTCATTGAAGTGCATCATTTTTTTGTGGGAAGGGGATTTTTTTTTACAGTGTAACCCGGATATAAGAGAGTTTTCGGGACCGAAGAAGTCTCTTATATCCGGGTTTGGTCTAATTTATATACATTAACACAGGCTCTAATTTGGGACCAGAGAAAACCTCTTATATCTGGGTTACACTGTAAGATAAGTCAATAAATAAGATAAACAAATAGAGTATTATACATTGATTCATTTAGACTTGTTTCATAGCCTTTGTTATTTTTTATTGATATTTACTCTCTAGCCATCCTCATCAATAAACAAAATACCTGTTTTATACAAACAAATCTAGCTTTTATTTCATCAAAGATTAGATTCAAATTCACTTTCTCAGATACTAATTTTGTTTAGTGACAAAGAAAGCATTGATAGTTTTAAATTATCTTTATATAATGGACACCCAAAATTATCATTATATGTTAGACATCCAAGATCTATATTTGCTAAATATTAGTTTTACAATCAGATCAAACTTTTATTTGATTAGGAATTTGATGAAAATTCAATCATGAATTTTAATTTTTATTGAATTGCCCAATATTAAATAGGAAAAAAATGTGTATCAGAGGAATGTACATACTTTAAAGACAAACTTTATACTAAAAATTTATTTCAAATGTTATAAACTCTCATTAAGATTGGCAGAAAATATTGGTTTGAATGAATCAATGTATAATAGTAACAATACCTTGTCTGGGAAATCCAGACAAAAACAGAAAGGAAAATTAGCATAAGAATAAACATGTATATACCAAATATTATCAAGGAATTCCTCACAGCCTTCTTGACAAGTACCTCTAAGCCAAAAAGAGTAGAGGATAGAGAAAATGTCACAGAAATGGTTTCCATGGAATTTTATAAATATGATGCCATCTAGAGGTTCCAAGTAAACTAATTACATTTCTGTAAAATGGTCACCATTGTCTTCATTATGAAAGAAAGAACAGGATTAAAAAAAACTTACCCAAAGAAGAAACAATGCATGCAATCAGAAATTGAAAATTTTTCTTAATCAGTCCAGCATTGAAAGTTCTGAAGCAGATGCTGACTGCAGAAAAATAAAGTGAAAGGTTTCAAATTAAGAACAGAGGATCTTGTAGGGGTGAATGCTTACGAGTTGACAGGGTTTCATTTTAAGCTATATTTAAAAATTTGTAAACATTTCAATACAGGAAAAAAAAAAGCATTAAAAAAATAATACTGTATTTGATAGCAAATGATACACTTAAAAAAAATACAAAAACAGAACTTATTGAAGTTGATATCTCTAGGGTAATTTTATTCCCAGTGCTCATTAGCATAGTCCATAATTTTAGCTCAAATGTTACCACAGTCCATAATTTTAGCTCAAATTTTAATATAGGTTATAATTTTACCTCTGGTATTCATTCCTGCCTGATCTGACTCCATAAATTATATATATTATTTACACAAATGTCAAATAATATTTGACTGGATATTATTTACTCAAATGTCAATCATCATCTGTGTCCTTAAATCCTGTTCTTTTTTTTTGTTCATTCTTTTCAGTAACATTTTTTCAATTTCCTTCACTCTTGTATCTTAGTGGCTTTATTGCCATGCTTGTGTTAAAATGATTATTGCAAAAAAATAAAAACATTATTTTTTTTTAATGTCTTATTTTGTGCACTGATAATGCCAAGTCCATTCCTTGTGCTTGGTGGCTACCAGGAGGGTGTGATGTGTTTATTCGATAGACAGAGCCCTTCTTAATATGTTAACAGTGACAAGGAGAATGATCTTCTGGATTTCTTGTATTGTTTTGTGTCTGAATTTCTGAGATGAGGAATTATCATCAAATTTACATGTGAGCTATTGTCCTCGTCTTTGTTGTTGTTACCCTGTTTTGGCCATCTTTCATCAGGTGTATATCGATCCATTTAACCTGCAGGGAATTCCAAACTGAACTTTTTATTTAATCTACAAGGGCAGATTGTTCTCATTCCACTGCTCGTGTCTAGGGATTACTTGTTTAAGTTTTTATTTTTCAGTTATTGCTCACCCATTTCTATTGACTTCATGTACACTGCCTTGCTCAACTGGCAATTACTATGTCACCAGATTCATGAACCAGTTCTTTAATTCACTAGGCTATTTATTGTCTTGTGTCCTTGTATCTTAGTGTTGCCAGAAATGTTTCAGATTAAGAAACCCCTTTTAGCACTGGTTTATTATTGCTGCTACTATTACTACCACCAATGTATACGTATGTATAGCTGACCGCTTATATTCGAGAATATCTGTCTACTAGGGCGGCTAGCCAATCCCTATTGAAGAGGTTTGCTCAGGCGCATTTGTGTTTATTCAACACCCACAGAGCCCACCTGTGGTTTATACTGCAACTATGCTGAGCAGACCATAGTTACAGTTTCTGCGAAAGAGTGTGTTATCTATCATGATCAACAATTTGACCAAGGCCAGTATGCTCAAACCCTCGGTCGCGATGACTTGTGGTTTTGTGCTAGCACAGCTATCAAGGATTCCGTTTACCCAATTTCACTCACAAGGCTTGGGTCAACCTGTGGTATGGTTTTCAGGCACTTTCCAAAGGTGCTGGGATTGACCCCCCCCCCCAGACCAATAACATCAGGAAGTCTCCTTCATGACAAATTGACCATGGTGAGACTCAAACCCTGTTCTCATGGTCAGAATGCAAGTGTTCTAACTACTCAGCCATATGCTCATACTACCAATACTATAAAAGGAAATGTACTTTTTGCTGGTGGAACTCTCTTCCGGCCTCTGGCTTTCTAGTAAAGTTTGATTTTCAAAAATTTAAATGTAATGTCAATTGTTATCTACAGTTTTCTTCATTCCTCTTCTTTTATTCTCATTCTTTAATAATATTTATCTTTTTTCTTATCCTTCCACACTCAGTGACCCCCCTTTTGTTTCTTAATGGGTTTACTGCCTTGCTTGGGGGTGGGGAATGATTAAAATCTAAGTACTAGTGATATTCCCAGTACTAGCTGATCCATTATGTTTAAATGTTCCTCAACACACTTCTTCTACATCACACTTCTTCATTAGTTGTTTTTGTTTATCATGCAGGTGTGGGTGCATTGTCACATCAGTGGGACCCCTCCAGGTAACTGGCTAGCTGCACACATGTCAGTTCTCACTCCAGATCTCTAAATGCATCTGTCATGAGGATCAAGTACAGTGAGCTTTCACTCACTGAGATCATGTTCTGTCAGCTCCCTCCATGACATCTTGGGCCTCCCAGGCACTCGCTTAACTTTAACCTGAGTGCACTTGATTGCACTGATGGAAAGCTTCACATGTCCATATCAGCAAAGCGCTCTCTCTCTCTCTCTCTCTCTCTCTCTCAGAATGAGCTCGAGATCCTCAATGCCAAGCCACACCAACAACTCACTTGTTCATATAGTGACCACATCCTCTGGCTTGATGTTACAGATCTGTCTGGAGGTTTGGCCTGGTCATTGGCCAGGTCACACTTGCATGGAACATCACTCTCCAACCACAAGTTCCATAAATGTGGCCACATGTCCTGTGTGAGAGTTGGTTAGAAGAGAGGACTGGGAGCAGTTCGTTGAACTTACTCCAGACATTTTTTTACTCATATTATAGTTGCAAGGTTGCAGCAACCTGCCGCAGAGAACATGTTCCCTAGGTAGCTGTTCTTGATCAGTCACTCCTGTCTGTAAGCAGTCACTCTTGTCATTAAACAAAGTGTCATTAATCGGACACTCCCTTCATTAATCAGACCCTTCTGTCATTAGCCGGACACTCCTGTCATTTAATCGAACCCTCCTGTCATTTAATCGGAGAATCCTGTCATTTAATCAGAGACAGCTGTCATTTAATCGGAGACTCCTCTCATCTAATTAGACACTCCTGTCATTAATCAAACCATCCTGTCATTTAATCGGAGACTCCTGTCATTTAATCGTAGTCTCCACTCATTAATCAAACCCTCCTGTCATTTAATCAGACACTCCTCTCATCAATCAAACCCTCCTGCCATTTAATCAGACACTCTTTTCATTAATCAGACACTCCTTTCATTAATCAGACACTCCTGTCATTAATCAAACCCTCCTGTTGTTAATCGGAGACTCCTGTCATTTAATCAGAGACTGCTGTCATTTAATCGGAGACTCCTCTCATCTAATTAGACACTCCTGTCATTTAATCAAACCCTTCTGTCATTTAATTGGTGACTCCTGTCATTTAATCGTAGTCTCCTCTCATCAATCAAACCCTCCTGCCATTTAATCAGACACTCTTTTGATTAATCAGACCCTTCTGTCATTTAATCGGAGACTTCTGTCATTAATCAAACCCTCCAGTCATTAATCAGACACTCCTGTCATTTAATCAGACACTCCTGTCATTAATCAGACACTCCTGTCATTAATCCAAACTTCCTGTTGTTAATTGGAGACTCCTGTCATTTAATCAGACACTCCTGTCATTAATCAAACCCTCCTGTCATTTAATCATATGTCCCTTCTTCTTGAAGCCATTTGGTCCCATGATAATGATTACTCCTATATACAGTCCAAATCTAGATATAAGCCCAATGTCAAGCTCAGATTTAGACTAAGAGATGTATATTTCTGTAAGTATGTTTTGGTAATCTGTAACTTACCAGCATCAATTAAATATATATGACATATATATGCAGACAGGAAAATAAAATTACTAACCCTAGGAATTCAAGCAACACAAAAACTAATCAGATATATGAAGAATTTCTCAGGTTAATATGAAGGAGATCAGTCAAAAAAGGAAGATTACTGATTCAATCTAGTGTAAATGAATGTAAGCAAAAAGTCAGAGGCTTAGTGTCTTTTCTCAGAAAGAGATGGAAGGGAATGAGAGAGAGAGTGAGCATGTTGGCACCTTTTCTGGCAATTGCTTAACAATCATTACATCTGAATGTGTACCTTATATGAGACAGAAAAATTCCTTTAATTTAAAGGGTCTTTTTTGTATAGAGTTAAATAAAAAGTAACATTGAATAAGAGAGTTTCAAGTTCCATGATTTCATTTACGTTATATATGTCCCACCATATGGCAGAAATGTTTTTTCTGGAAGAAGATAGTCAGAAAGTGATGAAATCCTTCAACAATCAGAAAGCTGCCCAAACATACACTTATAATTTAGGTACAGAAATACTAGAATCATCGGTAATTTATCGTCTTTTGTATTGTCGAGGATAACTTCCCTCTTTCATTTCTCCAAGTAACTTTTTCCCTTTACTGCTCCTCTTTATACCTGTTCTATCCATCAATTCACACAAACTATTTTCCGACTGCTTCTCTTGTCTTCGGTAGGTCCTGTGAGTGTTAAATTCTCCAAACCCTCTTTCCACATCATGTGTCCCAGAAATTTCAGCTGTCTCTTTATAATTGTTAGAGGCAGTTTTCTTGCAGTTCTTATTTTCTATGTAACTTCCTCATTCATCACATGTTCTGTCCATGGTATTCTCAGCATTCATCAGTAGAATCTTTGTCTTCTCACTTTAAGTCTCTTCTTCACCTATGAAGAGATCGTCCATACATTTACATTATATTATATAGCACTCTTTTCTTTGTTTCTAAGGACATTTCCTATTTCTCATTACTTTAGTGATCATGGCTCTCCACAACTTTCTGTCTTTTGTTGCTTAGTCCTTTGAGCCCTGACCTCCACTTTACTGGTGGTAGAGAAAAATGACGTAATGCCCAGTCACTGGCTGAATGGTGGGTAAACACTTTTAACTATTTTGATATCTACCGTGAAACATTACATACCAATTAGTTGCAAACTTTGACTCAGGAGCTCAAGCAGAAGGCTTAAAATTGTTCAGGAACGCTGGGCTCAAAGGGTTAAAGTAGCTTTTTGATTTTTCATCATCTTTGTCCTTGTTCTGCTATCCATTCATTCCAAGTTATTCTATTTCATTTACTTCTTTTGTCTTTAGTATGACCTGTGTGTTTTAAATTCTCCCAGCTCTCTTTCCTTATTTTGTGTCCTAGAAATTTAATCTATCTCTTTCTGATTGCAAGTATCAGATTCCTTGTAATTACTATTTTCCCTTAAAACTTCCCCATTGCTTACATATTGTGTCCATGGTTTTCTTAGCATTTATCAGTAGAACCACACTTCTGTCACTTGAAGTTTCTTCTTCCTCTATGAAGAGATTGTCCAACACTGACTGACATATAGGAGATTAGATATTACATAGCAGAAAGGCATCTTTTTGCTATTTCTATGAACTTTTGAATTTCTGCATCACACTTTCCATCCTTTGTTGCTACATTACCCAGATAGTTAAATTTCTGCACCTGATTGATGGCCACAATATGCACTGTCACTCTTGCATTCTGTCTTCTTATAATTAACAGTTAGTCCTTTCTTCTTGCTCTCCTTTACTGCCTTGTCTAATAGTTCTTTCAGTTTTTCAGTTATACTTATCAGGTTTCTGGTTCCTCCTAAAGTCTTTTTCTTCTCTTTCACTCCCAGTAGCCCCTTGCACCTTAGTGGGGTTATCACCTTGCTTGGGGTGAATTGATTAAAAATGTTCTTAGGATTGTCATGTTCTATCAGTTATATACATCCAGTGAGTAAATACACCCTTGTTGTTGCTCTCTTTCTATTTTTGTCTATTCACCAAACTCATTCCCCATCTGCACGTAAGATGTTTGTTCTCCATAGTAATTATAAATTACCTGAATATCTTTACTGGTTAATTCTTCTTGGGATAGTGTTTTCTGTGGACACAAAATAGAAAGATTCTATTGAATCAATTGCTATGTCTGCTGCTAGAAAAATTGGTTCACTGTGTCATGCTAGACAATTTTTCTTGCCAGAATCTATTTTACAGGTTTATAAGTCTACCATTCATCCATGCATTGAATATTGCTGCCACAACAGATCAGGCACTTCTGCTATGTATTTAGAGATTATAGATAAAAAAAAAAAAAAAAAAAATGAATCTGCAATGCTGTCAGTCCTGACCTGGCATCTCAGCTCTAGTTCCTTTCCCCTCAATGTAACATAGCTTCCCTGTGTCTTTTCTATAAATACTTTCATGATAATTGTTTTGATGAACTTTCTTGTACCTAGACTTTCTGAATTTAAGTGCAGTACTAAATTGGTGGCAAGCACTCATCATTTTACAGTTGAAATGGCTAGATATACCTCTATGTTATATCTAGATATTTATAAGTTTTATGCTAATAGTTATCTTTTATTGCACTTCTTGCTTTTGGGACTCTCTTCCACCTTGCTTCCCAGTCAAATTTGATCTTCAAAAATTTAAATACAATATCAATTGTTATCTTCTGTCCTAATTTTAGTTCTCTCTCCTTAATGTTTTTCTTTTTCTCATATTGTTTTTCACTCATAAACCTCTTGTGTCTTAGTGGCTTTATTGCCTTGATTGAGATAAAATAATAAAAAAAAATCAAGCTTTCAAGTAGCTCTTCATGTCAAACCTTATCAAAATGCCTCTATAATCTATGAAATATAGATATAGGGTTCCCTGCATTTGAATTGGTCGTAAAAATAGTATCCTGAACAAAACCACACTGTTCTTGCTCAATTTCTGGTTTAATTCTGCTGCAAGCTCTGCTAAATTATAATGATTAGTTATGCAGCTCATCAAATTGATTGTTTGATGGAGTTTGTATCCAAGGGTTTCTTTGGCAGCATTTTGAAGATAACTCTAATGTCTTCTGGTATTTCTCCATTATCATATATTTTGTTTATCATTTGGTAACATTATTGATTCTAAAATTGTCTCACATTGTCAGCATTTCTATTAAAGTCTCATCTGATCTTATTACTTTGTTCCTCTTCAACTTGGCTAGTGCTCATCTCAGATTTTAATACTATCGATCCTTCTATGGTTTACATGTTACAAGTTTCTTTTGAGTACGTGAGTAGTTAGCGAAAATAGAGAAATCGGTAAACCATTTTCAAATTCTGGTTGAGTTCGTTATGTTCCCTTACACACAAATACACTTGGGAAAGATAAGCACCCATTTCTTCTCTCGACCTATAGGTTAAAGAGCAGGTTACACTGAGCTTTTGCTTTAAGAGGCGGTAACCAGTCTAGGAGAAAGAAAACTCTGAATTCAAAACCAGCCTGGAGAGGGATGAGCTCTATAAAGCTATTTTGCTTTAGACATGCCATTACTGCTACAGCTGCAGTATGTCTGGTGCCTCTGGTGGGTTATGAAATTTGTAATGAAGTTTCAAAACTCTGGTGTCAAGGAATAGCTCTTCAATATTTTTGTTTCATCTTTCTAATATCTTTACATTTTTTTCATTATGATTGTCCCCCTTTTTAGATAATATATATATATATATATATATATATATATATATATTAATAATTTAACACCAAGCAAGGCAATAAAGCCACTAGGATGCAAGAGGTGACTGAAAGTGAAAGAAAATGAGAAACATTGGTGAGGAGAAAGGAAAATAAAAGAACAAGATTCAGAAAAACAGAAGATGGCGGTTGATGTTGCATTTAATTTTCTGAAAATCATAGTTTGCTGGAAGAGAGTTTCTCAGTAAAGAAGTGCAAGAGAAGGAACTATTAGCATAGAACTTACAGTTACATCTAACAATTTCAATAGTAAAATGATGACACCTAGTTGCAAATCTATTATCCTTAAATTCACGAGATCAAAGTACCAATGAGGAAAGCTCATTAGAACAATTGCTATGAAAATATTTATAGAAAAGATACAGAGAAGCTATGATACAGTGATTGGAAAATGACTGAAGCTGTCAGGTCAGGAGCAATAACTTTACAGATTCTGCTTTGGATTTTATCTAGAATCACAAGATATATAGTAAGAGGAGCACCAGACCAGATGTGGAAGCAATATTCAACGCTGGGACGAATGATAGATGTATAACTGTGCAAAGTTGGATTCTGGCAAGAAAAATGGTCTGACATGACACAGTGAACTAACTTTCCTAGCAGCAGACTGTATTCTGCATTTTTCTATCTTTGCAGACTTCTTGTTTAATCATTCCTCTTTGGCTTTCTTGCATTACTTTCTGAAGATTTTGCTTTACATCTATGCCATTTCTTGGCATTATCACAGTCCCTCTTTAGCTTTATAATTTTAGTTCTTATCTACCTTCTTATTTTCCTTTTGTTTATCTCTTCCCTTGGGTTGACTTCTTTTGCTATCATCATTTGTGTTTCCCTTTGAATTACTGATGACTTTGAAGGTTTTATATTTGTTCTTAATTACATCTGCATTTGTTTGCATGCAAATTAAGTCATTCTAGAGACTGTTGTGTTGTACGTGATGCTTTAGGTTTCATTTTTTGTAGTTTACTCTCAGTGGATACACGTAGCTGGTGGTGGATCTCTGGGTGATGTGATGGCTAATGGCTTGGAATGAGAAATCAGAAGTGAAATTCCAGTCGAGTCTGTTACATTTACTTATGCACAAATACCCTTAAGAATGGTATTAATCCATTTATTCTCTCCCCATCTATGGGTAAACAGCAGCACAGACTGAGCACTCCAACCTTGGTTGGCAACCAGTCTAGTAGAAGAAAAACTTAAAACCAGCTTGGAGAGGATTGGGTTCTGTCAAGCTATCTTGCCAAAAACATGAGTGCTGCCGCAACTGCAGTCCCCATAATCCTAATGGACGTGGGATTGGATAGTAGACGTGATTAGGAGGTGATTAGGTGCCACATTTGGGCATGAGTCACTAACAAGAATGTCTGACTCATCAATCTTAATGCAATTTTTCTCATATATATATATTAGGAAAATCTATGACAAAGAGGAAAATTTTTTTCATGTGATGCATTTTATCTTTCCAGACTTCAGTGGACTAAAGTGATGTTGACACTGATGTGATTACACATGCACACAAACGAGAAGGTAGACTTAAAATTGTTCAGATATCTCAAAACATATCTTTTTCCCACACACACATATAAGAAAAAATGTATCACTCAGCATATGTGTGTGTGTGTATCACTGATACTGGGTACTTTCCACTAAGTACTGCACATATAAAATAAAATATATATATTTATGTATATATTTTATTTCATGGTACTTAGTAGAAAGCACTCAATATCAGTGACAGAGCTAACATAATAAGTTGTATGAATATGAGTTTGTGATCCTGTGTTACATGCTTTTGCCATCATCAGACAAACTGATGATTGCAAAAGCATGAAACCCAGGGTCACAAACTCATATATATATATATATATATATAAAACTCTGAATTTATTTTATTTTCTAAGAGTTTTTGCAAACACACACACACACACATATATATATATATATATATATATATATATATATATATATATATATACACACACACACAAGCAGTGACTTTATTGTATTTTATTTTTTACAAAATACATTTTATAATGGTGAAATTATATTTTTAAAATTATTTTAACTTTAATATAACCCTATCTGGTGAGCTTGAGCAAATGGATTTTGGAGCAGTGTTTGGTAGAGACGGCAAAAAGAGAAAAGTTATTAAGAGCTACAAAGGACAAGAAATTGTGGAGAGCCATTATTGCCAATGTCCTGAAGAGATGTAGCACATAGAATAATAATAATATACTGCATGGTCTCTAACATAGTATAAATTGCAAGTTCAATCAATGATTAGCATAGCTTATATAGAGTATAATTATGATTATCAGCTAATAATTCAATAGATTTATCCAACTCTCAGATCCTGATGAATGATGTATCCATGAAACTCTGAAGTTGTCTGAAAGATAAGTTGATTGAACTTTTAGTAATTTATTGATATATATATATATATATATATATACATATACATAGTCAACCTCAAAATTAAGCAAATCATGAATTTTACTTAACTCAATCATGAATACAGTAAAATCTGGTATTAATTAACAAAGATGGGATATTAATTCTAAGCCCCTAAAAATAATTGGTATTATAAGTTTATAAAAATCCAGTATTAGCAACTGGATTCTAAAAAAAAACCTTGTATTATGGTTTCTACCATTAATGCCTACCATTCTCAAAATAGGACAGTAGGCATTAATTAATAATTAACCAAATCCTCATTTTATAAACATTTCTCTTAATAATAATTTAAAAAGTAATTCAGCAGGCTGTGTTTATTTATGGTAACTGGATTTTTGGCAATTGCTTTACTCAGTTTCTGTCATTCAATACTAGGCTTCTGAAAAAAGGGCATTTTTATCATTGTTGCCATGAACATTTTGAAAATAAAAACACAATTTTCCTTCTTTACTTTATTTTGCTTTTATTGTACCTACAAATCTGTCAGATCATTTTGCTGCAACTCACATACATACATATATATATATATATATATATATATATATATATATATATATATATATATATAAATTGCAATTAATGAGATCCAAACAATTTACCTCATACAGATGATCATTTCATCCATGGGAAAGTAGTTTTTCACAGAACTTATCAATACAAATACATTTATTAAAATCTAATAATCTAGTAAATGTATTTGCATTGATAAATCCAGGGAAAAACTTATTTCCTATGGACAAAATGATCATCTGTATCGAGTAAATCATTTGGATCTCATTAACTTATATGCTCTATAATAAAAATTATATTGAACTCTCTTTTGTGGATCAGTTTTAATATTTTATATTAATGGGATCTACTTGAATTACTTACCTATGGATTTCTTTATATATATATATATATATATATATATATATAAATATGGTGGTCTCTCCTGTTGTATTCAGCATATGAGGGTCAAGCAGCTCAGTTCCTAGGAACTGACAGCCCAGACACAAGCAAATATGATTTGATTATAGTGGTGAAGGCTTTGTGAAGAACTAACCACACTTTTTGAAGGGCTGAATATAGAGACCCGGCGCACTACATTGCTACAAGGTCATCAAATGACCCACCAGTTGTCCTTCTCTTAGACCAGTTGCCATCCAAGTCTGTCCTGCTATTTACCCATAGCTGGGGGAGAAGAAAACGATTCATACCTTTCCCAAGGATATTAGCACATAAGTTAATGTAACGGATTCAACTGGAATTCAAACTTGGCTCTCCAAATGCTCAATCCAAGCTGCTATCCACTACTCCACCATGCCTCCATATTATATATATATACACATGTATATGTGTGCGTGTGTGTGTGTGTGTGTATATATATATATATATATCAAATATGTGGTGCAGTTCAATTTATATTACAATGAATCATTCACACAAAAAGTAAATTAGTAAAGTAATGATATAAAATGATGAAATCCCTTTGCTAAAAAAAATTTTAAAGATGCATTAATCTACTAATCACTCGATGAATGTTATGATCCTTGTTTTTTAACATTATAAGCTGTATAATGTCTTTCTTAAATATGCAAGTACTTTAGACTTAACATTCAATCATCTTCAGGCATGTAAAATTATTTTGTCACATTGACTGATAAACTCCTACAACAAAAAAAAATTCTCAAATTGCTATATTTGTAAAAAACGTACTCGCTTAAATTTTCAAAAAAATTCAATCAGTGTTGCGAGTGCACGCTCTAAAAGTTTGTATCTGTTATCAATAACACATTAAAAAAAAATCATTTTAATTCACATTATATTTTTTCGTCTTGTTGCTACCTGAATTTTACCAAAAACTAAATAATTTCCATGCCTGAAATTTTTGTTAGCAAAGGGATTTCACCATTTTATATCATTAACTTTACTAATTTACTTTTTGTATGAATGATTCATTGTAATATATATATATATATATATATATATATATATATATATATATATATATTATATATATATATATAATTAATACAAATAAAATTTGTCACTTAGCTGATTGATGTTATATTCAGCACCTTGAATCTAAAGCCCTCTAAAGTTTCATAGCTTAACTTGTTTGTAATTGTTCAATCCACTCTTCAGGTAGTTTCAGCTATTAATTGACATTTTTCTCATTTTGCATTTTCTTTATACTATTTTTGATGATGTCATCAGTTTATGTGCTAGTTGTGATACTCTTATTATTGATGTTAGGTTGATTTTTCTCTCTTTTTGTGTGTGTGTGTGTGTGTGCATGTCAAATATTATGGCTATTTCTCCTTTTCATCATTTCCTTGTCTCCTGATACTCTCCCCCATATTTACCTGGATATGTGTGTACACATCTTTACATGTGTGTGTGTGTGTGTGTGTGTGCATAAAGTTGGATGAGAAGCCAGCAGAAATGGTAAATATTCACAATTTGGAAAACATTTTACTTTCATATATTCTGACAATTATTTGACTTCATCAGAAAAAGATTTTTATTTCCCAAGAAAAAAAAAAAAACTACATTATTTACCTGAGAAGAAGAGAAATTATTTACATTATTTGGACTATTGTCCTCATCTTTGTCACCATATTTATTATAACATTTCGGCCGTTGTATGCTCTGGCCTTCTTCAGGTGGTTGGAATGCTGAAACGTAATAAATATGGTGACAAAAATGAGGACAATAGTCCGAATAATGTAAATAATGTACATAATACCTCATCTCAGAAATATAGACAGATACTGAAGAAGAGAAATGTTTGCTACTCTTTAATAAAACTGTATGATATTATTTTTAAAGTTCAAAAAATTCAACATTTCACTTTGATTAAGAAAAAAAAATGTCTGCAATATTCTCTTTCATTTACTTGGAAAAGGAATTGTAAAACAAATCAACCACTAAAAATAAATAAATAAAATATATATTTTATAATAAAACTCATTCAGTACAATGCTCAAGGGAATGCACAGTGGAGTAATGGTTAGTGACTCAAACTGAGAAATCAGAGAGCCGAGTTTGAATTCCTGTCAAGTCCATTACATTCACTTACATGCTAATATTCTTGGAAAAGGTATGAATCCATCTTTTCCTCCCAGTTATAGGTAAATAGCAGGACAAACTGGGCCCTATAACCTTGGTTGGCAACCAGTCTAAGAGAAGAAAACTCCCTGTTGCCTTTTAGGTCCTGCCTTCTTAAGCAAAGGCTAAAAGAAGGTGACTTAAAAAACAAATCTACTTGCATGTCATCTCAAAGAAAGGAACTGCACCCCCACTAGTGTGACAGAAAATAATGGGCTGAGTATAATGGTTCAAATAAACAAAAAAGCCTGGGTCACAGCATAACAGTTTGGACCTTGCTGATTTTAGACCATTCACCCTTGAGTCTAAGGCCCATGGTATTTTTGATCAGTGGTTCTCAACTGGGGTGCATATGGACCCTGGGATTCATGTAACATTACTAGGAATCCACAGTAATATTTTAGTGGTTCACAGAGCAATTTCATTTCAGAATGATTGTTACAACTGAGAATTGGAATTTCTACAATAATCTACACCATATTAAAATACTAAAAATAGAAAAACAACTCTAAAGCTAGCAGAAAATGAAATCAAGCAATGTAATTTAGTGTCCCTTTTACTCTCCTGGAGGTTTGGATTGTAAAAGTTGAATAAAATCTGACGATATATAAAGGAAAATTATATAAAGATTATAATTTATTATATAAATTAATTTAATATATTAATAGTAATATTAATTTCAAATAATAATAAAATATCTATGGAGCGGAATATAAAAACTCTTAGAGTAGCATCAACTACAGGGATCTCATTAAATAAATCAGTTTTTTTTAAGATTTATTAATTACTCACATATTTTAAAATGGTTTATTATGAGTTATTTTACAAGCGTACACAAATGTTCTATAAAATTTAGTTGTCAAATACAAGTTTATTTTCATTAAATTAGTTTTACTTTAAAATAAAGCATATACATTTACTATTTCTATAATACAATTCCTAAACTTATCTATTAGTCAAAAATAAAATAAGCTTCTTTTTCATCAAATCGGTATGGAGGTCTACCAAAAGAAATTAAGAGTAAAAGTGGCCATGGGTAAAAAAAAAAGTTGAGAACCACTGCTTTAGACAACAATAAGGCTCAAGAGTCACTTTAGGTAGAGGGTTACTGTTAAAATAGTAATGATGAATGAGGTGCATGATATAAATGGAATGAAGTGAGGATAAGGAGGATAGATAAAGTTGGTTTTATTCCAGATTTAATTCACTTAGCTTGATAATGTTTTTATTAATAACTATTTTTCATGTACATCAATTGTTATTCATTGAAAATGAAATCCTTGTTAAATCGAAGAAATGTAGACATTTGGCATCTACCATTTTGGAAGAAGATAACTAAGAAGAAATGCAACAACAAAAAATTTTTTTTGTCAAATAAAATTCTTTGGGATAACTTTGACATATAAACATTTAATTTCTTTCTAAATTACACCTTAGACCTAGTTACCAAAGGCCTTAGTTTTATATATATATATATATATATATATGTGTGTGTGTGTGTGTGTGTGTGTGCATTATATATATATATATATATATATATATATATATACATACACATACATACAAGGCCAGTTGTAGGGTTACTGGTACCCCAGGCAAGCAGAGCTTTGGTTACAAGCATAATTTTTTTTTTTAATTTTCACTAGGAGAAACTGTAAAAGTAAAATAATGCCCGCTCATTCATTTTTCTTTGATGGTGTTTGATCACGACACCATGACACAAAAAATTAATAATCAAATTCCCAAAAATTTTACTCAAGAAATTTAATATTTTCTTTTATTTATTATTTTTCACATTTTTTCCTTTTTGTCTGGAAGATCCCAAACACATAACATGGTAGCATGATAGCATCCCAGGCAACTACTCATGTTACCAGTACCCTGAGCTGGCCCTGTACATATATATTTTTCTCAGATTGAGTATATCTATAGAGGAGATAAAATGAATGAAAAGACAAAAGGAAAATTATACTTAGTTTTTAACTGACATATTTCATAATCTGACGAAATGTGTCAGTTAAAATGTTTGGGTGTTAAAATCTAGATTATGTCATACAGCATCTTCAAAAGGAAAATTTATAAATTTAAAGACACTCATAAATATTCAACAGGTTAGGGTCTAAATGCCTAGACATTTCAGTTAACCTGATGAATCCTTATTAGTGTTGATAAATTTACAAATTTTGAGTATTTGTCAAATATATACTTGTTGCAAAATAAAACTATCACATTTGCCTTGATAAAGTCCATCAGATGATAAAATATGCTGACTAAAAACTAAGTATAGTTTTACTCTGGTCTTTCCATTCATATATATATATATATATATATATATATATATATATATATATATATTCCATGAATCTCTCATGTACATTTGAGCATATATATAATTTTTAAGACATTTTTATGTTTATACATTCTTTATATATATATATATATATATATATATATAGTTTTCAGCTATGCTATATTTATGGCTAGAAGTGCTCAATATCAGAGACAGAGCATATGTAAATATAAAAGTTCACAGAAACAATTGTGTTCAAACATGAAACAGACTGTCGCTGCTCGGTGTTGACCTCAGTGTCCACTTTTACATTATATGTCAATATATGAAGAAAAGCTCAAAAGACCCATCATTTGACTGAAAAAATTTGGTGGACACGCCACTTGTCAGGGTCAGATAAATTGAGTAGTATATCTGTGAAATATAGAAATCAAGATAAATCAAGCACTGTATCATCCAAAAGATAAGTGTTAGGAAATTTTCTTAATATGCTGACTATTTTTTGTAGGCTGACATGTTTTGTTAGGTGTTATCTCTCTCTATGTATATATTTATATATATTGTTTGATAATTAGTATGGATAATTCCAAAGAGGATATACATTCAAAGAGAGTTCAATGTAAGAACAGAGCAAATAATGATGAAAATGGATACTTTAGAAATCCATGGTAATATTTTATTTTGCGAGATTGAATTGATAGTATTTCATCAGACCAAACACTTTCACATTATATATATATTAATTTTACTTATATTTTATATTGACTCAGATTTTCATATTTTTTTTTATTTTACATTAAGTACTGTCTTTATAGCATCTCTGTTTGCTTTTAGTATACAATATAATCATAACTTTCTACCATCTGCCTGGTGCTTTATGGTACACAAAACCTTATATAGTGTCTATCAAGAAATCTTAATAAAGAAAATGATTTCTTAAGTAGAGCGCATAGGCTGATAGATGTAATGTACATTTTAAATATAAAAAGGAGACATCTATTTTAAACACAAGTATAATATGCATAATTGCATAATATGCATAATGTGCATATTTATAGTAATTATTTCATATTTTAGATAATGTATATATTTTTATATAAGCAAAATAACTATTTACTAAATTCAGGTTAGTTTGGCACAAGGTCACAAAGAGGAGTTACTCAGAGAAGATCAAACTCTTTTTACTTCCAACAGCCAGCTACCTATCACTCTCTAGGAGATTCCACAGATAATGTGTATATCTGTGTCTTTATGCATGCATTTCAAATTTGAGAAAATCCAAGCAAAATGTTTGACAAATGAATGCAGGTTTTTAATTTTGCTGTTTGTCTTTTGTTTTTTTTTTTTGTTTTTGTGTGTGTGTGTGAAATTCTGGGCTAAAAATTTAAAGAAACAGAACGTCCTTTTCTGAACAAGAAATTATAAATCTAGTTGTAGGAACCAAACAAAAAACAGGTGACTCTCTCCAGGTCATCGATATTAAAAATAAAAAGTCTATTCAGCCAATGGTAAATAAATATAAAAAAATAAACAGTACATCACATGACCCTTTCAAGCCAATGGTCATCTATATAAAAATAAGCAATACATAACCTTGTCCAGCCAATAGACATCTACATAAAAAATAATGATACACAAAACTTTAAGTCATGGAAAGCAGCAACATATGAATATTGTTTTATTTATATTTTATATTGGCCCTCTTTTGTATATTCTTTGTATTTTATATTAGGCACTGTTTTTACAGTATCCATGTTTGCCTTTATTATACATTACAATAATCATAATTTTCATCTATCTGTCCCATGGCACACAAGACTGTATAAATGTTTTATACATATGATATGTACCTTTTCACAGTATACTATAAAATATTTATAATATTTATGGCTAAAAATGAGAGATTAGTATAAAAGTAAAGAATAATATAAGATTGATCCCCCACTTTCTTACCACTTATTTACAAACCTGTTTTTGTATTAATTTTTCTGAGGTATAGAAATGTATTTCATCTTTAATAATAGAAGAAAAACAGGATATTAATATAATAATCGAGTACAGAGTGAAGTTGATCCCTCAGTTTATGTTCACACCACTCTTGTTTATTTATCAAATAATGGATCTCTAAAGAGCATGTTTCTAGAGTGAACATCATCATGTCCTTACTAGAGTGTAACTATTTAAAAAAAAAAGGAAAAGAAAAAAGAAAGAGAAAAGAAAAAAGAAAGAGAAAAGAAAAAAGAAAGAGAAAAGAAAAAAGAAAGAGAAAAACAAAACCCAAAAAAATAAAAAGAAAAAAAGAGAAAAGAAAAAGAGAAAAAAAGAGAAAAGAAAAAGAGAAAAGAAAAAGAGAAAAGAAAAAGAGAAAAAAAGAGAAAAAAAGAGAAAAGAAAAAGAGAAGAAAAAAAGAGAAGGAAAAAAGAGAAGGAAAAAAGAGAAGAAAAAAAGAGAAGAAAAAAGAGAAGAAAAAAAGAGAAGAAAAAAAGAGAAGAAAAAAGAGAAGAAAAAAAGAGAAAGAAAAAAAGAGAAAGAAAGAGAAGAAAAAAAGAGAAAGAAAAAAAAGGGATTAAAATAATAATAAAATTGGTCCCATACTTTATATTCACACCACCTGTACCAATTAATTAAATACTGATGACTGACAAACATTTCTGGAGTTACCTTCATCTCTTGGCTATAGAAATGTATAGAATCCTCAACCAAAAAATGGGGATCAGTATCTTAGTAGAAAAACAATATAAAATTGATCCCTCATTTTATATCCATACCACTTGAGTTTATTTCTTAATCAAATATTGGAGTGCTACAAGTATTGCTTTAGTTATCTTTATTTGATTATAAAAAAGATGACAGAATTTATGACAAACTGAAAGTGGGGTATCAGTATAATAGTTGAGAACAATATAAAACTGATCCCTCACTTTATGCCCACACCACTTGAGATTATTTGTTAATCAAATACTTGATTTTCTACAAGTATTTTATTTGAGTTATCAGATTATACAGTATATAGCAGAAATATCTTCCACATACTGGTAAGACATTAGTGGTAATATTTTCTTCATCTAACATCTTACGATTATGCGAGAGGTATTTCTGACACACCCTATATATATATATATATATATATATATTGTTGTAGCATACCTATGGATGATAATGGGTATGTCCCATTCACATAAAGACAGTAGTAAATACTGTGTGTTGGTCTGCAATTGGAGATTCATCTCCAGCTGTGCTGGTCAAACTCTGCCTCCAGGCAGATATGATCCCTGGACAAGTCTATGTCAAAGAGCAGACTCTTGTTTCAGGAAACAGCTACCTGACCCCATTTTATACGGGGTCTACGGTGAATTTTTGGCTGAGTCTACAGGTTCGGATACTCCACATTAAATCAGGCCTTTTGCCACATCTGACTGCATGGAGCAGTTGGTAGATATCCTGCAGTTGGAGATTCATTGTGGAATTCACTTGACTCACTTCTAGCAGTTGACTACTACTTCTATGCGCCGCTGGTGAATCTTGTATGTGTTGTTCTTATCCGAAGTATTATTATTCATAACCAACCTACATTTGATTATTCTATTCAGTGACCTTCCCTAGGTTACAGCAAATATAATTTCAATATATATATGTACACTACTTATTGGAAAGCACTCAATATCAGTGATAGAGCTAACATATTTAGTCTTATGGATATGAATTTGGAACACTGGGTCTCACGCATTTGTGATCATCAGACAATGCTTGAAACTCAGGGTGACAAACTCATAGCCATACAACTGAATATATATATATATATTATAGTCAGTAGAAAATGATGATAACCCCAAAATAAGTGATTAGTATAATAAAGAAAAATATAAAACTGATCCCTCATTTTTTGTACACATCACTTGTGCTGGTTAATAAAATACTGATTATTTACAATTATGTTTTTTTAAAAGTTACCTGGTTGTCATTTGTTTTGGAAAATTGTCTAATTGACAAGATTTTTTTATGTAAATCATTTTGGCATGTGTATATTTATGTAAATCATTTATGTAAATCATTTTGGCATGTGTATATTTATATTACTTAGTGGATACTCGAATTTGTAATACATGTCCCATTTTTATTTTAAATTTTATTTTTGTATATTACATCTGGTTTGTGCACTGCATTCTATTCAAGAAATTTTAATAAAGAAAATATGCTTTTTATTAAGATTTCTTGAGTGCAGTGGATAGTTTCATAGCTGTAATATACATATTAAATTAAAAAAAAGGAGACTTCTATTTCAAATGTGAATATCCATTAAAATAAATTTAAAATGTGAATATCCATTAAAACAAATTTAAAATATGAATAACCATTAAAATAAAATTTTTAAGTAATAAAAATGCTGGATTAAAAATAAATCCATTAATTCTTTAGATAATGTGAATATTTATATAAACAAAGTAATTATTTAATATTTTAGATAATGTACATATTTATAGTAATTATTTAATATTTTAGATAATGTATATATTTTTATATAAGCAAAGTAACTATTTACTAAATTCAGGTTAGTTTGGCACAAGGTCACAAAGAGGAGTTGCTCAGAGAATACCAAACACTTTTTGCTTCCAACAGCCAGCTACCTATCACTCTCTAGGAGATTCCACAGATAATGTGTATATCTGTCTCTTTATGTATGCGTTTGAAATTTGACAAAATACAAACAAAATGTTTGACAAATGAATGCAAGCTTTTAATTTTAATTATTCCTTTTAATTTTGCTGTTTATTGATTTGTTTTTTTTCTTTGTGTGTGAAATTCTGGGCTAAAAATTCCAAAAAATGAAAAAGTCCTTTTCTGAACAAGAAATGATAAATCTACTTGTAGAAACCAAACAAAAAAAACGTGACTCTCTCCAGGTCATCAATATTAAAAAATAAAAACTGTATCACATGACTCTGTTCAGCCAATGGTAAATAAATATAAAAAAATAAAAAGTACATCACATGACCCTATCAAGCCAATGGTCATCTATATAAAAATAAAAAATACATAACCTTGTCCAACCAGTAGTCATCTATATGAAAAATGAAAAAAAGATGACCCTGTCTAGCCAATGGTCATATCTATATAGAAATAAATATATAACTTTGTCCAGCCAAAGGTCATTACAAAGAAATGAAAAAAACAACAGATGACCTTGTCAAGCCAATTGACATCTGTATAAAAATAAGAAACACATAACCTTGTCCAGTCAAAGGTTATCTCCAAAGAAATTAAAAAAACAACAGATGACACTGCCAAGCCAATGGTCATCTGTATAAAAATAACAAACACATAACCTTGTTCAACCAATGGTCATCTATATAAAAAATAAAAACAGATGACACTGCCAAGCCAATGGTCATCTGTATAAAAAATAAAAACAGATGGCCCTGGCTAACCAATGGTCATCTATATAAAAAATAAAAACAGATGGCCCTGGCTAACCAATGGTCATCTATATAAAAATAAGAAATACATAACCTTGTCTAGCCAAAGGCCATCTCAAAGAAATTTAAAAATACAACAGATGACGTTGTCAAGTCAATGGACATCTGTATAAAAATAATACATAGCTTTGTCCAGGCAAAGGTCATCTACATAAAAATACATAACCTTGTCCAGCCAGTGGTTGGTCATCTATATGAAAAATAAAAACAGATGACCCTGTCTAGCCAATGATCATCTATATAAAAATAAGAAACACATAACCTTATCCAGTCAAAGGTCATCTCCAAAGAAATTAAAAACAACAGATGCTGCTGCTTAGTCAATGGTCATCTCTATAATAACTAAAACCATAGCCAATGACTGTATCCAGCTAATGGTTATCTACATAAAAAAGGATAAAAAATAAGTTTTCTTTTCTTTGGCCAATCGTCATTTAGAGAAAAGTTTTTTGTTTTTTTTGTTTTGGGTTATTCTTACCAAGAAAAGACAAGGAAAACGAAAGTTTACAGACCAAAAGCCAATAATCTTGGTGCTTCAGTGAGAAAAATTCAATTTTGTTTGTGAATCGAAATAGAATTGTTTTTTTCCTTTTCTTTTTTTTTTTTTTGTTCCTCAAATTTTAGCAATAAAGTTTGATGGAGAACAAAAATATTATGTAACATTTATTAATAGTGACATTGCAGTTCATATAATTTGGACTAATATCCTCATCGTTTTTGTTTTATTGTTTTTTCATTTTTTTTATAATTAAAAAAAAATAAAATCATTTTGACCAGATTACACTTTGAGCATTTTCAGCCATCACATTGACTTTACTTGTGATAATGCCTTTTGAAAGAAATGAAAAAAGAAAAAGCATATTGTAAAAAGTAAAAATTCTTGTATAGTTACCACTGCAATTTTTTTTAAAAGAATAAAAAATAAATAAAAGAAAATGTAATTAAAAATAACAATTCTGGATTGTTCCGAAAGCAAATCAAAAGTGTTCAAATTTTTCTTTGAAGTGTCTTGATGAAAAAAAAATAAAAAAAAAAAAAAAATAAAATGCACCCCACCAAAGAAAAAGAAAAGTACATTCTCGCTGTATTGATAATTAATGTTATTAAGGGTTGGTTTCTTGTCTAAAAATAATCTTTTTGTACAATGTTTACTTTCACAAAAGAAGACACTTGTATGTATACAATAAAAACATGAGAGAAACTAAACAAAAATACCCTGTCAGACTTGTTCAGTGAAACATGTATTAAAGGGAGATTGCTACTCAAATACACAAATTTTATTTATTCATTTATTTTATATATATATATATATATATATATATATTAGGTTGGTGCAAAAATAATATCGTTTTTTGACGTTAAAAATACGTGAAAAAACGATATTATTTTTGCACCAACCTTATATATATATATATATATATATATATATATATATATTTATCCCAAGCAAGGCAATAAAGCCACTAAGATGCAGGGGGATACTGAGAGTGAGAAAGACTTTAGAATGAACTGGAAACCCATTACTGAAAAGGAAACAAGGAATAAATTTCCACACACAGACACACACACATATATATATATATATATATATATATATATATATATATATCCAAGTATATGATTGGTGTATATGGAATGAATTCCAATAACCAACAATTACTATTCTTAAAAGAGTGCTCAATACAAAGTAGAGCAGATATAATTATTTATTTTTAAAGAAAAAAAATTTATAACATAAATATGTTATAAAATCAATTTTTTTTCTTTAAAAATAAATAATTATATATATATATATATATATATATATATATATATATATATGCATGCTGAATATATTTATTCTGTAATGTTAACTTAAACATTGTTGAAAAGAGAGCCACTTTTCATGTTGAAGGGCATTAGTCAAACTGCAAGCACTACAAATGTTTTGGAATTTAACAAGGATTCATTGTAATGCTAATAATAGCAATAATTAATTGCATCTGGCATAATGTTTCATTTATTTTCACACTAATGCTCTTTGAAAAGGCATGAATGTATTTCTTCTACCAAAGCTATGGATTAAAGAGGATAAACTGGGTTCTTTAGCCTTGGATGGCAACCAAACTACAAAACTGTGAAGTAAGCAATGAGAAATTATTTCTCTATCTTTTCCAAGAAGTCATAGTAATTCACAGATAAAGAAAATAAATCTATGGGAAGTCATGTTGACCTATGACCCTAAGAAACGACCTAAAAAAATAAAAAAGAAGAAAAAATCTGTAGAGACAGAAATTAAATTGTCAAAAATGCAGTAAATTACCATAGGAGAAATGTACGATTGGTTAAGGATGATTTATCCTTTATTGAGAATTGTGTACGGGGGAGGGGATAAGAAAGTAAGAACTATAAAAATAAAAAATTGAAACCAACATGCTGACAATATTATGAAAAGTGTGTGTGTGTGGGGGGGGGGGGTAAATAGGGAGAAGATTTGTTGTCACTTGATCACAGTGAGTACAAAATATAATAAAATAATAATAATATAATTTTCTGTGGCTTTCTGATTCAAAGGGATCACCCTAAAGACCAAATCTAGTTAAGAGTAATACGAAAAGAACAACACTTTTGTCAGAGAGGGGATGTTATAATTTCAGCAAACCACAGAGAAAAATTAAAAAAAAAAAAAAAGAAAAGAAAACTTGAAAACTAAAGGAACAAAAAAGAAATTGTTGCACCCAACATTCATGGAAAGCTTTGAAAAGAGGTTGAAAGTGTCAAGTTAATGTGCTCTCCAAAACTGTGTTTCAAGTAATGTCTAGTAGGTGGAGCTTGTGGGTTGTAATTTGTATAAGTGAAATATTCACATAATTTAACACTTTGTTCTATAAGTTTTTCTGTTGAGAAAGGGAGAGAAACTAACAGAGGAGAAGCCATATTTGTTGAAGAAATGAATAGTTAAGTAAAAGAATTGAAAATTCGAGTCTCAGATTTAGCCAAGATTTCTAAAATTATTTGGTATACTGGAGAGGCACAGTAATGGATAGCGGATAGCAGATTGAGAAATCAGAGAGGCGAATTCGAATTCCAATTGAATCCATTACATTCACTTACGTGCTAATGCTGTTGGGAAAGGTATGAATCTCCTTCTTCTCCCCACCCAGTTATGGGTAAACAGCAGGACAGACCAGTTTCTATAGCCTTGGATGGCAACTGGTCTACCGCAGAAAGAAATAGCAACCTACTGTGGGAAAAAATCTACCTCATCAGTCATGTATCATGCATGGCACATAACTGACTGATACTGGAGAGAATATAAGACATTTAAGTTATATGAGCATACATCAAGTGTTCAGAGATAAGCAGACACTGTGATTGGCTCTTACTTAAGTTTTAAATTTCAAATTATTTATGGTACATTTTGATTGGTGGTAAAGAAGCAGCATTTGTTTACTACTATGAAACTGAATATGAAAGAGTTCCTCTTCAAGTTAATGGCTCTGCAAGGTGCATGTTTGGAGCCTACCTATCTTGTATATAAAGGGGACCTTGGAAATGTTAAGTGGAGTCGACAACAAGCTGCTAAAGGAATTTGGGTTGCCCTGGTCAAGAAGGAAAATGATGCAGAAGAATTAGATAACCCATCAAAAGATGGTAATTGGAATGAACAACCCATTCCATTTTGGCTCATGTGATTGATCTAAATCTTTGCTGTTGCCACAAGAAAAAGAAACAACAAATTTTCTTCATAGAAAAGTGCAATAAATTTCTGGTAAATATTCAGAGAAGCATTTCTCATTTTCTTTACTAAATGTGGTTTTTACTTTGGAGAACCTTCTTAGGCATTATCTTAACAGCAGTTAGCTAAATTTGTACAAGTGGTTGAATTTGAATCTTATAGACAATAATATAATTTTATTTATAAAAGAGCATGTTTGTTTTTATTGTTTAATTTACAACATTAGTTACATAAAGTACTAGATTTGTGTAAATCTTTTGTGTGTTGTTATTAATAAATTTTATCATAGTTTTTAAACTCAGCTTTTGTCATTTGTTGTGTACCTATAATTGCTGTTACCTCAAACATTTGTTTGAAATATTTTTCTTAGGATATTCTTTACCAAAAAAATCCTTTCAAAATGCTGATATATCGAGATTTTTTGCTTTTTGATATCTTATGAAACTATCAAATCAAGGATTCTGAAGAAAGTACTAGAGTATTGAGAAGGCTTAGTCATTTGACCTCTAGAGAAAGATATGGCTGCTATAAAAAATAATCCACTTCTTAAAAAAATGGAGGTGACTGCATTTTTTTGTTTTCTTTTATCATTATCAAAGACTAGAATCATTTGAATTCAATCAATAAAAATGTTAAAATTTGAGTACAATTAAGATAAAGTTTATCTACATGGTTTTAAAGATAAGCATTTGAACAATCGCTGCCACCCATCCATTATTGGAAAAGGCAATCCTTTATTTAATTCTTTTGTTCTTTGCTGAACTTTCTAAGTAAAACAACGACATTTTCAATTATTTTGTGTATCAAGAGGAAGTAAATTAAAATTACTATTTATATATTACACTTCTATTGCTCATTAATAATGTTTCTCTTTTTTCTTATTCTTTCACACTCTGTAATCCCTCATGTCTTAGTGGCTTTATTACTTTGCATGGGGTGATGTGATTAAAAATATTTTTTAATTTTTTTATATTCTTTCTTATAACTTGGCAGAAATGGAAACCTTCAATATGTCTAAAGAAAAACTTTCATATGAAAATGTGTTATTAAACAGTATTAAATACCATCCTGATGTTAATTTTGATTCAAAAGAAAAAAATCCTTAAATATAAATTATTTAAATGTTTGTCACAGCATTGGATTAATTTTCTGAAATAGTGTCGACAGGATTGCTTATTGGAAAAATCAGTCCATTATTTAGTTATCTTCATCCTTTGTTGAATTTGGAAGGTTAAAAACAATGTCACTTTTAATTATAGCATATATTAATGGGAATTATATTAAAAATGACGATATACATAATGTTTTTCTTCATGTCCTTCATTAAAATGATAGAGATGGCAGCCCAAATTTAGACTGTACACTCATCAAAAATGGAAGGTCATCTTTTTGACTGATAATCTTTGAAGTTCTTGGCAGTAGACAATTCCAACAATTTTGATACTGACACATGAAAAACCTCAGAGATGTTAAGATTTGCAAACTTGACTTCATATGAGTGTTAAGTCTACTCATATTTGTTCTATACATACAAAACCTTAATTAGTTTGATTTTTGTTTTTCTGGGATTTAAAATTTGGGATATAACTAGCATTCTTTAGAATTGATAATCTGTTCAAAATTCTGAAGTCAGTATTTGTTTATTATTATTACAAATTTTATTCCATTTTATTATTGTTGCTTTTGATTCCAACAAGCTAGATCAATAATAAAACAGTAAAATCTATGAAGAATGTAGTGAACCAGAGGGTTGGGATAAAAAGCAGAAATAAGAAGATGGAATGCAACTATTAATAAATAATTATAACATTTCTGATTAGATGGATTAAAAAGTGACATTTCTGATATGTATACTAAATCTGGTTTGCTTTTATTTACATTTGGAACTCTATGTGTATGTGCATGCATATGTGTTGGTGGGGTGAATATAGATCTTGTCACTTCTGGCATGAGTGTGACTCAAGTAGCTGGGTCTTGAAATCTGTCTGAAAACAGAATTTTCATACCTGGATCTTTGAATTACTCAAGTTGAACTGATGGAATGATTCAGAAAGATAATAATAATAATAAAATCAATAAAAAAAATACTCAACTATACAAAATGATTACCAAATGCAGTCACCATTTGGTCATCAAGGTCAGAGGAAAAAATACAAATTGGTCAAAATTTTGTGATCAAAACAATAAGGATAAGGATACTTGTCTGAATAATTAGTAATCATAATTCTTCTCTGAATTTCAGATAGTATGTATTTTGTCTTTAAGGACAATTGGTAAAAATCCTTAAATACTGTTCTGAATATTTAGAGCTAAAATTACAGGGGACATAGCCGAAAAGGGATTTTCATCTGAAAATTCATTAAAAGAAAAAAATATTAACAAAAGGACAGTTCTGTTTACAGCAAACCTAATTCTCACTATCATGATTTAGTGAATGTAAAAGAAAATTCAGCAATTTAAATTACCTAGGATCATACTGTTATGGTTGCCAACTGTCCTTTATTAAAAAAGAATAGTTTTTGAGCTTTATCTGCCCTTGACCTTCGTTGAATTTGGAATGTAAAAAAAATCAACATTGCTAATTATATTATCTGTCTACTAGATTTAAATTGAAAATGACTATGTAATTTTTTTCTTTATGTCATTTATTATAACTTGACTGAGTTATCAATCCTACACATCACTATGCCGTATTTATATAGTCACGCTATCTGATATGATTAAAGGGCAAACATGGACCTTTGTGCCCTCCCAAAATATGGAGTGTCAAAAGGACAGTTTTTCTCATGAAACCGTTTTTATTTTAACTCTCCCAATCTTCAGCAATGTTTGTTTTAAAAATCAATGATTAGAATTATAATAAAACCTGAACATATGATAAAAGTTAATTAATACATTGTTTTTTTTTGTTCATGAGAATTTACAAGAAAAATATTAAAAACTATTTATTAGATTGTTTATTTACAAAAAATAATTTTATATTTACAACATTCTAAAACCTAATACAATTAAAACTAATGCAATGCAATATTTATCATTTACCAATTTATAAAGAAATAAATATGAAAACAATTTTTTATTCATGAATTTATAAATATTTTATGAATTATTAAAATATGTAAATCATTATTATTTACTAAAGTTGGAATCAATTGGCAATTCGCCATTCCAATAAATAATACTAATTAAACAATCTAATAAATAGTGTTTATGATTTTTGCTCTCATTTTTCAAGAACCAAAAAAAAAAATGTATAAATTCACTTTCATGTGTTTAGGTTTTATGACAGTTCTAATCATCATTTTTTAAAACAATAAACATTGCCAAAGTGTGAAGGTAGTTAAAATAAAAGTGTTGTCATGGGAAAAAACGTCCTTTTAACATATTGAATTTTTTGCTGGCACAAATGTTTATGCCTGCCAATTAAAGAGTGTATTATGTCAGAAAGTGATTTCATAAAAAGCAAAATGAAGATGTTAGGATATTATTAATAAAGAATAATGTCTTTTCATCTTATATTGGTCACTTTACCGAAAACTTGATTTTTTTTCATCTCCGAAGGATTCTATCCATAGTCCCAAGGTTATCCTTTGCCTTCTGTAGAACCTGCTAACATACATCAAAAAGATTTCCTTCTTCAGTAACTCGTGACTGATCGATCACACATCTCTTTAATGATGACAAAGTCTTTGAGGGCTCTTGGAACAGGCAGGTTTTCAACATTCTGTTGGATTTTGTGTCCAAGACGTTTTCGGATACACTTGCGGCATAGTACCTGTAATGATGTGACTGTTTGCAGTTTCTTCCGCAACCATTGTACTGCAGCATCACTGTCGTTGACCCGTGTCGGAAAGTAATTTGTGTGGAAGAAGACACGTGCACTGAAATCGAGGTATCCGAACTGTGCAAGTAGACGGCATGTCTCGAAATGGCCTTTCTCCGCCGCAATCTGAAAGAGGGACTTGTAGACACCGTCCGAGTAATACTTCCCAGGCACTTCTAAATCGCAATTGTGTTCAATCATTGCTTGAATGATTTCAATTTTGTTTGAAACGACTGCATCGTAGGCAGCTGTCTCTCTCTGGTGGTTGTAGATATCATAACGACTGCCAGCTGCTAGCAAGAGGCGTACGACAGACGTGTAGTTCCTGCGAATTGCAATGTGAAGGGCTGTATCCCCAGTTTTAAACTCGCGTCGATTCAAATCGCAGTTAGCTCTGATGAGCAGTGCCACAGCCTCTTTCTGGTTGTAGCAGACGGCTTCCATGCAAGGTGTTCTTCCCCAATAGTTCTGGACATCTACTTGACTTCCCGAAGCCATAAGAAGGTCGATAATGTCAACTCCTCCATTTCTGGCCGCATAGTGGAGGGCCATATCACTGTTTCTATCTGTTATGTTTAAATTGCAGTTAGCCCGTATCAGCTTTAGCACAGCATCTGTCTTAATGTTTCGAACGGCCTTCATCAAGGGAGTTTTTGAGGTGATGTCCTGACTATTCACGTCAGCTCCTCGTCGGATCAGCACGTCCAGAATCTGGCAGTAGCCATCGTCAGCGGCATAGTGACATGGAGAGTTCCCAAATGTGTCTTTTGAATCAAGTTTTGCTTTCGCTCCGATCAGTAGAATCATACATGCCATTCTGTGATTGAGCACTGCAAAGTGTAATGCGGTTCGGCGTAAAGTAGTAGTAGTCTGGTTGACGTCACACTTTGATTCGATGAGATACTGCAACATGTATGTGTACCCGCGATAAGACGTGAGGTGAATTGGACACAGGTCAGCATGATTTTTTTTGCGTACTTCGACAAACTTGGCATTAAGATCAATTTTATATTGAGTTACAAGGCGTTTCAGCTGGGCCAACTCATTGTTCAAGACAGCATCATAGAACTCCAGTCCTGCCATTTGGGTTCGAAGTAACATTATGGAAATTTCAGAATTATCTACTTGAATACAACAGAGGAAAGATTGCAGATAAACAAAAATTAAACAGTCTTCGTGATTATTAGAATCTTGTAACTGTAACCAGTACAGTGGTAGATTTTGGATGCTATTTGGTCCTCAAAACAAAACAACCCAGCCTTGGGGAGTAATAAGTGCTGAGAAGGAAAAGAGATGTTATATAATTATTAAACTTTTAACACTCTTTTGAAATGTGTGCATTTATTATGACTGGCAATTGTTTCAAAATGCTATCTAGAAATGACAGCTGATTGGAAAGAAATGAAAGAAAACTGGGATAAATTATCACAGAAAAAGAACATATCAAACAATGTCAGTAATGTTTGAATATAAACGACTTTTTAATCAAAGTTAATGTTCCTTGTTTAATTAATAAACCGCAAAGAAATTGAATCAGAGAGGGTTATGTAGAAAATAAAAATAAAAAAAATAGTGTTTTTTATCTTTTTTTTTTTTTCTTTCTTTCTGGTATCGGAGCGAATAATTTTATTTAAATTTCTATTTTTATTTTAGTTGAACGGCTGTAGTTGCAGCAAGAGTTAAATGGAGTTGCTGAGTTTCCATTTCGTTCATCTGTCGACTTATGGATGTCGGAGAAAGGGTTTTCAAAAGGGGACAGTTGTCATTCGCCAAGGAACAAAGTGGCGACACAAGAAATCTGTATCCATTAATTAAAAAGAAAAAAAAGTATAAAAGAAATTTTTTTTTTTTTCGTTACTGTTGAAAACTGAGTAATAAGCCTGGTGAAGTTGGGTTGCCCCTGCCTATCAATTGTGGGCAGGGGTTTGGCTTTCGTGTAGGGGTCAACCAATAGGCAAATAACAGACGGTTTTGTGAGTGATATACGGTCATGACGTAGGATAGGGCCGTTCTCAGACAGTACATGACAGACAAACTAGAAATTATTAAAATTTTACAATTAAAAAAACAAAAAACAAAACATATTCTATCTCACCTGAAATTTGTATCTTCGAGTAGATAGAGATCACACGTCTAAAATGTTTACCAAAAAAAAAAAAAAGAATTAATAAAAATAATAACAATTTAAGTGGAAAGTACTGGACATTTATACAGGTCACTGCCTTATTTCTGGAAACAGAAGAGGAAAAAAACACATTCTCCCTCACTCACTCTCTCATTGTTCGATGCTGTTTCTCTCCGACTCTCCTTCCTCTCTTACTGTCTTTCTGTGGCGCTCTGAAAAACGTAAACACCAAAACAGGTGCCTTTGGTTGTTGACAGATGAAGTGACGTAATGTTTGTTAATAGGCCAAAGAAAGATGAAGCCCACAAATCTTCTCTGACACAAAATTGTCAAAAGGCTGAACCTTTTTTTTTTAACTTATCTTTCAGATTATCTTTTTTTCCCGGATAGAACCCCGTGCATCCACTTCGTATTCCTTTTTCGCATCATTACAGCGATCATTTATTATTATAATGATATCTGAAAGCGAGGCTACTTTCAAGGGAGGCTACTCTTGTATTCTTTATTACGTCTTATTTTCCCTTAGATTCTTAGATTCAATACTAATTCAGATTAACTAAGTACGACACAAGGCCAAATATATAAAAATGTGTAGCGATATTTAAAAAAAAAAAGCATTCAAAATTCAAGCTTTTAGTAGAACTATATTAACTAATATTTCTTCTTCTTTTTTTTTTTTTACAACATAAGACACTTTTACTTAGAATCAGAAAAAGGCAACTGAAATTAAAGAAAGAGGGCTTGGAGAATTTTACACGCACAGATTGGAAGTAAGATCGACAGAGGAATCGACTTAACGAGCTTGTGTAAATGGACGGTAGAACAGGGATAAGGAGAGATATCAAAAAGACTAGTTTTACTAAGTGCTACAAAAGATAGGAAGTTGTGGAGAACCATGATCGTCTATGTCCTGACGGGACATGGTAAAGAAAAGAGTTCTGGTATGAAGACCTATTTTTAAACTTTCATATAGTGTTTGACCCCAGTTTGGGGATTAACTATTTGCACATAGGTGGGGCCCTAATAGGTGCTACCATCCCAGGTCAGGGTGGACCTGGGAAGACCAGCAATTAAGAGATGGTGCCACGCTCCTCAAAACCTGATCAGAGGCCTTGCTGTCGGATGTAGTTTTTCATCTTACTCAGGACGCAGATGTAGCTTATTGTCATACCCAGGACAGAATACTCTTGGGAATCTATCTCTTCAAAGGCTATGGGTAAATAGCCTGACAGACTGGGTTTTATAACATCTGGTGGCAACCGATATAGGAAAAGATAAATTCTGAATTCAAAACCTCTAAATATAGGTAGGGTATTCTTGGCTCTGTAGCCATGGTTGGCAACCAGACTAGGAGAAAGACAACTCTGAATTCAAATATGGAGCTGGAGTCATTGAGACAGTCTGATGTCATGTTTCATTCTGGCAACTCCAACAATGACACCGGTGTCATAAAACAATCCATACATTCAGTTCAAAGTAAAAATAAAATCATCCTTGATAATGGCTAAAAGTATAGCCAAAATTCCTCGAACATACAGAACATTTGGTCATGGGCACCTCGAGGCAGTGTAATGGTTATCAAGCTTGTCTCGCTAGAACAATTACGACTGAGTAGTGAGTTCGATCCTCACTGGGTGCCCCTACTTTCGGCCTTGTGCCACATCCAAGCTATGCTTGGAAAATCACTACAGACATCCAGTCAATTAAAGTTAAAATGAAAAAAAAAAAAAAAACCTAACTGCAGTACTTTGTCATTCGTTTTTTTAATGATACTTATATATGTGTGTGTGTGTATATATATACATTTGTATTGAAGGTGTTCAAGTTGTCTGAAGATCATGTAAGCATGAAACTTGGGCCATCCTTTCATAGGAATTAACAATGTCAAGTGTTTTTTGCTCTGTCTAGGTAGTCGAGGTGTTGGACATTTTACTGAGTAGATAGGTGTTTGTCTTTAGGTCTTTTTTCATTAAGAGTATTTATTAGGTTGCTGCAAAAATAATGCCGTTTTCTCACATATGTTACTATGTGAGAAAACGACTTTATTTTTGCACCAACCTAATAGTTACTTTGGCATGTTTTCCATTGGTTCCACCAATGATTTTGTTTTTTCTTTAATATAATTAATATAAGCAAATATATGGATAGATCCAACAGTATGAAGAAAATATACGGAAAAAAACAAACAAAAATCCTTATATGCAATTATGCTGTTTTAATGTTAATATGTCAACGTCGGACGTCTCGGTCTAATAAACCATCTTCAGGACATATTCATAAAATATAATTAACATTATCAATTCAACACGACAAAGACGATGGACATAAGAACAAGACTGGTATTTATTGGTACAAAAAGTACAAATTGTGGCACAAGGCCAATAAAGGGGAGGGGTAGAGGCTGGTCAACACTAACTATCTTATACCTAGCTAATCAGATTCGCGACCCATTCGTACATTACATTTTACACATTCACCAAAAGAACTCGTCCATCACCAAACAATCCTTCAACCACCATAATACCACGTGCTCTCAAGGGAGACCTACCAAAATCGCGCCCCATACCATGAAAATTCTAATGATATATATATATACAATTCTAATAATGATAAAATGAGAGGGGAGGGAAATGAACCCAATAATAAACTTAAAATAAACACAAATACAAACTAAACATAATTGATGTTAGTAGGGACCGTCCAACCCATAAAACAGAGAGTCCGCTGTATTCTGCCCAGGGGACAAAATCAAGAGACGCTCTCGCTAAGGGAGTGGGAAAAAGTATAAAATATTAGGCTGGAATGGGAAAATATAAAACTGACCCAGTCGCGATGAAAATGGGGCGGGGGTCAAAACAAAGTGGGGAGGATGGCAATCTCGACTTGGATCATAACCGAAGAACGGCCGGGATGCAGGCCAGGAACAACACTTACTCACATTAACTAGGTACACTGAAGCTTGTCTAACCTAACCAAGGGGAGGGTTCCGCAGGAAGCCATCCCGATGTGCAAAAGGTTGACCTAGAAGAGAAAATCAAGGCTAGCCCCGTTCACACGAAGCAAGCTAGCTTCTTTTACCCACCTTTCGCTAAAGACTGTCGAATGCAATCGTTTTCTATCCGATCTAATCTTCATCTTGAGCTGATGCTCAAAGAATCGAATCAGATCCGAATGAGAAAGACAATTGCCTCGCAAGACTTCCTCCTTTCGCGTCGTCCAAATCACCATTCGAGCCGTGGCCATCAGCGTCAGAAACACCATCCGTTTCATCCCGGAATACGGGGGCGACACATTGTCACACGCGTATGCGCGATCAATGGACACAAGCTGTTCGGGAGCGAGACGAGCCGTCAGCTCGCCGACATGGTCCCATAAGGGGCGGACCTGGGGGCAATGGTAGAAGGCGTGCGCAGCCGTTTCTTCTAAGCCAAGGCCACACCGTTCACAGTCTGGCAAATCCGCCAAGCCCCATATGAAAGCCTTGTCGTTGAGAGGCAGCCGATTCCGAGCCAATCGCCAGCTAAGCGAAAACTCAGGGTTACTGAGGTAATCCGCCGCTGGCGCCCAAGACCAGTAGGAGCAATACTCCTCCTCCGACAAGCCGAGCGTATCTCGTAGGAGATCCTTCGCGGGCCTCTCCACTAATTCACGATAGAAGACCTTCCTAGGCCGAGAAAGGTCACTGGACCGGGGAACGGCCCTCAAGGCCGACCGACACTCGCGAAGGAAAACCGATTGATCCCGGGGTTTACGACCGCGCTCAACCCGCGAGATGGGGGGACTGCGGATCACAAACTCGTTTGTGCCCGGGTGGCGTTAGACAATAGGCCTAGAATGGCTGGGTACTGGAAGTTCAATCTGTCTTTACTGGACAGGCGGGACTTCCAGGAGCAGCTAACTAGACTAGTGCAGCGGGAGCTAGTGGGGGCGGTTATCGGGAATAGGTGGTGGGAACGCCTTAAATGTAGGATTAGGTCCTTCATTACTGATTTCAGCAAACGGCTCGCTCTAGATAGAGCTGAAAAGGTGAAGACGCTTAAAGCTAGTTATTCCCGGGCGGTGGCTGGGGGGGGGGATCCCCTAGAGATAGCCTTAGCTAAGGAGGCTCTGGATCGATCGAATAGCGAGCGGTACATGGGTCAGGTAATTAGACATAAGTTAAGCAAGATGTCTTCCGAAGCCGTGAACTTGGGCGCAGATCTGCGCTGGGAAGAGGTCCGTCGAGGTGGCGATCGTTACATTCGTGAAGTCAAATCCCCGGAGGGGCGTACTCTTCGGGCCACTGACGACATGTGCGGAGCGTTTCGGCGCCATTTCGAGAACCGGTTTACCAAGGAGCCTGGTCTCCGTGAGGAGGAGTTTCGTAGCTATTTGGCTGACTTTCCTCGGCTTTCGCCGACTGAAGCGGCTAGCTGCGAGGGAGAGATTACGGAGGGCGATGTCTACGCGGTTTTGAAGAAGGTCGGCAGAGGCAAGTCGCCCGGTCTGGATGGTTTGCCCTATGAATTGTACTTGAGGCTGTCGCACATCTTTGTTCCAATTTTGACTGCAGTGTTCAACAACTGGTTTCGGTCGGGGTCCATCCCCAACCAGATCACCAGGGGTGTGATCACTCTGTTGAAAAAGGGCAAAGGTGGTGGGGGGAACCTAGATGATTACAGGCCCATAACTCTGCTAAACACAGAGTTAAAGATTATGGCCAAGATCCTGCAGGAGCGTTTGCAGTCAGTTGCCGAGTCTCTGTTGGGACCTGAGCAGACTTGTTCTGTGAGGGGCCGAACAATTCAGAGCAACGCTGGATTAGCCTCCTGTATCGCTCCCCCAGTGCGGTGGTACAGGTGAACGGAAGGCTGTCGGACGCGTTCGTGCTGTCTAGGTCGGTTCGTCAGGGTTGTCCGCTGTCGCCTCTCCTTTATGCTTTGGCGTTGGAGCCTCTCCTTCGCCGGCTGAAGGACGAGACCGGCAGTCCGGCCCTACGTGGAATTGCCGTTCCTGGAGGGTCTCGAGCCAGGGTTTCCGCGTACGCCGATGACGTATCTGCTTTCGTGTCGTCCCGAAACGACATTGAGGTGGTACAGAAGGCGCTTGATCGGTACGAGAAGGTGACAGGGGCCAAAATAAACCGCGACAAGTCGTCCGGCTTGCGGTTAGGTGCCTGGAAGGGGGTCGCTCTTCCGGGCCGCTTCGGTTGGACAGACGGTCCTGTCCGCATTCTTGGAGTGTGGTTTGGGCCTGACCTCCAGCTGGAGAAGAATTGGTCTGAAGTACGAGCAAAGGTCGATTCCGCCGGTCAGACTTGGAATCGACGGAGGTTGTCCGTGAAGGGCAGGGCGGAGGTGTGTGCTACATACATTTTCCCCCTGATTCTTTATCGATTGTCCGTACTTCCTCTCTGTAAGACTCACAAGAAGGCGCTCGAGCAATCGCTATCCTCCATTTTATGGAGGGGACGCGGGAATCGGGTCGACAGACGAGTCTGCACTAAACGTCCGTGTCATGGGGGGCTGGGAATGCCGCACCTGCCGAGTCACATTCGTGCCTCTAGGTTGGCTTTCCTACGCCGTGCATTGACTGGAGGAGATCCGATTCTGGAGGGGATTGTTAGGGACGCGTTCCCTGGCCTTACCATCAGTCCCCCCATCTCGCGGGTTGAGCGCGGTCGTAAACCCCGGGATCAATCGGTTTTCCTTCGCGAGTGTCGGTCGGCCTTGAGGGCCGTTCCCCGGTCCAGTGACCTTTCTCGGCCTAGGAAGGTCTTCTATCGTGAATTAGTGGAGAGGCCCGCGAAGGATCTCCTACGAGATACGCTCGGCTTGTCGGAGGAGGAGTATTGCTCCTACTGGTCTTGGGCGCCAGCGGCGGATTACCTCAGTAACCCTGAGTTTTCGCTTAGCTGGCGATTGGCTCGGAATCGGCTGCCTCTCAACGACAAGGCTTTCATATGGGGCTTGGCGGATTTGCCAGACTGTGAACGGTGTGGCCTTGGCTTAGAAGAAACGGCTGCGCACGCCTTCTACCATTGCCCCCAGGTCCGCCCCTTATGGGACCATGTCGGCGAGCTGACGGCTTGTCTCGCTCCCGAACAGCTTGTGTCCATTGATCGCGCATACGCGTGTGACAATGTGTCGCCCCCGTATTCCGGGATGAAACGGATGGTGTTTCTGACGCTGATGGCCACGGCTCGAATGGTGATTTGGACGACGCGAAAGGAGGAAGTCTTGCGAGGCAATTGTCTTTCTCATTCGGATCTGATTCGATTCTTTGAGCATCAGCTCAAGATGAAGATTAGATCGGATAGAAAACGATTGCATTCGACAGTCTTTAGCAAAAGGTGGGTAAAAGAAGCTAGCTTGCTTCGTGTGAACGGGGCTAGCCTTGATTTTCTCTTCTAGGTCAACCTTTTGCACATCGGGGTGGCTTCCTGCGGAACCCTCCCCTTGGTTAGGTTAGACAAGCTTCAGTGTACCTAGTTAATGTGAGTAAGTGTTGTTCCTGGCCTGCATCCCGGCCGTTCTTCGGTTATGATCCAAGTCGAGATTGCCATCCTCCCCACTTTGTTTTGACCCCCGCCCCATTTTCATCGCGACTGGGTCAGTTTTATATTTTCCCATTCCAGCCTAATATTTTATACTTTTTCCCACTCCCTTAGCGAGAGCGTCTCTTGATTTTGTCCCCTGGGCAGAATACAGCGGACTCTCTGTTTTATGGGTTGGACGGTCCCTACTAACATCAATTATGTTTAGTTTGTATTTGTGTTTATTTTAAGTTTATTATTGGGTTCATTTCCCTCCCCTCTCATTTTATCATTATTAGAATTGTATATATATATATATCATCATTAGAATTTTCATGGTATGGGGCGCGATTTTGGTAGGTCTCCCTTGAGAGCACATGGTATTATGGTGGTTGAAGGATTGTTTGGTGATGGACGAGTTCTTTTGGTGAATGTGTAAAATGTAATGTACGAATGGGTCGCGAATCTGATTAGCTAGGTATAAGATAGTTAGTGTTGACCAGCCTCTACCCCTCCCCTTTATTGGCCTTGTGCCACAATTTGTACTTTTTGTTCAAATAAATACCAGTCTTTTTCTTATGTCCATTGTCTTTGTCGTGTTGAATTGATAATGTTAATTATATTTTATGAATATGTCCTGAAGATGGTTTATTAGACCGAAACGTCCGACGTTGACATTATATTAACATTAAAACAGCATAATTGCATATAAGGATTTTTGTTTGTTTTTTCCGTATATTTTCTTCATATATATATATATATATATATATATATCTCCATAATAAACACATATAAAATTGCGCTGAAAGTGTGGGGAAAATGCTTTTACTCATGCATAATACACACCGCTTGTTTGGCAATCAAACCCTATAAATTGTACTTCTCCAGTTTCATTATGGCCAGTGTTTCCTACTCTTATTTAAAAAAATGTTTTTAAGCATAGATTAATATTATTCTGATTTAGGTTTTGATAATTCTTATTTTATTTTAAGGCAATTTTAAAAAAATTTTTTTTTTGTACTTAATACTGCATAATACGCACCCTTGATTTTGCTAATTATTTTTTTAGAAAAAAATGGATATTATACATAGGGAATTACTGTATATATATTTAAGAAACATCAGGTATTTTTACATATAGTGCTCAATATTAAAAATATTAAAATAATACTAAAAATAGAGCATTAATAATATTATATAGAAAGATTACTTAACTTTTAAATATAAATTTATATATATATATATTACTTAACTTTTAAATATCAATTTAGCTATTTCAAAAATAAAAGGGTGGGAACTATATGCCAATCTAGTAGCAGGCTTAAATTCATGTAGTTGAGACATCAACTAAAAAAGCTTGTCAGAACAGTTACCGTATTTGTAGAAAAGACAGAGGGAAGAAAGTGACTGTAGTCGAGATGCCAAGTTAGGATCAATTATATTGCAGATCCTTCTTTGGATTTTGTCAAGAAACTCGAGATGAGTAGCAGAAGCACCAGATCAGATATAGCAAAAGCATTCAATGTATGGACGAATGATAAATTTATAAATGTGCAGGATATATTCGACGAGAAAAACCTTCTGGCACGACACAATGACTCAAATTTCAAGTCAGTTGAAAATGTGAAACCAAGAAGGTACAGTGAGACACTATCCTGGAGTCGAGCATCAGTCATGCTGATGGCAGACAGGGAAGATTCTCTGTGGTGGTGAATTGAGAGCAGTTTAGTTTTGGAGTCATTAAAATTTACAAGTCATTTCTTGTCACAGTTAACCACTGATTGGAGGTTCTTTTCACAAACAGGTTAGGTTAACTTTGTCAGCTCTGGATTTGCTATTGAGACAGGAGTAAATGTTATTGTCATCTGCATAAATGCCTACTTAGGAACTGATGACATCAAGAAGATCATTGATGAAGATCAGAAACAGCCTAGGACTCAGGATAGAGCCTTGGGGAGATCCGCATTCATATGAAATGATAAGGAAGCGAGCATGTTCAAAATGACCTTCATTTTACAATTTAATAGGAATGACTGGATTAAATCAGACAGTTGTCCAGTAATACAATCACCCTGTAGTTTATGCAGAAGACTATCATGCCAAACCCTGTCAAATGCCTTCGATATATCAAGAGCCACAGCTCAGGCTTCACCATTATTATCAAGAGCTTGATATATATATATATATATATATATATATATATATTAAGTGATGGGCATTAGCACATCAATGGTAGATCTAGCAAAATGGAAGCCATATTATTTGTCAGAGACTAAGTCATAAGAAATTAGATGCTTAACCACTTCAGCATTGATTAAAGCCTCAAATACTTTGCCGAAAAGCAGCAGGAGACTAATAGAGGGGCCAGAAGATTCTCCAGAGTTCTTAAAAATAGGAACTAGAGGAGGACTTCCAAGAAGCTAGGAAGCAGTGAGGCAATAGTCGAAGAGTTTGGAGAGGATCAGATCCAGCTCAGTTGCACTCAGTAGGATCTCTGTCCTATTGATGAAATCAAGTGTGGGTACTCCAAAGGAGTTGAGTTGGAAGAGAATTTCTGAGCAAAGCATTCAACCTTATCTGCTGTAGATGTCAGAACTTACAATTGATTGAATAGAGGAGGGATTGAGGATTTCAGCAAACTCTTGCAGAGTTGCCAATAATCTCTAAAACTGAACTTGTGAGCTGTATATGTTGTTTCATTTTATCAGCAAAGAGTAACTTCACTTCTTTGAGGACAAGCTTGCACTTGATATGAGTAGAGACAAAGAAACATCTATTGCAATCAGATGTGTCTATCTGGTACAGCTGGAAGAAGTGATTCCTGTGGGCTATAGTGGCCAAGCATTGAGGTGAGAACCAAGGAGATTAACATGGTTTAACTTGGTATTTCCTTGCTGGAGGAAACCTCAAATGTGCATTTTTTAACAAGATGATTAAAAACTTCATTCCAAGGGATATAACAAAGGCAATCAGGAAACAAGTCCCAATCTGCTCAAAAATATAATACTTTGTTGTGGATTCCGGGTTGAAATTCGGTACCAATAAATAACAAACGCCAGGAATGAATATTTGAAAATAATGTACTAACGTAATAATACAAACTGGTAAAGCAGGTTAGTAGTTCCGGGAATATGGGTTAGTAGCAAATATATATATATAGTCTTTGGTATTGAAGTATTGCTGTATGACTTCTTACTGAGTCTACGTGCTCTCTCACTGTGACTCCTACAACGCTGTTACCTCACCCTCACTCTTCCGGTTACCTACAACCTTTTACTCTGTCACTCTGGACTCAACTCTTCGGTCTTGCTCTCTCGGGTCTTCACATAGCCGTAGTATATGTATATAATGGGTGAGTCCATTAATGTAAAAAGGGGAGGACCCCTCAACACTATATTTATGGGTAAATGTTTGTATGTAAATATAAATATAAAAGTGGACATTGAGGTTAACACTCAGTAGTGAGTTTGTTTTTCATACTTGAATACAATCTTCAAGCCATTATATATATGTGTGTGTGTGTGTATATGTTTCATTTTAAGACAACAGACAAGGTACTACAATTAAGCTTCACATTTTTCTTGTGTTTGAAAAAGTGTTTTCTTTTTTGACACAGAGTGTGTAGAAACTGTTTAAATACGTTGCACCTATCTGACCATAGCTCTATTGGAATCCATTTAAACACACACAAACTTACCAGACTCCATCTGAAACATACTAGTAGAAAATACAAACATAATAACCTCATCCATATGTAAAAAAAGATTAAAAATAATGGAAGCCTTAATCAAAAAATCAAGCCAACACTTAATAATATTAACTATGAACACAGCCACAATGTGCTGTGTTCGGCAAATAAAACATCCACATAACTAAAAACATACACACAACACATACACACCATTAAAAAGCAAAAATATAATCATTCTTGATAATAGCTAAAAGTATAGCTGAAAACACTCAAAATTATAGAACACGTGGATAGTTTCTACACACTCTGTGTCCAAAAAAGAAAATACTTGTGTGAACACAAGAAAAATTAAATAAAAATCTTAATCGTAGTACTTTAACTGTTGTCTTTAATGAATCATGTATAAATGAAGGATTGCTGCCTAAATACACAAACTTAAATTTGGTTGTGCACTCTTGGAAGATAAGAGCAAATTTGTAAACAATGACTATTACTACTAACATTACAAGGCACTTCCCCTTCCTTGAATTGAACTCTCACAGTCATTGGCATGATTATTCACAGAATGAGTACATAGAAGTTCACCTTTCTTTCAACTGTGCGCTGATGGCTTAAGAGGAAATTCTCTGACTGTTGATGAATCAGTCAAGTTTCAATCCTGGTTTGAAGCAATCAAAATATTTAGCCACACTGATGAGCTGTGATACAGCAAAACACTCTGTCTGTGGATGTCATTATATATATATATATATATATATATATATATATATATATAATAAACATAAAACATTAGGCAGCATATAATTTACATACAAAGAAATAATCACACATAGAATCAATCAGAAATATTAATGCCATTAATGGTGACATCCGTCACTAGAAACATAATATATGCATTAAAATACTGTTAATCCATAGAGTGAAGTGATCCTCGTCGAAACCATTGATGTCTGTAGTTTCCAGTTTATTTGATGTTAAAATGCTAGTACTTACGAATAGTCCTCTATTCACCATCAGGCATGTGTTTTTTTTCCTTATAAAATCAAAAACTTGAAGACGAAATACTTGTTTGTCGACCGAAAGATGTTTTTTGAATGTCTGCTATTAATGACGGTTAGGAACAATTTCGGAACGTGCAAAGACACAACGCTAAGTTTTTCAAAATTTTAAGTGAGAATTTTATTTAAATATTTGTTGTGATGTGTTAAATCCACTGAATACACTTGTAAAAATAGAATACGTGCCTGAGGATGAATAGGGGACTATTCGTAAGTACTAGCATTTTAACATCAAATAAACAGGAAACTAGACATCAATGGTTTCGACGAGGATCACTTCACTCTATGGATTAACAGTATTTTAATGCATATATTATGTTTCTAGTGACAGATGTCATCATTAATCGCATTAATATTTCTGATTGATTCTATGTGTGATTATTTCTTTGTATATATATATATATATATATATATATATATTATTCAAGTCAAAACAGATATAGTTAAGTGAAGTAATAAAGCAAAAAATTCACAAAGAATTATTTCCACATGCAAAAGGGATACACTCAAGTGGTTATAATGTTCTGACTTCAAGACAAGGAATAACAAGAAATATGGAGGTTAGGTGGGTTTCTTGTTGATCATTTAATACCAAATCCTGTTTATATAAATATATATATCATTTATCTGCACATGGTTAAAGTGATTCCACGTGTTTGGTGATTTATATTTTTGGGTACATGGAAATGTTATTTGGATTGGTCTTTTCAAAAAGCTCTTTCAGGTTGTCGACCTGGTAATGTTTGGAATGGATTTCATTGAAATCAATCCATTTCATCAATATATGTTCCACTGTAAATGGTGCAGGTCAGCCAACACAGAATAGAGAATCTTCCCCTTTAAGCAGATATGAGTGTGTTATGTATGTGTAGCCTTTGTGGAGTCAAGCAAGGGTTAATTCCTCCTTTCTCACTTTTCTGTAATTCTGGTAGGTCATGATTGTTGGTTGAATCTTTTTTAGTTTATTGTTAAAGCAGTTATTCCAGAGAGTTTGCCATTTGTTTGTTAGAAACCTATTAATTATTGGTTTCAAATCAGTGTATGGAATTTTGGTGTTTGTTTTGTTACTGAACAGTGATCTTTTGGTGCCTTATCCACTTTTTCATTTCTACAATTGCCAATATGGCTCAGTATCCAACAGAAGATGATCATTTTTGTGTTACAGAGGTTGTTGATTCTGTTACTAAGTTGAGTAATTAGTGAATTTTTCATGCTTTTATTTTGTAGTACTTCAAGTGAGGATTTCGAGTTGGTACATTTCATGTTGAGGCACAGTGGAATAATGGCTAGTGGCTCAGATTGAGGAATCAGAGAGCCAAGTTTGAATTCCAGTCAAATCCATTACATTCACTTACATACTAATACCCTTACAAAAGGTATGTATCCTTGTCTTCTCCCCCCAGCTATGGGTAAATAGCAGGATGGACAGGTTTCTATAGCCTTGGATTGCAAATGGTCTACGAGAAGGACGACTCTGAATTAAAAACCTGCAGAGGGTTGTTTGGGGACCTTGTGGCCCTTCAAAAAGTGTGGATGGTTCTGCACAAAGCCTTCACCACTATATATGGAAGCATGGTGGAGTAATGGATAGCAGCTCAGATTGAGGTATCAGAGAGATGAGTTTGAATTCCAATTGAATCCATTACATTTACTAATGTGCTAATATCCTTGGGAAAGGTATAAATCCTCTTCTTCTTCTCCTCCAGCTATGGGTAAATAGCAGGACAGACCGGGTTCTATAGCCTTGGGTGGCAACTGGTTTACTGTAGAAAGAAATGGCAACCTACTGCAGGAAAAATTTGCCTCAGTATTGTATCAAAAGATACATGATCGCCTCAGCATGTATCACACATGGCACATAACTGACTGACATTTCATGAATTTGATTGATCTGCTGTTATTGATTACATTCAGTGCCAGATCAATGGCTGTTAACTCAGTGATGTAAATTGATGCAGTGCTAGGAAGTCCCTTTGTGCATTCTTTGTTGCCATAAATGGCTGCCCTTCCCACTGCATCTTCAACTTTAGATTCATCTGTGTATATATATATATATATATATATATATATATATAGTCTGAACTCGCAGTATAACTTGTCTTTGACCAGGTGTTTCATTACTGGAAATTTTTGCTGTTCAGTTGGAGCAGTTGAAGTTTAAAGTCAGCCCACCTGCAAATCAATAGTAACAACAATTGACTGCAACTGAGGCACATGCCCAAATTGGGTGGGGTTAACAATTTGAATCGGGGTGACCCTGAAAAGGGCTGTTTTTGTTTTCTAAATCTTGAAAGGAAGGAACCTCTTCTATGGACCATGATAATAATAATATACAATAATTTTTTATTTATAAATTTTTTTTATAATTCTAATAATCTTTTGCTTTAGATTTCAACTCTCTAAATTGATTGTATGCTGTTTTTTACAGACATTAAATTTTGCCTTTGATTTTTGCACAAAGTGTAAAAAAACGTTTTTTTTTATTTTTCACCTTCAAGGTTCTAATTTTTTCCAGCCAATTTGGACTTGAAACCGGCGCTGAAGAATTACCTATCGAACAAAAAAAAAATTAATCGAAATCGGATGAAAACTGGAAACGCACAAACAGCATCCAAACAACAAGTATAAAATTTGTTTCAATTGTCAGGATGAAGTTTTGGAGATGGTTGATTTGGTGTGTGTGATTAGAGTCACATTTTTGTTTCACTGGTGAGCTCCTCGATACAGAAACTGAAGGGTTTAATCGTGTTGAGCTTTTCCTCAAAGAGGGTTTTGTATTGTTTTAAATACACAATCATAAGCAGGATCTGATGGGTATGACGATAATTTTATAAAATATTGGAGTGCTAATTTTTTTCTTCTCAATGATAGGGGCACTTCATCTGCTTCAGTATACAGACATTCCATAGAAAACATGCTAAAAGTGCCTAGTGCAAGTCTCAGCCTACACTGATGAATTCTTTCTAATTTTTTGAGGTATGAATGTCTTGTGGCACCATAGATGAAACAACCATAGTCAAGTTATGATCTGAAAATTGTTCTATAAATTTTTAGAAGTGATTTCTTATCAGCTCCCCAGTGAGCTATAACTCTGAGTAGGCTGATTGCCTTGTAACATTTTTGTCTTAAGTAATTTACATGGGGGATGAAAGACAATTTCTATCAAATATAATGCCGAGAAACTTATATTTATCTGTTATTAGTATTTCCTTTCCATTCAGCATTAAACATGCATCATTGTAAATTTTTGAAGGTTGCAGAAAGGCATACACTTCATTCTGGTTTGAGAAAATTGAAAACCATTTTGTTCAGTCCATTTGCTGATCTGATTTAAACACAGTTGCAATTTGCGCTCTGTCAGGTACATGTGTTTTGATCGGCAACATATTAAAAAGTCATCCACATACAGTGAGCAATCAATTCAAGGATTGACGTTTTTAATAAAGTTATTAATTTTGATATTGAAAAAGGTTACTGGCAGATGCTTCCTTGTGGCACACCATTTTCCAGCTCTTAAGTCAGAGAGAGTGGTTTCCATGTGTACTTTAAGGTTACTGGCAGGATGCTTCCTTGTGGCACACCATTTTCCAGCTCTTAAGTCAGAGAGAGTGGTTTCCATGTGTACTTTAAAGTTCCAATTGTTTAGGATACAGTTTTGAATACAGAGTGGCATTCTGCCTTTCATTCTGAGGTCTGAAGGTCTCTCATTATTCTATACTTCCATGTGGTGTCATAGGCCTTTTCCAAGTCAAAGAAAATTGCAATTAAATGCTCTTTTGTAATGAATTTATCACTTATGAAGATGTGAAGTTCTCTTGTTTGATCAAATGATCAGTTGTACTTCTTTTGTTCCTGAAACCTGATTGTAATTAAAGTTCAACAAAATGTTATAATTATCTGGTTTTTAGGTTTTAAAAAATTAATGTCATTTGTTGAAAAATTAGTCATGCCATATTTTGTTTCATTTCACAAGTGGCAAATTTTTTTACTACTGTTTGTGACCATTAATGCTTTTAAGAAACAGAAAAATATTTGTTAGCAACAAAGAAAAGGGTGCTGAACAGTTATGTAATGTCAATCCTTCTATATGGTAGTGAATGCTGGACAATCTCCTCATAGATGAAGAAGAGACGTGAAGCAACAGAAATGTGGTTCTACAGAAGTATGCGGAAGCAGGGCTAGTGTGTACTACTTACAAAACCAGGTAGCTGAGAGCCTGATTGGCAACCCCAGGTAGTGCTTTGTGACCCACACTATATTATCAACGTTTACTTTTTTCTACTTATATTTATATGTAACAAATTAAAGGATGAAAAATTTTCAGATTTTAACTTCATTCTGGGGTCATTTTTTGTCCAAATCTGTGAATTTATTGTGTCCATGCTAATCTTGAAAAAACACTATAAAAATTCACTATTTTTTATCCATAATGTTGAATGTATTAAAATTATTCAACTTTTTAATAAAAAAATCTCAAGTTGTTAAAAATTGACACAAAATATTGTTGATTTATTTTAGATATTATGACATGACTCTAATTTGTATTTTGATACATTTTATTTATTTTCAATTTTTCTAGTTGAGTTGTTCACCTTTATTACATATGATCCATTATTGCACATAATTAGGTTACAATAAAATTTAATATTAAAAATTACTGCAAAACATTGTTGATTTAAGATGGAATGATCTATTATGACATGACTCTAATTTGTATTTAGATACATTTTATTTATTTTCAATTTTTCTAGTTGAGTTGTTCACCTAAATTGCATCTGATCAAATTATTGTGCATATCATAAATGGCAGTATGGTAATTATGGATTCTGTGGAATGCATAAGACCCTTGCACTGGCCCTATGCTGAGAATACCATGGACTGAACATTTGAGGGAAACAAAGTTTTAGAGAAAAATCAAAACAAAAAGGAAAATTATGCTTAACATTAGGAAGTGATAGTTGAAATTTTAAGGGCAAAATGAAGAAAAGAGGGCTTAGAAAATCTGATGCTCACAAGACAGATTGAACAATATCCTCTGTAGGTTCAATGAAAGGTTACTCAGATCAACAATACCTGAAGAAGTAAAAGAGGTTATAATGGCCAAAATAGTTGTGATGATTGTTTTTTTTTTACAGTGATGTTTATCCTGTACAAGGCGCAAGAACCATTCAAGGTAGAGAGGTACAGACTAAGAAGCACCATTCCAAGCAAGGGGATAATGTCACCAAGATGCAAGGGGCCACTGGAAGTAAAAGAAAAGGAAAAGACTTTAGCGGGACCAGGAAACCCACTCCTAAAGAGGAAACAAGGGATAAAACTCTGCCTCTGTTCAAAATAACAGGGAGGAGTGTGAACTGGACAACAGGCAAACCTATCTACTCCTATTCAGGAAAAGAAAATGTAAATAAATAGTAAATAAAAGTTTAGAGTTTTAGGCAGAGACATTAGACGTATAGAGTTGAAATAGACATTAGAAGGAGCCGGAAACCTGGTCTGTACTGAGATGGGGGGACCACTTGGCAATACCCGGTGCTGTAAGCTTAGATGTGTGGGTTATTTAACGAATAATAGCTCAGAATTGTTAATCAGGGAACTGAGTTTCAATTCCCATTGGGTTTGTTATATTCATTTATGCACAAATAGTTTGGGGAAAAGTATGAATTCACGTCTACTCCCCCCAGCTAATTTACGAAAAGTATGAATTCACGTCTACTCCTCCCGGTTAATTAGTAAGATTTGCATCACTAAATCATTATTATCTTGAAATAAAGTCTTAGAATTTAAAAATATTTTCTGGCTTTAAATAACCTGCAAAGGGTCGATAAGTGCTAGAAAACAAATCAATTAATCAATCAATAAAATATTGACTAGCTACACAGGCATGTCTTAAATTTATTTACATTCTCTGGAATATAAATGTATAAAACTATGGTGGCCACAAAGTGAGAGATCAGTTTATATATTGATTTTAATATAAAATTGATTCCCCACATTATATCCACCTTATAATTTCTCATTTGTTTATCAAATTTTGATTAGGTATGGATACATCTCTTCTCCTGCAGATATGGGTTAATTAGTAAGATTTGTATCATTAAAACATTATTCTTCCCTTTCCAATCTCACAATCTAAAAGTATTTTCTGGCTTTAAATAACCTGCAAAGTGTTGATAAGCCATAGAAAACAAACTCTTCTGCTAGAGTATTCTCATATCTGATGGGCACAATGGCCAAAACCTGATAAATATATAATAGCAACAAAGGTGCGGACAAGACTGTTAATAAAATAAAGAACTTAATTTATATAGTTTATCTAGAAAACAGGGAATCCATCATTCCTATGATTAAATTCATTGTCAAAACAAAGTGGACATTTCAGTCCATCCAATAAAATCAATGTCACGGCTCAGTCCGTTCTCTATCTCTCAAATGTTCCCCTTTTGTATTCACTGCCAACCAAGATCTCCTGTTGAGTGCAAAAGTATATGTGAAGTCAGGCAAATGAAATCCAGCTTCTCATCACAAAAGGGACTTTTTTTCTTTTTTCTTTGCATAAAAGTTAAGTAAATATTTAATGGTTTCCAGAATGGTTTTGGAGAGATGTATTGCTGTTATTTTTTTACTATAAAAACATATTTTCATACTTTCATAGTGTTTTGAACCCAGTTTATGCTTTCATAGTGTTATTTGCTCATAGTTGGGACCCTAACAGGTGCTACCACCCCATGTCAACAACTTCAATTAAGAGGTGGTTCCATGTTCCCCAAAACCTTCTGATCAGAGGCCTTGCTACCGGATGTAGTTTATGGTCATATCCAGGATGCACTAATCTTAGTAAATGATAATCTACAGAATTAAATTTTATTTCTAATCTAAACTTTTATTTTTCTTTACTTCCAAAAACAAAACTTGTATCATAGCAAAAAAGGCTGCGAGATTATAACATCATAGGATTTTAAATGTTTTAAGATTATAAGATTTTAGATTTTAAGATCAAAACTCTTTAAGATTATAAGTTGGTTGTTTTCTGACATATCAACACCTCTATGGGTTATTTAATGCCAAAATCTAAATATTTTGAATGCAGTTGTATGCCTTGAACTACAGATAAAGTGTATTGTTGATAATTTTATTATAAAAACGTATTGATGGATGGTTGATTTTGTTTAGTGGCATATCAACCTAAATACCAAAATCTAAATATTTTGTATGCAATTTAATGCTTTCAACTTGTAGGGGAGTTATAACTCTGAGTAAATATTTATACCTTCTCCTTAGCATATATATATATATATATATATATATATATATATACAAAAATACTCATAAAAATGATAAACAGCAAGATGTGGAAACAACAAAATGAGTATTATTTATTATCTGGTTGTTATGTGGTGTTGAAGACATGAGAGACAGTAATACTGAGTAAAATTGTGAGTTTGAGGTTGAATGTAGATCAAATATGGAATGATAAGATAAAAAATGAGAAAGTGTATACAGTCTTTCTTGTATGTTTTTTTTTTATAGACGTGCATAATGAGTATCTAGATGATTTAGTTAGAAAAATACAAGAAGTGTCTGGGATTTTCTTACCTAAATTTTTTTTTGAGTGCTAAGAGATAAAGGTTACTATTATGGCCTGAAAAAGGAAAAAGAGATGAAATTTTTGTTGATGCATGTGTTAACGACCTGTCCGTGTGAACTGCTTGTCCAATAGTGAGAACGTCACATGTTTGTGGGTCTGTAGAGGAGAAAAGTGGGGTTGATTCTGACTGGCTTAGAATGAATGAATTAATGATAATTATAATTGTTATAATTATTTTTGACACTATAATTAATTTTTATTTATTTTTATGGACATGACAAACTACAGATATTTTGTACATAATTTTATACTTTTAGAGTAAAGGTAAGTTTTTTAGATAAATAGTTTGTAGATCATAAAATGTATTGTTAGTAATTTTACTATAAATACATATTTTCTTAGTGTTGCATTGTCATTTTACTATAAAAATCTATAGTTGCTCATTTTATTATAAAAATATACTATTGACTTTTATTTAGAGGTTTACTATGTACCTATAGCTGAGGCCCTAACAGGTCTACCATCTCAGGTCAGGGTAAACTTGGGAACAATAGCAGTTAAGAGGTGGTTCCACAGTCCTCAAAACCTCCACTCTCCTGATCAGAGGCCTTTTTGTAAGATATAGTTTATTGTCATACACAGGGTGAAAGATTATAAGTAAGGTTTTGAAACTTTAGAAACAGTCTTTCTTGCAATTTTATCATCATTTCTAGCAAATGTTTCACAAGGCATTATAATTTTCGAAGGATAGGATATTTTTTAATTAATGAATCTTGTTAGTGGCTAATTCTTTTTCACTATATAATGAATAAAAGACAGTAGCATAATTTTAAACAGGAACACTGGAGCCATAGCATCAAATGCAAAATTTTTAGGGGAAAATTTGGAAAGGAAAAAAAGTAGTAGCAGTAATAATAATAAGCAATAGTATGCCACAACACAGAGTAGCAGGTGTAACAGCAAAATTGTCCAAATTGTATAAAAGCATGTGATAATTGTCCATCCCACGAAATGTTTAATATAAAAAAAAAACACTGAAATCATTGAGTTTTTTTTTCCAAGTTATCAGATAAGACGTTTAGCCATCTTGACATCATTTGTTGTAAGAATCACTGATAAACACTTACTCAGCTAAAAAGAGAACAGATTAAAATCATTTTGTGTCAGTCCCACTATGTCTTCTTGACTGAACAATGGTCAGAGGAAAAAGATCATTCAGGCCTTCAGTAATGGTACCAACATTCATAATCTGGCTTCCATCTTCAAAGTTCTTTCAAGAACCATCAAGAGAATGGTGAATAAGTTTAAAAAAGAGGAAACAATAGAAAGGAAAATGGGATCAGGAGGCCACAACAGTAAGAGGGATCATCATTTCAATTTACAGCTAAATACATTCTTATTGTTCAAAGTAGAGTCTAATAGTGTTATAAAAACCTCAGAGAATTCCAGAAAGATATCTTTAATAATTTCTAAGATACAGCTGTTCAAAGCTTAATCTAACAATTGGACAATTTTGCAGTTACACCCGGTACTGCGGTAAATGCAAACAGTTAAGCAACTATATAAGGAATTCAATCCCATTAAACATATTGTTATCCAAATAGTTTTAGATTTTACTGATTGTACAAATAAAAACTGCAAGAGAGTTTGATTTTATTGACACTTTAATGTTAGCCAATTGTGAAAGAAGTTTCTGAAAACTTAAATGAATCAAAACTTATTAGAGAACTAAGTAAAGAAAGACTAAGTAACTGAGCAATACTGTCAGTACTGTTGATTGAGGGAGATTCCATTGCAATTTCATAATGAGCCTAGAATGACTGAGTAAATTGGCAATATCGTTGCCTGGGTGGGATTCCATTGCATTTTCATAATGAGCCTAGAATGACTGAGTAAAATGACAACACCATTGACTTACAAAGATTTTAATTCAATTTCATGAGATAAATTTCATTGGAGCTAATAAAATCAAGTAAGTACAACAGTTTAAATATCTTGGAAGTCTTAACAGAGGATGGGAAATTTTGACATTAAACTCCGACAGGACATTGAGATAGGGAAAGATGCCTTTCAAAAGTTAAACAAAGCATTAAGAAATAGGAAAATTTCATTAGTAACAAACAAAAAGAGTGCTGAACTGTTATGTAATATCAGTCCTCCTTTATAGCAGTGAGTGCTGGACAATCTCCTCAAAGATGAAGAAGTGATTTGAAGCAACAGAAATCTGGTTCTACAGAATGATGGTGAGAATACCATAGAGCGACAAATGAGAAATGACAAAGTTTTAGGGTAAATGGAAACAAAAAGGAAACATATACTTAATATCAGGAAGAGAAAGTTGAAATTTCTTGGGCACATAATGAGGAAAGAGAGCTTGGAAAAACTGATACACTCAGGGACAGATTGAAGGCAAGAAGAACAGAGGAAAAACAACATGTAACCTGCTTAGTGAGCTTGTGTAAATGGATGGCAGAACATGGTTTAGGAGGGATAACAAAAGACAAAATTTATTAAGAGCTACAAAGGACAGGAAATTGTGGAGAACCATGATTGTTAATGTCCTGAAGTGAGATAGCACATAGAAGAAGAATCCTTTGCATCTTAGGTCTTTATCACATTGCTTCAGATGAAATGATAAAAAAGTTAATTCTCAGAAAGGTGTTGGAGATATGATTTTGGGGGGCTCGTTTTTTTTTTTTTTAGCAGCATATCAACTTCTATAGGTTATTTAATGCCAAAATGTAAATATTTTCAACACAATTTTATGGCTTCGATACAGATAAAATGTATTGTTGGTCATTCTTCTATAAAATGTATTGTTGGTCATTCTGCTATAAAATGTATTGTTGGTCATTCTTCTATAAAATGTATTGTTGGTCATTCTGCTATAAAATGTATTGTTGGTCATTCTGCTATAAAATGTATTGTTGGTCATTCTTCTATAAAATGTATTGTTGGTCATTCTGCTATAAAATGTATTGTTGGTCATTCTGCTATAAAATGTATTGTTGGTCATTCTTCTATAAAATGTATTGTTGGTCATTCTGCTATAAAATGTATTGTTGGTCATTCTGCTATAAAATGTATTGTTGGTCATTCTTCTATAAAATGTATTGTTGGTCATTCTGCTATAAAATGTATTGTTGGTCATTCTGCTATAAAATGTATTGTTGGTCATTCTTCTATAAAATGTATTGTTGGTCATTCTGCTATAAAATGTATTGTTGGTCATTCTGCTATAAAATGTATGGTTGGTCATTCTGCTATAAAATGTATGGTTGGCAATTTTACTATAAATATGTAATGTTGGCAATTTCTTTTATTTAAAAAATGTATAGCTGGAATTTTCACCATAAAAATGTATTTTTATATTTTCATAGTTTATAAATATACAAACTTCAACAATTTTTCTTGATCAATCATATTTGCTCATGAAACATATCTTAAAATAAACAATGATAACACATAATGAAATAGATAATGAATCCATTTCATTGTATGTTGTCATTGTTTACGTTAAGATACGTTTCATGAGCAGATATGATCAAGTAAGAAACAGTAATTTGGACTTTGCTAACCAGACACTTCTCTTTAGCTGAATGGTAGGGCATGTCAGATCAAATACTTCCATAGTGTTTTGCTTTTGTATGGGGGTTCACTATTCACCCATTGCTGGGACCCTAACAGGTTTTAACATACCAGGTTAGGTTGAACCTGGGAACAACAGCAGTTAAGAGATGGTCCCACACTCATCAATACCTCCAATCTCCCGATCAGAGGCCTTGCTGTCAGATGTAGTTTATCATCATACCCAGGACTACAGAGATATGAAGAGTGTTGACAATCAAGTTAGATAAATAACCAAGATACAATATAGTATGAAGACAAAAATAATTCAGTGAAAGAAGAAAAGGAAATAAGCATTCACATTCAGATATGACTAAATGTGGTTTGGCAACTGTTAGTCCCTGTCAGTGGTCTTTGTGTTCACGCTCTGATGACAGGGAAGAAAAAATTACATTTGTACTGAGCAATTATTTGCACGCACAATTGTTATTTGTTTTAACTTAGAGCGTAAAACAAATATTCTGCCATTTGAATTTCTGTTTGACACTTTTTAGAAACTCACCTACATATTAAAATGCAGGATCTGCATAGATAGGCAAGATAAATTTATCGCATTCTAGACACACAGGTTCCAGGGTTTGTGATTAGTGGAATATAACAAGTGAACTACAAAGTTCTTCATTTCATTCTTGATACTTGTGCAGGTAAGTCCCAGTTTTCTGTTTATGTCATTTTTTTTCTTCTTCTTAATTCTGCTCTTGAACAGCAAATGAAACCAGACTTAAAAAAAAAAAAAAATTAAGTATGTCATACTGCACCTATGAACTATAAGGGGTATGTCCCAATCCTCATAAATACAGTGGAATATACTGTCTGGGGGATTCACCACTAGTTCATAGTGTGTGAATTATTATACCCAGACAGGGCTATGCCAAAGAGCATTATTACAGGATCAACAAGGAATTTTTACCTGAGCCTATGGGCTCAGAAAGCCCCATCTAAAATAACCGGCTTTGTACCACGTCCTGCTTTGTGGGGAGTCATGTTAATTTAGAAATGTTTCTTTTTTTTAGAAAATCTTGGTAAAAATATTTTTTGTTTTACATCTGTTAACTCCTAGTTAGTTAATTTCATGAAATTTTAAGAAATTCATTTTTCTAGTGATTAATGTTTATATTAATTATAAGCACAAGTCTTTGGAGAATTTAAATCATTGATGTTTTTTTATAAAACAGGACCCTCCCCACAGTAACAATATTGCAAACTATAGCATCTGAAGAAGGTTGAAGTATACAATGGTCAAAACATTGTAAATATGAGAATAATATAGTGTAAATAATTAAGACATTGTTTAATTGAAAAAGCTTTAATTGCTTTTATGAATAAGATATATTATGGACACTATTGTCTTGAGAAAAAGTTGTTTTAATGAAATTTTACAAAAATTGTTTTCATTTTTTAAAAAATTTTAATGATAATAATTTATAAAAGTTTTAAATCTTTTAAAATTCTGTTTTAATTTATAGCAGTTATGTGATATTGTTATTAAGTCAAAACTTATTTACTAATGATAAATGTAAAAGCTTACTACAATTCAATGAGCATTAGTATTTTAGAGAGAATTTGGAATTTATTTTATGTGTATATAAACATGCCAACTTTTCTAAATACGGTCGTCCATACACAACATTGTCAGAAAGTAAGAGCAATAACTATAGTAAATCTGCAATTTATTGGTAATTTCCTAACATTTCCTTAACAAGTGTCTTAATAAGTAAGACTATAAAGCCAAAGTACCTAAAATTCAATAAAATAATAGATTACTTTGAATATTTTACTAAATTTTTAGGATTAATGGGTAGTTAAAAAACATTATATAAAAAAGGCCTTCATATTATATTCAAGTAATTTTTATAGTTTTGTTCCCCAGAAAAAATATTCCCAAACATATGTCTATCGAGATAGATGTCAGTATCTCATATTTTCCATATTTTAAACTAAAAGTAATAATTGTTTCAATTTAGATTACTTAAACTTTAAATCAGCTAATCTTCTTCAAATAAAATTTCAGAAATGTATATTTTATTTTTGAAAGTGTTTTTCTAATAAAAAGAATCATATTGTGTTGAGAGATTTGTTAATATGGCTAAATTTTTAAATTTTAACAAATTCAAAAAAAAAAAAAAAAAATTGTAATCAATTTAAATTCAGTTTGAAATACACCAAAGTATTTGGCTTATTGGAAATATTATAATTTAATCTATTGGCTTGAAATTAGAACAAAAATAAATACTTCAAGAAAAATATTTCATTTTTAAATGCATTTTAAACCTGATGTATCGTTTTCCTTTGGAGGTGTAAATATATATATATATATATATATATATATATATATTGGGGTGAATTGTAGATCAAATATGGACTAGAATCAGACAAAATGATAGGATAAGGATCAAATAGGAGATGTTTATAAATTTAACATGTTTCCCTTTTATTTAAACTTCATCATAAAATGAAATATAGAGGATAGGAGAAAATTCTGGTATTTTTATTGTGTTGTTTGTTTTTCATGGGTTAAACAGACCTCACATATATCTGTTTTGTCAGGCATCGTGTGTGTGTGTGTGTGTATAATTTGTGTGTATATAGGTATTATAATTTTAGCTTGTTTCTGTGGGATTTGGTTGATAATATGTGTGTGGGTTTGAACATCTAATAGACATTTCCATCTGTGTTTGGTGATTGTCTGAATGTATCCGGGTTGGATGTTTTGTGTGAGAGTGAAAGAATTTTAGTTCCACTGGTTGTAGGTAGACAATTCTTAGATTCTTTAAGTATGGATTTCATAAAAGTTGGTGATATAATAAAGTATATTTGATATGTAATTATCAGAACTCCCTCTAAGTATATCCTAGATAATGAATTAGGGTGGAATTTTTAAAATCAAAGTTATGGTCAGTTTTGTTTCTGCGCATTAATGTAGGTCTCTCTTATGTTCCTAGATGTGGGTTTTTACATTTTTAGGTGTTTCGCCAATGTAGCTTTTCCTACATTGCAGGATTTTATGTCATAAAGCTTAGTAACTGATGTGGTGTTGGATCTTTTTTTCTTGGAGTTGATTATAAAGATTTTAGCGTTGGGGATAATTAGTTTGTTTTCAAATGTTAATAAAATGTTGGAGGGTAGGATTATAAATTTGTGTTTATGTTGTCTGTCGTGATGCCTCCATTTTTGGACTTTGTGTGCTCATTTTCTAATGTTAAGGATGAAATGATGTGGGTAGTAAAGCTAGCTGAACATTTTTTGCAATGTATTTCTCTTCTTTATTTCAGTATTCTGGGCTATATATTCTAAGGGCTCTAAGTTAAAAAAAAAAAGAAAAAAAAAGAAAAGTTTTCTCTCTCATCCCTCATTTTCTGATGAAGCTTGAATAAACATGTTAAATTTATGAATATTTATTTTCTTACTTGTTGTAATGGAATGTTTCACTCTCCCTATTGTAGACTATATTAGTAACATATGTAGTGTGCACAGGACATACCAGAGTCTGTCTCTCTGACTAGCTTTGGGAAGTGTTAGTCAACTCCCTGTCTTCAGTAGTGTATTATCTTTTACAATAAACCTCTCTTTCTTCCAACTACGCTCGTGTTCCTTCCACTCAATTACCACCTTTGTCTGTCTGTAACCTTTTTAAGGATACAACATTATTTATCCTTATCTTATCATATAACACCTATTGCTGTATGGAAAATTATATAATTTAATGTATATAAAGAGGAGCTGAATTTCATCAAAAATAGTGCTCAGTAGATAATTGGAGCAATAATAATTATCGTTATTAATAGATAAGTTCACATTACTTATGTAGGACTAAAAATTTCTATGTAAATATAAAATATTTTATATATATATATATATATATATATATATATATATAGAGAGAGAGAGAGAGAGAGAGAGAGAGAGAGGTATGGTGGAGTAATGGATAATGGCTTGGATTGAAGAATTGAAGAGCCAAGTTCTAATTCCAGTTGAATCCATTACATTCACTTACGTGCTAATTCCCTTGGGAAAGGCGTGAATCGTCCTCTTCTCCCTCTGGCTATGGGTAAATAGCAGGACAGACTGGGTTCTATAGCCTTGGATGGCAACTGGTCTAGGAGAAGGACAACTCTGAATTCAAAACCTGCGGAGGGTCATTTGGGGACCTTGTGGCACATTGTGCAGCAGGTCTCTGTATTCGGCCCTTCAAAAAGTGTGGATGGTCCTGCACGAAATCTTCACCACTATAATCAAATCTCATGTGCTGTTGTCGGGCTGTCGGCTTCCTAGGAACTGATCTGCTTGACCCTCATACGCCGAATTCGATGGGAGAGTCGAGTATATATATATATATATATATATATATATATATATATATATATATATATTACTAGCAGCATGGCCCATCGTTGCCCGTGCTTGATTCAAAAATTGTACGACTCATACAGCAATCGCTATCACTTAACTTAAAATATTTTTACCCTTCCTTGCCTTTAAAGAAGTGCCCTTTGCTGTGCTGATGTTGCTACATGCCTTACTTCTTGCCTATCTCACACTGCAAATTTTTTCTAAGCTCTATACTAAACATTAAATCTGTTACGAAAAAAGAACTAAACAAAATGAACATAAAACGATCAGCTATAAAAAAGGGCTCGTAACTGGAAAAACCGAATGAAAAAAGAATGTTAACAACAAATACTTTTTCACACCCAACCCAGTTCTGTGGAATCAGAATCAATGTTGAGTTTAGGCAAGCAAATGAGCCAATTGGAGTAAAGTGCCATGCAGATTTAAATTTTTCCCACTTGTGACAAATGCAGCTATCGATTTTTTTGCTTGGTAGCATACTAGTTAACATTCGTGTCAGTCAGCTGATGGCTCTCACACTGGCCAATAGAATCTTCCTGCCTATTCGTGGCAGCTAGCTATTGGCTCTCAGTCTGGCCAGTACAAAATGGCCACAAACTACATGAAAACAGCCGTAGAAGCATGAAAAAATCGATTATTTCTACTATTGATGGGAGTTGGGAAATGCAAAGTCAGTGTTGGCCTTTCCGCTAACTTGGAGCATGTGCATGTAAATTTTGGCAAAAATCCATCGAAAATTGTGGCTGTGCATTCGTTACACACACACACATCATGCCTTGTATATATATATATATATATATATATATATATATATATATATATATTATACACATGCATATTTCATTGAATGCGACAGACAAGGTACTTTTATTTAGTTTTTTATACAATTTCTCATGTGATCTAATAATTTTTTTCTTTTTGGATGATAAATTATATAAAAACTGTCCAAATGTTCTTTTTATCTGAGTGCTTTTGGCTATACATTTAGCCATTTTCAAGGATTAAATATTTTAACTGTTAAATAAGAAATAGTTTGTTATATGTAGGTTTTATAAAATGATTTCATTTTTCAAAACACGGTCAAGATATTGTGCCCATGTTCAAAGTTAATATTATTAAGTGTAGTTTTTTGTTTTTATTAATAGGGCTTCCATTATTTTTAGCCTTTTTTGCATGTAGATGATGCTATTATAGTAGTGTTGTCAACATGTTATGAATACAATGCCTTAATGGGCATTTAAATTCGTAAATAATATTTGCCCTATTTAATTTTGTTCTAGGAGGTGAATTATTATTTTTAACTATAAGTTTAGAGGTCTTAAATTTTTTTGTAATAAATAATTAATCTAATTTTTTGCTATTGTCAACTGGTGTTATGCATTTTTTATAATGTTCTTAAAAAAAATGCCAGAATAGATTACCCACAATACACCACTGACCCATATATATATAGTCAAGGAAAAATCCAAAATTCGCAGCCTGAAAATTACATCTAGCATGAAACAGCCTGTTGCCTGTGAGTGTTGACTTCAATGTTCACTTGTGTATATATATATATATATATATATATATATATATATATATATCAAATATGTAGTGCAGTTCAAACAAAATTTTAAAGGTGCATTAACCTACAAATCAGTTGATGAATGTTATGATCCTTGTTTTAAAAATTATAAGCTATATAAGGGCTTTCTTTAATACACAAGTACTTTCAACTGTACATTCAGTCATCTTCAGGCATGGAAATTATTTTGTTTTTGGTAAAATTCAGGTAGCATCCAAGACAAAAAAAATTAAATGCAAATCAAAAGATGTTCTTTTTTTGAAATGTGTTATTGTTAATGGATACAAACTTTTGGAGCATGCAGTTGCAAGGTTGAATTAATTGAAAATTTAAGAGTGCTTTTTTTCACTAATATGGCAAGTTGAGAATTTTTTTTTTGTCAGTTCTTTTAAATCAATGGTGCCAAATGTCAATTCATATTACAATGAATCATTCATAAAAAAAAGCATATATCATTATATATATATATATATAATATAATCGACTCTCCCGTCGAGATTCGACGTATGAGGGTCAATCAGATCAGTTTCCAGGAAACCGACAGCCCGACACCGGCACATGAGATTTGATTATAGTGGTGAAGGCCTCGTGCAGGACCATCCACACTTTTTGGAGGGACGAATACAGAGACCTGGTGCACTGAATGCCACAAGGTTCCCAAACGACCCACCCCGCAGGTTTTGAATTCAGAGTTGTCCTTCTCTTAGACCAGTCCTGCTATTTTACCCATAGCTGGAGGGAGAAGAAGAGGATTCATACCTTTCCCAAGGGTATTAGCACGTAAGTGAATGTAACGGATTCGACTTGGAATTCGAATATAATATATTATATATTACATATATATATATATAATATATATATATAATATATTATATATATATATATAATATATATATATAATATATTATATATATATATATAATATATATATATAATATATTATATATATATATATAATATATATATATAATATATTATATATATATATATAATATATATATATAATATATTATATATATATATATAATATATATATATAATATATTATATATATATATATAATATATATATATAATATATTATATATATATATATAATATATATATATAATATATTATATATATATATATAATATAATATATAATATATTATATATATATATATAATATATATATATAATATATTATATATATATATATAATATATATATATAATATATTATATATATATATATAATATATATATATAATATATTATATATATATATATAATATATATATATAATATATTATATATATATATATAATATATATATATAATATATTATATATATATATAATATATTATATATATATATATAATATATATATATAATATATTATATATATATATATAATATATATATATAATATATTATATATATATATATAATATATATATATAATATATTATATATATATATATAATATATATATATATATATATATATATATATTATTTTATATATAATAAAAAGGCTTAACACTAATATTCCATGGTCATAATTTATTCCATTAGAATCGTAAATACGATCCAATTCATCAGACCTACAAATTCAAAAAGAAAACGGAAAAGAACAACTCCAGAAATAAAAATAGAATTTAGAGAGAGTGAATATGAGAGTGTGGGACGAATGTTAGTTCTAAAGAGAGGGGTAACATTTGGGAGATTAAAACTTAACAGAGAGGGTTTTTTTTTTACAACTAGGTGTGAGTGGAAGGGGGAAAAATGAATGTTGTCGGATGTCAAATACATTAAAGATACATTTCGTGGTGACATACACATACCATGGACGATCTGATGTTAAAGATCAGAATAAGAAGGAGGGAGAGGTAAGGAAAGAAGTGGTGGGGGAGCAAGATGGGGGCGATGAAAATAAAATTGAAAGAGACGCTGTGTAATTGAGAAAATTTGACAAAAATAATTTCGTCTACAGGTTACAAATCAAATATAAACATAAATATGACGATTATTTAATCTAGCAAGGACCTATATTTTTATGTTCAAAACACATGCAAATACACACATACACAATAACTTATACACGTATATACATACACATAGGCGTATACCTACATACACACATACATGTACACATATACACATATATTCACATATCCACACAAATACACCCATGCATACACACACACACACACACACATATATATATATACACATATCTGATTCAATATCTAGCTACTGACCTGTCATCTCAGCTTCAGTTACTTTCCCATCATAATATAACTTCCCTGTGCTTTTTCTATAAATACTTTCATTGTAATTGTTCTGTTTTATGTAGACTTTATTAATTTAAGCACAGTACTAGATTGGCAGAAATGTTTCATCATTTTACAATTGAAATGGCAAGATGTAACCATAAGTTCTATGTTAACACTAGTTTTTTCTTGTGGAGCTCTCTTCTTGCTTCCCTGTCAACTTTGATCTTTTAAAAATTAAATGCAATATCAACGGTTATCCTCCATCTTAACCCCTGTTCTTTTGTTGTCTTCTCTCCTTAATAGTTTATTTTTCTCATATTCTTTCACACTTAGTAACCACTTGCATCGTAGTGGTTTTATTGCCTTTCTTGGAGATGATATTGTTCACAGGATCCAATTTGTTTCTTTTCAACCTGGTCAGATGGTGTTTTCTCAAACTTTTTTTGAAGTGTTTGCAGACAGTTCTTAATACAGGGTCAAACTACACCACTCTTTGTGGTAGTTATTGAAGTAGTGGTTCCAGTGTGCTATGGCTGCAGTGCATTCAGGGGTAACCCAGGGCTGTCTGGATTTTTGCTGGAATTTTTTCTTGGGTATAAAATTCTCTATTCCAGAAAGGATCCATTCCAAGACATGAGCAGCAGTTTTGGAGGAACATGCTTCAAAAAAGCTGAGAGAGGAGCTTCTGTCATATAGGATGGAAAGCTGTCCTAGTCTGTCTTTGCATAGCGAAACATTGTTCTCTTGCACAGTACGTCGGGGGATGCCTTAGGTTTGGCATCAATCTGGACCTTGATTAGGGAATGGTTTGATGTGCCTAGGGGAGGTAAAACTTTTGCTATGTATTTATAAGGGCAGGATGTTAAAAAGAGGTTAACAAGTCTTACCTGATGCCCCATCACATCTGGAACATGGGTAGGTTCTTCGATGATCTGGGTTAGTTCATAGCTAATGGTGAAATCTCTGCAATCAGTTTTCTTGGAGTGCACTAACCACTCTTTGTAGTGGATACTGAAATCACCACAGATATGAGCATTAGCCGAGAGAAGTTCAGTAAGATATTCAATTGAAAATTACCGTCCCTTTGTCCTGAGAGCAGTAGAGAGCAAAGATGAATGCGGTATTACGGATAAGAGCCATGTGGAAACACATATACAGGAGATCAGGGTGCTTAGTTTTTGTGTCCCTGCTACAGGGAACCATTCATGATGAAGTGTCTGAGCCCATGGTTCTAGGGATTTAGGAGGTCATGATATCTGTTTCAGACAGAGGAGGTCAGATTTCCCAAAACCATATGACATGCACCATCACAGGTAACAAACTCGTCTATACCATTTGTAGTAGATCCTTGAAATGATTTGGGCACATTAAAACATCTAGAGCAGTTTTCGTTAAATTGTGTCCCGAGTGGTGGAAAGATACCATAATTCTGTAATCACCAATTAATGAGTGTCAGACATTAAATAAGCTTTGATTATGTAGGTTCCTAAGAAAGAGCCAGAAATAATTTATATTATTTCACAGATGAAAACAACAATCATCAGGAAAATATCAAAGCAATAATAACAACGAAAATTGCAATATGAGCACTGGTAAAAAGGTTACTGAAGACATTAGGTTTATAATACCCAGAAATTCAAACACAGATGTCCTCAAGGACACATGGCACAGTGGAAAGAGGTGTTAGATCCAGTGACAAGACCCAAAGAGCATGAGTTCAATACTTGGTAAGGCAGTGGATAACTTGGTGAAGGGAATTAACAGGAGATAACTGATAACTGACATCCATTAGAACAGTCTACTCCAGTGAGTGAAATAAAGGGTTCAGTTCGACATTCCATAAGGCCAGAGTGTACAATGGCTGAAACATGATAAATATGGCAACAAAGATGAGGACAATAGTCTGAATAATGTAAATAGTGTACATAATACCTTATCTCAAAAATATAGACAGATACAGGAAAATATCTGTTTATAATACCTGTTGTCAATTTTTGTAAAGGACCCCAGCTGTTTGTCACATAGTTATATTTTTCAGTCATTTTTGTTCTTATAGTTGGTTAGTTCTTTCAGCGGCATTTTGTTAGGTATTAAAAAGGTCAAGTGTAGTATCAGAAGGAATAGTTACAGTAAAAGACAAACAGCCATAATCTTTTTCATGTCGGATGGATGTTGCTATATAAATAGCATTAAAAAATACGGTTTAGAAAACATTACAGGGTATAAGCTTTTCATTTCAGGTTCTTAAGTCAACACAGTTATAAATTCTAATATTAGATACAGAATAAGTTTTGGAATATAATACACTTCATAGAATAAAATATTTACTTTATTTTTTTTATAATTGCAAAGAATAAATATTTGTTAAACTTTAACATACATACTTTATAAATACTTTATAAATACTTTATACTTTATATCATAAATACTTTAACATAAATACTTGCAAAAAATGTTTTTTCTCTTGATACCACTATTACTTTATACACCATATTTTTTAAATTTTAAAGTGACGTTTCGCAATTACCAAACTGTTATGGTCCGATTCCTTGCACAACGGTGATAGTCCAAGGTAAACCAATAAAGAAGAACTTAAATATGGATATGGAATAAAACAGATATATTACAAACAGGAATACATACAGAGAGGTAGAAAGTGTTAGTACGAACAATCAGGTTTAGTAGTAATTGTCTGCACGCGACTCTGTTTCGGACTGCCTCTGACTCGACTGACTCGCTCGCTCTGACTGACTGACGGACTTCACTCCAGACTGAACTCCCTGCTTCCTCTTGAGGCGCAGTATTTATTAGGTTGGTGCAAAAATAATGACATAGTAATGTCGTTTTTTGACGTAGTTTTTAACGTCAAAAAACGACATTATTACATCATTATTTTTGCACCAACCTAATATTACGTATGGAATAGTCCATTATGTTATTATGGGTAAGGTACCATAACACAAACAGACACATGATGAATGAGTGCTCTATAAGAGAGGCCCTGTGCCTTGAGCACCTATTGGGATTCAAACTCAACTGAGATTCCAGTGAAACTTGTACATATGATCCATTACTAAACTAGAAAAATGATTGGTTCCCTGTACCACTATTATGATTACTTGTATTATTTAAATTATTCGGACTGTTGTCTCATCTTCATTGCCATATTTACGTTTCAGCCTTCTTCAGGTGATTGGAAATTTTCTTCGATATCTGTCTATATCTCTGAGGTATTATGATTACGATTACTTGTATTATTTACATTAATTGGACTGTTATCCTCATCTTTATTGCCATATTCTGATCTTCCTCAGGTGATTGAAATTTATTTATTTCGTCCACTGGGGGAGGGGGTAGATTGTTCTAGTTCCACGTGCCATGCCTCTTCCAGATGTTTCAGTTATTATTCCCTTTTAACTCAACTCTCCAAGTTTTTGTGGCCTGGTATTGAACTCACAACTCTTTGGGTCTAGTCACTGGATCAAATCAACATCTTTATCCACTGGGCCATGTGTCCTTGAGGACATCTGAGTATGAATATCTCTCTCTTATAAACCTTCTATCTCAGCAACATTTTTTTACCAAAGCTAATATTGCAATGTTTTGTTATTATTATTGCATTTTTTTTTTTTTTTTTTTTTTTTTTTTTTTACACCAGAGCTTATATTGCAATTTTTGTTGTTGTTCATTGCTTTTCTCTAGCACTCCTTATTACTGGTTTTCATATTGTATTCATATCTATGCTTGGTTGTCTCAGGAGATTTTTGTGGCCTAGCATATGTGCTGATTCCTTAAGTTTTCATATTTTCCAGTGATGCTCTCTATTATTTCAACCTCATCGTGTAGGGGGTGGTGATCTCCCTTCTCCCTTTATATGTGGTCAGCTATGCCTGATTTTTCTATTTATTACAAACTACTTATTTATTCAACTGCTTATTTTATTTATATCTTTTTTCATCAATTTTAACCCAAGCAATGCAGTAAAGCCACTAAGACACTAGCTGTGGAAGAATTATAAACGGAAATATTATTAAGGAGCAAAAACAAGAGAAGAGTCATCAGGAGGACAGTAGATAACAATTGACATTGTATTAGGTTGGTGCAAAAATAATGACGTAATAACGTCGTTTTTTGACGTATAACGTCAAAAAACGACATTATTATGTCATTATTTTTGCACCAACCTAATATTTAAATATTTGAAGATTAAAGTTGGCCCAGATAGCATTGAGCCAGAAGGTAATATTTCAAGTGAGAAGTGTGAGAAAAGAAACTGTTAGCATAGAATTCACAGCTACATCTAGCCAGCTCAACTGTAAATTAATAAGATCTTAATGTCACTCTAGTACTGTGAGCAAAAAGCTCATCCAAACTTGCCATTAATTTGTTTGTTTGTTTGGGTTTTATATCAACCACTGTGGGTTAAATTTGCCATTAAAATGTTTATAGAAAAGGTACTGGGAGGCAACCTTACAGTGGTGAGAAAGTGGCTGAAGCGGAGGTGCCAGGTCAGGACCAATAATATTGCTGATTCTTCTTAGTATTTTATCAAGGAGCTCTAGATAAATAACAGGAGCACTGGACCATATGTGGTAGCAATATTCTAAACATGAACGAATGGCAGACATAGATATTGAAGATAGATTCTGGAGAGAAACATTGTCTCGCATAACACAGTGAACCAACTTTCTTAATTTATAAGAGTAGTATCTGTAGAGATGCAAAAGGCATATTATTATAGTATTTATTTACAAGAATAATTTTATATTTTCAAAAATATGTGAATTATAATGCAATATTATTTAACATATAAAGAAATAACTATGAAAACAATATTTTTCTTCATAAACTTATAAGAATTTCTGAACAAAAATGTTTCAGAGGGAAATTAACAGTTGATAACTGATAACTGACATCCATTAAACATGGCACGTGGAACTAGAACAGTGAGCAAAATAAAGGGTTGAGTTCGACATTCCAACCACTTGAAGAAGGCTGTAGCATACACTGCTGAAACGTTGTAAGAAATATGGCGACAAAGATGAGTCCGAATAATGTACATAATACCTCATCTCAGAAATATAGACAGATACAAAAAAGTTTAAATAAACACATGATCATGAATAACTGTAATTATAAATTTTAAATAAATCTTCCAAGCATATCTAGAATTTGCTTTCACCACATAAATTCACTAAAATAGTGTGCAAGTATCTGGTTTTATTCCTTTATTATATAGCAGTAAAAATGTTAAATACTATTTATTTATTTATTAGAATCGGGCTTAACATTTTTGTTGTCAGTTCTTGAGAGAAAAGAGAGTGCATAAATCCAGCTTCATGTGTTTGAGTTTCATTAAAATTCTAAAAATAGTTTTTAAAACAAAAATTGCCAAGTGGTTATACAATAAGAGGGGTGTCTAGAGAAAAACTGTTATTTTAACATAGCATTTTTTGCAGGTTCATATGTTAAACTTGGCCAAAAATATATTTTTTAGAATTCACTTTTAAGAGAATAAAATGTTCTTATTTCAAGAGTTCATTGAAAAGAAAGATAAAGTTTATTATAGATAGAGACCCTTTGAACTGGCACTACAGAATTACAAAGAACTTTACAAAATAACAGAAACATATCACTTGAGGGTTACCAACAGCAGCAACAACTAAAATGGATAGCACATATAATTCAAAGAGAAAATGACATAATCAAGATATTGATGTTCCACACTACTTCAAATAAAATGTTAGGAAGGAAACCCCCATCAATACTGGAATGAGCAATAAAAGCCATTGGATTTAAGAAACAGATTTTCCTGAAAAATTTTTTTAAAGGAAATATTTTATAAATTTTAAAAGAATGTCAAATCTTTCCTTGTAGGGAAACGGCTAATTTTATCATTACCATTGGAGATGGAAGTTGTAAAACTCAGACGCATGTGATACCAAGAGAGAACATGGAATCAACCTATTCTGTAGTTGAAATACAAACTTGATTAATTTCCTTTCTTTCTTTCTATGGGCATAAAGTGGCTCAGAGTGGTGAATTATTTTTTTATGTATGAAGCCTTCTTTTTGGCTCAAATATTTATAATTTAATTTTTATTTTGTACTAGGAAGTTATGTGTGATCCACCTGTGCAGAAATGAGATGGTAGCACCTGTTAGAGCCCCAGCTAGGGGCAAATAGGGAACCCCAAACAAAAACAAAACACTATGAAAGTATAAAAATACATTTTTATAGTAAAAATAATAGCAATAGATTTTTATATATAAGAAATTATCAACAATACCTATTCAGAGCAAAATTACCAACAATACCTACTTAGAGCAAAATGACTAACAATACCTATTTATAGCAAAATGACTAACAGTACCTATTCATAGGAAAATGACAAACATCTTCTATCTGTGGTTGAAGGCATACAATTGCATTCAAAATACTTAGATTTCATCATTACATTACCTATACAAATTGATATGCCATTAAACAAAATCAACGAACCAACCTGTGCAGAAAAGCAGCTCACTTGCATTGTCCCCTTTTGTATCCTGTTTACTACATCCCACCTCTAAAAAGCTAATTTTGTGTTTAAAATCACATTGGATATAAAATAATAGTGTTTATTAAAGGTCTTATGAAGTCATTATAAAAATATATTTAAAAATATAAATAAAAATACAAAAACAGTTACCAAACTAATCTTTTAGTCCAGATCTTTTAGTTAAATAATTTAAACTGATTTACCTGTGGAAAGTTGACAGATTCTACATGTTTAATTTTTTCTTTAAAAATTTCTTAGTCAAAATTAGAGTGCATCCTTGAGGCCAATGTGTTTTCAACATTAGTAAATATGATAATTCACTTACAAACTAGTAGAAATCTCATGGCAAATGTTGTTGGGGTGCAAAAAGGCGATTATCTCCCTTGGTTGAGACAAAAATAATGAGGATCACGTGACAGCCGGTGAGTTATGTCAAGTTATAGAGTGACGAACGCTAGATGCTATGGAGGCTGTGGAGAAGATGGATATCACAAACCCACAACAGTAGGGCATAGAGAGAAAAATCATATTGTCTTACCTGGCAAATAGATGACACCACCAGCATGCTCGTTTTCACATTTGGAAAGATTACAAGTAAGACCCTCTCTCTTTTCTCCCCTTTCACACTGCTTCTTGTATACATATGTTATAGTTTCTCTGTGTGAAACAAATGAATAACAAATATGTATATATCTAAATAAAAACTCTGAGAACCATGCATGTTTGTTATGCCTTTCTTTCAGCTATTCTGTTCTGTCCATATATACAGTCTGCCAAAAAAAATGTATACACACTTCAGGAAAGGAAAAACTTGTCTTTCATAGTCTTATCAAATTGCAATAACACTGTTCACTGTAATACAATATTTTTCTGATTTAATACCTGCAAACTTTTACCTATAGAAAACTGACTACATTGGCGGCCCATTAAGAAAGAAATTAAAAATGCATGTGCAGCAATTCCACTGGAGACTTTGGCCAATGTTGCCCAAGCAGTAGTTGGCCATACTAATAAATGTTTGTAAGCAAAAGGCCACCATTTTGAGTAAAACTTGTGATTGTAGAGTCCAAAGGTCTTTTCTACAAATATTTTCGTGGCAACTGTTTTGATGAGTTTTTTTTCCCTGTTGGCCAGATTAAATGAATTTAAACGTGCAACTAGATTGGCACCTAGGTCCCACCTGTTTACTGTTGAAATAGTTAAATGTAACTGCCACTTCTACTCCAACAGTTTCTTTTCTCACATTTCCTGATAGTGGAACTCTCTTTACTTGCTTCCCTGAAATCTACAATCTTCAAAAATTCAAATGTAATGTCAATCGCCATCTTATGTCGTCTTGAATTCTGTTCAGCTTTTATCCTTTTCTCAATCCCCCTATATCCAGTCTTTTCTCTCACTTTCACTCTCTGTAATCGCTTGCATACTAGTGGCATTCGCACCTTGCTTGGAGTGAAAAGATTGAAAATGGAAAAAAATAAAGTTTTTCATTTCCTGAAGGGCATACATTTTTTGGCAGACTCTGTATTCATGCCTATAATAGTGAAATGCAAATGGGAATGTTCTTTCTGTCATAGAACCCCCCATTAACATAAAATGTTTACTCTTTTCCTCTTCCACAGAATTTCGTTAGTTCAAACATGATGTCCCAGTTCATTTTGCTTTTCATCTGGTTATCCTTCTTCGAAAGGGTGAGTGGTCACAAGTTCAAACGCTTTGACAAATGTGGTCGAAACAGCCGACCAAAAAACCCTTATTCCATTGGGCAAGCTTTCAGCAACATTGAATGCATTGATCAATGTTTGGAAGACAAAGGTTGCATGGTTGTCACATCATGCATCCAGGATGGAACATGTTGGAGGACTTGCGAGAAAAACAACAATATGACCAGTTTGCAAGACTGTAACAACCACGAGATGAACGAGAAATGTTCAATATGGGAAATGGTAAGTAATGGCTCAGTTGGTAAAGATGTTGGCAGGCAGCACCTGCTACAATTGGTAAGTAGAGGTCAGTGAGGTTTGAAATTCAATAAAATCACTCACCAATGTCCCCCCGATTAACACTATGCAAAGATTCTCTGTATGTGTGGATAGCATTACAGTTATAGGGGGAAAATATTTTAAAAACTCTCTCTCACACTCACACACACACACACACACACACACACACAAAAACAAAAACAAAACATTTGGAAAAATTTCAAGTGTAAGAGTCAAGTGAGTTAACCAGCAAGAAAATATGTGAAGAATTTGGTATTGCCAGTGTAAACAAGAAAGGATGTACAATATTACAAACATTTGACTTTGGTAAACATTCCCAATACCTTTGGGAAAGGTATGAATCCTCTTCTTCTCCCTCCAGATATGGGTAAATATCAGGACAGACCAGGTTCTATAGCCTTGGATGGCAACTGGTCGACTGCAGAAAAAAATAGCAACCTACTGCAGGAAAAAATCTGCCTCGTCAGTCATGTATCAAAAGATAAATTATCACCTAAGCGTGTGTCATGCATGATACATAATATTATCTACATATTTTATGCTGTTAAGATTATGGCCACCAATAACAAACTCTGGAGGTCCTATGAGGATTGTCTTATTGTACAGATTAAATAAATCTGATGAGAAAATGCATCTTTGTCTTACTCCAGTTCTATTTTTCTATATTTAATTTGTTCCCTATCTGGATACATGCAATTTCTTCCCAATAAATATTCACATTATTGTAATATCTTTCCATATAAGTGTTCAGTTCAAATAGGTTTTCGTGTAATATTTTAGATATAATATTGTTCTGAATTTCTCAAATGAAGCATTATTATTACTAAATTTTGACAATTTTTATTTTGTTATATTACTTTTGTTGTTCATGTTGCAGCAGACATAATAGCATTTTAAAATTGTCCAAATTTCTTAGTTAAATTATTATTGTTATTAGTTTTAGAGAAGCTTTTCATCTTTCATAGATTTTCATTTTAACTCTCAATTTATTTTCAACCATTAAGCAAGCAGCTGGGACCAAAAATATAAAATAAATTCACAAAGAGATTTGAACTTAAATCCCTTGACTTTATTCACTTGATAACCCCTTACTAATTAACCTATGAAACCTAAACTGCAAACATCATTCAAATGTAATCATATTGCTCTGTCTTTTTTCTTCTAATTTTACTTCTATGCCATTTTTGTGTATACTAATAGTATTATATGTAATAGTCTTAAGCTGTTAGAAGTATATTTTTGAGTCTATGTATCTCACTTAATGGATGTATAATAAATATAAAAATGGCCTTATAGTTGGTGGGGCGGGAGGATAAATTCAACAGAATAAAAAGAAAGACTAATCAAAAATAAATAATAACAATGCTTCATCATAGTAATTTAGACAATGATATTACCACTAGACATGCAGAAGACAAGTTTAAAATTATTGATAAGGCTTCATTACATCCACTACTACTACAACATGGGCAATAAAAATAATTTAAAAAAATGAACAGAAAATTTAAACAATTTATGACATGTCTATTCTCACTAAATAAAGTTGGTTGGTTGATTTTATGTCAACCTTATTGGATTATTTGATATCAAAATTTGTAAGGAGCACCCAGTGAGGATTGAACTCACTAGTAGTAAGTGAAGGATACGGATCAGTAGTAATAGTCAAATTCATTACATTCATTTATGTGCTAATACTCTTGGGAAAGGTATGAATCCCCCACCCCCAGCTATGGGTAAATAGCAGGACAAACCGGGTTCTATAGCCTTGGAAGGCAACTGGTCTACCACAGAAAGAAATGGCAACCTACTGCAGGAAAAAAATTTGCCTCGTCAGTCATATATCTAAAGATATACAAAAGATACATGGTTGCCTAAGCATGTATCACACATGGCACATAACCAAACTGACTGAAATATCAGAAATTAGGTTGAGTGATAAGTACATGAAAACTGATTTGACAATAATTTTTAGTGATGATTGGATAGCTATATTTGATGAACCAGATGGTGGAGTTCAACAACCTTTGTGTCCACAAAAAAAACGGAAGTGTTTTTCTCTTGACATGTTATTATTTTAACTACTTTCACTCTTTGACAATGTTTATTTTTTTAAAAGCAATGATTAGAACTGTAATAAAATCTAAACTTACAATGAAAGTGAATTTATACATTTTTTAAATCTACAACAAGAATATTAAGCACTATTAGATTGTTTAATTACAAAAATAATCTTATATATAAAACTTTCTTAAAAAAAAACAATACAATTAAAACAATTGATACGCAATATTTATCATTTACCAATTTATAAAGAAATAAATATGAAAACAATTTTTTATTCATAAATTTATAAACATTTACTAAATTATAAAAATATGTGAATCAATTATAAGGAAATCTTTATTATTTACCATTTTATATATTTTGTATCAGTTAGCAAAACAACAGTTAATTGTTAACTGATTAGCCAATGTTTTTTTTCGTTTTTTTTTTTTAGGCGTTTCACCCCAAGCAAGGCGAGAAGCCACTAGGATGCAAGGGGTTACAGAAAATTTGATGCAAGATCAGATAGGAGTGATAGAGGAAAAGATGATGAGAAGGATAGTGGATAGATCAAGGCAACTGGAGATGTCAATCGACATTACATTTGAATAGTTGGAGATAATAGCTCTCAGGGAAACTGGAATAGGAAAGGGAGTTCCACAGGCAAGAGGTGTGAGACATGAAGCTATTTGAGTAGAAGAGATGTCTACATTTAGGAGTTTTGACAGTGAAGGGGTGAGAGCGGGATGCCAGCCTCGTAGGGCGCTTGAACTCATGAAGTCTGGGAACCAGCAAAAGAAGCTCCTCGGAGCAATTTCCATGAAAGTATTTGTAAAAAAGACAGAGATAGGTGACGATGCATATGTGAGAGAGTGACTTTAGATGAGATATCAGAACAGGGCCAATTATATTGCATATCCGCCTCTGGAGCCTATCAAGAACCCCGAGGCAAACAGAGGGGTCTCCAGACCATATATGACAGCAATACTCCATGCAAGGACGAATTGTTGATTTGTAGATCTGGAGGATCGATTCCAGGGAGAAAAATTTCCTACCACAGGGAGGCAACTTTTCTTTTCATTTGTTCCATCTCAGGTCAGCAGTCAACGTGAGACCGAGCAGAGAGGTGCTCTCGAGAAGTTGAGCGTCAGACATTCTAATGGAGGACAGGGAAGGATCTCTGTGGTGATTAATAGAGAGCAGTTTTGTTTTTGAGGCAAGCAGTTTTGTTTTTGTCAACCTTACAATAAATAATATAATAAATAGTGTAAATAAACAATCTAATAAATAAATAATGTTTAATATTTTTGTTTTCAATTCTCAAGAACAAAAAACTATGTATAAATTCACCTTAATAGGTTTGGTTTAGTTTGTTTTGTTTTACAGCACATCAACCTCAATGAGTTATTTAATGCTGACAAGATTTTTTTTTATTGCTGGTAATATTTATTTTTCAAAAATTTATTCCTGGTAATATTTTTTACAAAGTATTTCTGTTATTAAAACCTATTTTTACACATTCATAGTGTTTTAACCCCAGTTTGTGGGTTAACTATTTGCTCATAGCTGGGACCCTAACAGGTGCTACCACCCTGGATCGGGGTGGACCTGGGAATACCAGTAATTAAGAGGTGGTTCCATGCTCTTCAAAACCTGATCAGAGGCCTTGCTGTTGGACATAGTTTATCATTTTACCCAGGACGTGGATGTAGTTTATCGTCATACCCAAGACAACTTTTTTTTTTTTGTGGGCATGAAAGTCCAAGTTTGCCAGGAGTTTCATAAAAATAGTCAATGCAACTTAAAACAATAAAATTTTAGCTCGCTTCAAAATTGTGTTTTCAGATAAATACTGAGCATCATTACCAATTCTTGGGCAGGCCATTGTTTGAGTGGTTGAGATCACAACTAAGAAACTGTCATATAAGGCATAAATGAATGGAATCGCCCATTTATCTAAATAAGTGGAGTGGGGGAGAGTTAGGCACTGTCATTTGAATCTTTCAAGAGTAGGTATCAGATAGCTGGTCACTCCTGGAGAAGTAAATCAGAATTTGTGAATGACGCCTTCCTATGGAACCCATCAGGTGGAAGACCTCATCACACCTACATTGACCAACTTGTAGATGACTCTGGATGCCATCTGGAGGACCTACTGACAGAGATGGTTGGAAGGAACAACTTCGGAGAATCTGAGAAGAATTCTTGACCTGATATATAAGGAGAGTTAGCATTAGGTCAATTGCTAAGTGTACCTTTTGTGTAGTAAACCTTCTATTTTTATTATTTACCTACGAGTTTGTCTTCCTTGTTTATTTCTCTCTGTTATCTCAAAAATACAAGATACAACTGAAACTAAAGAATTTCTTCAGGCAAGACAATGTTTTTTTATATTCTGCAAAGTTGTCAAAAAAAGTTCCCAAAACATCAAATTAATGGGAATATTCCTCGGTCTCTTCAGAGATGTAATAGAAAACTTGTGGTCTATCATAAAAACAGTATATATGAGGATGGAAACAGTATTCAGGTAAAGAAGATCTTGCAACTAGGAAGTGTTCATTACGCTATATTTCTAAGTGGGGCAGGGTGGTTTGTCTGCTTGCCTTGAAAATCAGCATTAGAAATCCTGTTTTTAAGCTGGACTTGAACACTGATATCTAGGACCAGTGACAAATGTTCAACTATTTTATCCGCAATGCAGATTATGTATATGAATATTTAAATAAATAAAAATACAACAAAGTAAATCTACCTTTCTCTCTTTTATATGGTGGAGAATCTTGAATAATCTAATGCCATCAGCTACACTTTGATCAGAGCTGCTTCTGCATCATTTTCAATGTGCACTTGATGAACTTTATTACTAACACTAAAGTTCTTAAGATTGCAAGAGTAAGAAGGATGAAGTCCATGCTAAATAAAATACACTGAATAAGTCACATGTTGGGAGACAGAAAAGCATCATTGAAGTAAAAAGTCTCCTAAATAAAAAATAAAAAAGCTTAACTTCCAGTTCCATTGACTACTGCAAATACGCCACCACATGATGCCATTAGGAAAATAGGACATCTCTCTCTTTCTCTCATTCACACACAGTGATTCTTATTTTTATTATTGTGTCCTACAATGTCAGAGGCAGATGTTGGAGGCTGTAGAGATTGAGTCTTCCCACCAACAATTCATTTTTGTTTTGCCTTGTTGCAGTAATCTGGTAAAATAGTGTCTAATATAAAACTAAATACAAAGCAAAATGGTGTCCATACAGAAAAATGGTGTCCACTGATATTAACTAACACTTATTAAACTTGACAAAGAGTAAAGCATAGATGTGAGCACAGTGAGGTGGTCAGTAAAAGGCTTCTAAATTATTTTAAAATATTTTGACAAATTAGACTGAATGTATTTCCAGCTTTTTCGCTCAGAACTTAATTTCAATTTGTGAGATATCTTTCAAAATTAATTCCTCCCTCACAAAACATTATGACAGGATTGCTAACAGGAAATATTGCAGTAGAAGCATTTTACACCTGTTTTTTCTGTGTTTTTGGTCTTTCCCATGTAAAATATCATAAATGGTACTGTTTTAGCAAATATGCTGTTGCCCAAATTAAATCCATCTATTCCTCTCACTACAAACTCAACCTCTATCAATATTACCACCAGTCTAGTAGTCTGCATAAATTGATAAGGTCTAGGTACCATAATGAAGAGTTTATCTGGACAATTATCATGAAAGTATTGATAGAAAAGGCACAGGTAATTAATATTATGGCGGTTGGAAAGTGACTGAAGCCGAGATACCAGATCAGGACCAATAATATTGCTGATTTTTTTTGGGATTTATCAAGAATCTTTAGATATACAGCAGGAACATCAGACTATATAAAGCAACAATATTCAAAGCATTGATGAATGATACACTTATAAATATGTAAGATAGATTCAGGAGATAAAAATTGTCTAGCATGACACAGTGAACCAACATTCTTAGTGGCAGATCAAGCAATGGATTCAATGTAATCTTTCTACTTTATGTCAGCCAAGAATGTTAGCCCAAGAAGATGCAATGAATCACTCTCATGGCGGTTAGTATCAGCCATACTGATGGGAGGCAGGAAGGGGTCAGATGAAAAGAAATATTAAATGAAAAGAAATATTAAATGAAAAGCAAAGGAAATTTAATGAAAAATGTATGGTGTTTGCACTTCAAACCACGAGAAGCACTTAATTGGTGGGTGGGGGGAGCAGTCAAAACGTTGGTTGGCTGTTTTTGTTCAGTGGCATATCAACACCTCTATGTGATATTTAATGGCACAATCTAAATATTTTGTATGCAATTTTATTTTAATTTTGGAGATAATAATGGTTTTAAGGATACAAGCCTTAGTAATTAACTCATAACTAGGGGGAGGATCAGTAGATTCATACCTTTCCCAGGGGTATTTACATGTAAATACACAACTGGAATTGGAAGTTGACTTTCTGATTTCCAATTCTGAGCCATTATCCATTACACCAACTACATATCCAAGGTTACAAAACATTGTATTCCTAAGAAGTTACCAATCTATGTATTGAACAAGCTATGTTGCTTAACTTCGGTGACTGTATAGGAACTGGTGTTTCAATGCAATATGGCTGTAAATCTGAGGCAAAACGTAAAAAGGGTTATAATAAAAATATAAAAGAATATAAGTAGAAATGCATTCACAGTGTTTGAAGTTGCTCAAAAACTGTTGTGCAATGACTCAAGAAATCTGAAATTGTTCTCATGGAAACTATTGCCAGATTGGTGATGACCAACCTGTATTAAACAGGTCTGTAAACAACCACAAGTGTTTGACCAGTCAGTCCTAGCTGGTCTGCCCAAAAAGATTAAAGAGGTTTTAATTTACTTAAAAATGTTTGATTAAAAATATTTACCTATATATATATTTTTTTTATCTTTCACAGATTGACCCGTGTCTTAATGGGGGCACATTGAACAACAATATCTGTGTCTGTCCTTTACCCTACAAAGGGGTTAGATGTCAGTTTTATCAACCTGGTAAGTGTCCTTACTGTTGCATTGTGCATTGTCTATGGCTTCCAGTGGGTTATTGGCAATTCTTCGGTAGAGATCTCAACATTACATCACAGACTGAATGAATAGGAACTGATTTTTTTTTAAACTCGCTGTATTGCAGTGAAAATATAGTGGCATCTTTTTAGGGTAAAACGAGAGAAATAGGAGAAAGGCTACCAACAGATTAGCCAGTAATTCATCAGCATGTGTTGACTGAAGCCACATGGAGCCAAAGAATCTGTGTGCAACAGAGGTTTTCATTCCTCTATTGCTGCAACATTACTAACCGTTTTCGCACAATTTCAATCTTAAATTAAAAACTTATAGATAATCCACCACTCTCAATATTCAACAACCACAAAGTTCAAACAATCATCACTCATTTTGGGTAGTCAGAGTTCTGACCAGTACATTAGGATTTGCCAGTAACATTTACTCTCATGCACACAATTCTTAAAAATCGTTTCACCTGTCTACCTTTAAAAAAAAAAAAAACACCCCAAAAACGTGTTAGTTAAATTTTTAACTAATAATAAACACATGTTATCAGCAGAAAAAATACTGCTGACATTAACCTAAATGATTTCAGCTACCGCCATCTTGTAAAGATTTTGTTTCAAGAAAAAGTTTCCCATACGATTTGAAAACATTAAAAATTCTTTCAAAGGAAAGTCAATCTTAAGCAAATCTTTAGACATTTTAAGATGTCAATGCTATTTTCCCCCAACTATCTGAATATCGAGCATTCCAAGGAGACGTTTCATTACCCAGAATGGCATAAAGTGAAAAGGTAATTACTATTAATTTTCATGGCAACATCTTTTGAGCATTCCCAGACATCTATTTCCTAAATAAATAACTTTCTTGAGATTATGTACGCTATTTACATTTGGACTATTGTCTTCATCTTTGTTTTTGTTATCACAATGTTTCATCCATTGTGACTTCTGGCCTTCATCAAGCATATCTTGATCTGGGTAACTTACAGGGAGTTCTGAACTGAACCCTTTATTTAATCTATGAGGGGTAAACTATTCTCATCCAACTGCCCATGTCTAGGGATATCTCATCTCATTCATATTTTTAGTACTACTTAGTGATAGCCCATTTCTACTGAGTTCAATGGCACACTGCCTGGCCCTGGGACTGAACTTGAGATTACTGTCACTAAATTCACAAACCAAAGCTTAAATCCACTAGATTATTGTCCTGTGAACTTGAAACTTTAACCTTAATCTGCCTGCTGATGAGTGCTGCTGCTGAAGACTTACTGTCATTTGTCTTTCTTACTTTATTAGTGGCTTCCATGTTGTATTTATTTCTATACTAGGCCTACTAAAGAGATCCTCATAAGTGAATCTATATGCTGATTCTTTCAGACATCTAACTCTCCAGTGTTCAGCCTTGTCCAGTATTTTCACTTCATTCCATAGGGGCTGATGACTACCCTTTTCCTTCAATATATGATCAGCAATGCCTGATTTCATTGTTTCACTCCCTCACTACAGCTTTTTGATGATCCTCCAGCCTTAATTTTAGGGATCAACTTTTTTCCCTTTATATTCTTAGCCATAACTGTAAGTAATTGAGTACACACTGTTCTTGATTGTGTTAGTCTTTGCTCGACAGAGATTTCTCTATAGAGTGGAGCTTGTTCTGAATATTGTCCTGAAGCAGCAGATTTGAATCTTTTCCAATAAGCCCTTGACATAAGGTAGACCATGGCAATTTTATGGTCTTCCTCCTTCACCGTTCTGTTTCCATCTGCAGATGCAGGACATTTGTTATTCTCTATGATGTTCTTGATGCTGATCTTTTCTTGTTGACTTCTTTGCCACTCATGATTTTTGCCCAGTGTTGTAGATATGAAACATTTCTACACACTATATTGAAGTAGGGGAGAACTGAAGTTTAGGTATTGTCTGGTAAAAGCTGGTTTGGTTTGGTTTACAGCATATCAACTTCAATGCGTCATTTAATGCCGACAACTATTTTCTGTTCTGGTAATATTTTTGTTTTGTCAAAAATCTATTTCTGTTAATATTTTTTTCTCAAAAATGTATAGCTGGTAATATTATTTTTTCAAAAAAAATAGCTGGTAATATTATTTTTTCAAAAAACGTATAGCTGGTATGTAGTATATCCTCGTATGCAGGATGTCTGTTAAAAGCTGGCTTGTGATATACAAGATGTTTTGAACTGATTCTCTGTAAGAGTTATTAGTACATCCATGAAGACTAGCTGATTATTTCCTTCTTCCATTGTGAACTGATTCAAAGGTCTTATTTTCACATGGTCCAGTAGTATTTGTACCCAGAGTATGAAGGTGTCATCTAATTATCTTAGTCACACTGTGGGCTTTCTTTAGTGATGTTGTCCTTAAAGCCATTGTAAATTGAGTAAATAATGATAATTGCAGAAATTCAGACAGAAATCTGATGAAATTTTTGCTACGATCGACAATGATGAAATGATTGCTGAAAAATATTGCTTTCAATTTGAAAGGGTACATAAACTGAGGATAGGTTTGCAAGAAATTGAAAGTCTACAATATTCTGGGAATGCCCTTCCCACCAGAAGAAAAATCAATTTAAATTGATAATAATTGCTTTATTGATTTATATTTCAGATAATGGGGAAACTTGTATCAATGTTGGCACTGTATTAAGTAAACTTTTAAAAAGCAAATGGAGAAAAACAATGGATAGGAGGTCGTGGAGAGTCATGATCGTCCATGTCCTGAAGGAACATGGCACATAGAAGAAGTGCATTAGAAAAGAAGAAGAAATTGATTCCTAATGGCAGGCATCTTCAGGTCAGAATGTATAAGGGAAATGCTTTAGAATTTTGAGAAGGTGGTAATGTCTTTATCAGATAGTATGGATAGAAATCATTTTTTGTTTGTATTGAATCTATTAACATCAGCTGGATTTGCAATAAGCCCACTCCGAGTAGATTTTTTTCTCTCTCTTAGTTCGTATACTGCATTGTGCTACAATCATGGCAGATGCCTGCCATAAGGATGGGAAATACCTGGTTCAAACAAGTTTTTTTTTACTTTGTCCCAGTATCTACACACACACACACACTATATAAGTAGATATTGTTAACAAAATTGAAATTATGGAACAATCAGTCTTAACTCAGTACCTGAAAATTGAATTGTGCATGAAACTCCGAGTCATGCTACCAGTGACGAAAAATATTTATATATATTGTTGCAGCATACCTATGGACAATAATGGGTATGTCCCCATTTACATAAATACAGTAGTAAATATTGTATATTGGTCTTCAGTTGGAGATTCATTGTGGAATTCACTTGACTCACTTCTAGCAGTTGACTATTACTTCTAGGAGCTGCTGGCAAATCTTATATGTGTTGTTCATGTCCTAAGTATTATCATTCGTTACCAACATTCATATGATTATTCTATTCAGTAACCTTCCCTGAGTTACAACACACACACACACACACATGTGCGTGCGTGCGTGTTCACTGAATAATGTAACCATATTATGTCTATTTAAATACTGATCCTTTCTAGTTCTCTAATCTAGATGTCTTACACTTCATTTGTCAGATACAAGTTCTGCTGCACAACATTTAAAAACATATTACTGTCCACTTTCACAATACAAGAAAATACTTGTTAACAATATCAATATACTACACAATGAAAATAATAAAGAAAAACTTCAAATTCTCGAGGCTCTCTATATCTAATTCAACCAATCAACACCCAACAAAATTTATTATAAGTGTAGCAGTAACATGTCAAAGCACATATAACAAACATTCAATGCTATTTTGCATTTTTACCAATTCCCAGTTAACTCCCTTATATTGAAAAACTTGTTTTACAAAAAGTTCCATAACTACAATGGATAAATTTAAAATTTAAAAATAATTATAACAGATTGTGCTCATGCATGTTTTTTAAAAATCACCGTCACAAAGAAATGCAGATTCTATCACAATTACAATAAGTTTGTCTTTGTAATTAACCCCAAGGTTGATCTTAGAGGAGATTGAATGAACTTGGGTAGGAAAAACTACAGCACCTTCATTGATGAATTTCATCTTATCAAGAAACTGATTAGAGAACTGGAAAGGATTATTATAAGAATAGACATAATATGTCTATATTATTCAATGAAACATGTCTGAATGAAGATATGCTGCATATATATATATATATATATATATATATATGTGTGTGTGTGTGTGTGTGTGTGTGTATGTATGTATGTATGTTTTGATGCATTTTCCAACTGGGCTAATTGTTTAATAATTTATATTTTTAGTTTCCTGCTTAGAAATTTGTCAGATGTCTCTGAATAAAAACCAGACGGCTGTCAGCCAAACGTATTTTTTGTATACCTCAACCCAGAAGCAAATCGAGGTGTTCTGCGACTTCAAAAATGAAACTCTCGGGACCATGTTTATCCCAAGGTCCTCTCTTTTTCAACTTACACAATCTGAATTCAAGGAATTTGTACCAGACAGCAAGGAATTCATCTTTCGAGAGAGACTGGATAATCAAGAAGAGAATGAGGCTATTATTAGTACACTGCCAAGGTTGGTCAATTATAATTTTTTCTAGAAAAAAAAAAAGAAAAAAGTGCTATTTCTAATTTTTATTTATTTTGATAATGTTTTTTTTTATTCTTAGATGAAATCCCATTAGAATTTTCTTTCTTCCTTCCTTAGTTACCATATACAGCATTTATCTCAGATAAACAATGGGCCACTCCTGTTTGATTGTGAGGATAGACTTGTAAATAGCTTGCCTGACCCTTGTCCAGGAAGAAAATATAGATAAAAGGCACCATTTGGTTTTAGGGAAAGAAAGAGTGAAAGAATCAAAGACATAAAAAATAGAGGTAGCAATAACAGTCATTTGTTTAACACCTGCTTCAGTGAAGTGGAAAACCTTGCAAATTTTGAATATTTTCATTTGTACCCTTTTACTTCTTTATATAATGACCTGCATTCATATATATGGGCTTTCTTGTAATATTTTGTGAAAGTTCTTAAGATGAAATATTTAACAATGCAGGAGGTGGATTTCTATGCATACATTGTAGCCATGGAACTCACAAGGTGCTTATTCAGTCATTAACTTCGGAATTAAGAGTCATCAGAAAATTCAAAAAGGAAAACTGAAATTTTCTTACGCATTGCTAGTTTTCATTATTCTGCCAAATATTTAAATTAATATCTTCATTGTTTTGGTTGGATCCTGCTTTTCCTCATGGAAACATGACTAATCTTTGTTGTGGAGATAAGTGAGTAAATAGAAAGAGTATATATATTTTTAAATGATTGTCACCTAAACATGGCAAGAAAGTATGCCAATTGTAATATAGTAATTGAAACAAAAAAAGTGACATTTAAATGATTAAACTGAGAATCTTTTTCTCATATTGAGTTTTACCACCACCCCAAGGAATTATAACATTATTTTATTTTTTGGAATTGTTCCTATTTCAAACTTTTATATTTTTAATTTCTAACTACCAGAGGTACCCCACATTATTTGGGAGCTAATTTCTTTTCAAGACAAATACTTCATTTGTGTAGATTATTAAAATAATTAGAAGTAAACATGACTTAATTTACTGCCAAAAGGTAATTTATCTTCGTATATCTTTAAATAGTAATGTAATGGCTGGCTGGCTGGCTGGCTGTATCTAACTATGTCTGTCTGCTAGGGCAACTAGCCAATCCCTATTGCAGACGCCTGCTCAGGCACATTATATGGATTATGTGAATTACACTGCAACTATGCTAAGCAGAGCTTAGGTACACCTTCTAGGAGAGTGCACATTATCTGGCATCATCAACAGTTTGAACAAAGCCAGTATGCTCAAACCCTCTGTCACAATGGCTTGAGTCTTCATGCTAGCTCAACCAACAATGGCTCCCAAATAGTTCCATCTATCCAATTTCCCTTGCAAGGCTTGGGTCAACCTGTGGTATGGTATTTAGGTCCTTTTCAAAAGGTGCCACATACTGGGATCACCTTTACAGATCGATGATATCAAGAAGTCATCTTCCAGGCAAATGAACTATTGTCAGATTCGGACCTCAGTTTCATGGTCAGAAAATGAATGTTCTAAGTACTTGGCTACATAGCCATTTTATCTTTAAATATAGTGGCAAGGAATAAATATTTAACTTCCATAAGAAATGTCTTCCTTGACCTTATTACTGACCTTTCATAACCTTCAAAGTTGACCTGGGTCAAAGCCTTCTAAATTTGGTCAAGATCTATCCAGTAGTTCCTGAGTCTATAGCAGCAGTGACATGAAGGTTTGATGATGCCCAGGGTGAACTCCTTGATTGTATGCCCCCGAAGACACAAATGGGGGTCAGGCTATAGGGCCTAGTACTGAGAAATGTGAGAAAGGAAGACATTTTAAATATGTAAAAACAGATGAAACATGAAATAAACACTTTATTCAAATTAAATATAAACTAAATTTTTATTACACTCTTTCATTGAATGCTCTCCCAATATGGATACCCAGGACCTTCGCACACTCTGCCACCCCAACTTCTGTAAGTTACTGCACAAACTTCAAGATTTTCCTTGCTCCCACCTACCTGTGTGTGTGTGCATACATGGAGAGGCAAAAGTAGGCATACAGTAACAGTGACATGCAGGGGTTTGTTGATGTCTGCAGTCAACTCCTTGATTGTAAGTACTGGGACCTATGCGTCCTAGTACTGAGAAATATGAGAAAGAAAGACATTTTAAATATGTAAAAACAGATGAAACATGAAATAAACACTTTATTCAAATTAAATATAAACTAAATTTTTTATTTCACTCTTTGATTGGATGCCCTTCCGATATGAATGCCTGGGGACATCACACCCTCTGCCTCCATTTCCACATGCTAGCAGACAGGCTCTTTACTGTATTTGTACAGATATGCTATATAATAATAGAATCCAGTATAACCATACAATTTAAAGGGATTATTCATATGAAAAGAGTGTTGTTTAATAGTGTGTGATATTGAAGATGAAATTTCAGTATTATTGTTTGTTTATTTGGCTGTACAAGGTTCTATCCCTGACTTATATTACCAGAGTCAGGGAATGAGTTAAACTGTGTCCTGGGTATGACAATAAACTACATCCAGCAGCAAGGCCTCTGATCAGGAGATTGGAGGTTTTTGAGAAGCATGGAACCATCTCTTAATTGTTGCTGTTCTCAGGTCTACTCTGACCTGGGTGGTAGCTTAGGGTCCTAGCTATGGGCAAATAGTTAACCCCCACCCCAAACTGGAGTTGGGGTACTATGAAAGTATAAAAATAGATTTTATAGTAAAATTACAAGCAATACATTTTTAAAAAAAAAAAAATTTCCAGCAATACTGAAGTGACTCATTTACATCGGAAGTCACCAAAGACTATAAATAGCTATGGCTATTACCCATGGGTAGTTGAGTGCATACTACTTCCTGTGAGTTAGTAACACTATACTACAACAGTGTCGCTGACATTTAAAGAACTGAATATATGGATAATTATGAATACACACAAGTGTGGCTAAGGATACTAGCAGCTAAAATTAGAAAAAAAAAAGTTAAAGGATTTAAAATCAGTTGGGGAGGGGGAGAAAACCAGATGACTGATCTCTTCTTGGCAATTGCTGATTGTGAGGCTATTATAAAATTTTCAGCAATTGCATGCTGAAAACAGGTGTGCAATTACTGATAATTTTATAACAGCTTGGCGGAAAATGACATTTGGTGATTATAGCTGTCGGATATGATATTTGGTGATATAACTAATAGCAAAAAACAGAGAAAAGGCTAGTGGATACAGAGAGAGCTAAGTTCATGAACATTTGTCAAAAAGTTAATGAACCAGTTATTGAACATGTTCTTCATTTGAAACAGGCCACTAAATATTGCCTATTTGAGAAACTGTGATCAGAAAACCAGTCAGTCGAAGAGGATTTGATCTAAATGAAATTAGTAAATGGCCTTCAAAAGTAGAAGTATCAGCAAATGCATTTACAACTGTGAAAGTTGTCACTAGAACAAAATGTCGAATTTGCTCAGCAATAAGAATTAATTGGAAAATTCAATAAGACAAAAATTACAGATCTTGTAGAGGAAATGGACACATACATGATAAAAAAAAAAGGACTTTTTGTGGTTATCAACAACAAAAATGTCCAGCATATAAAAAAGGATGTGAAAAGCGTTTCAAAATTAATCATTTTAAATGTATGTGTAAATCCAAAAAGAGAAATGTAGAGACGGTCGAAACAAAATGAAGAGGAAATAAATATGCACATCTTATAATAGAAAAAAAAGAAATAAAAAAGTGTTATTAAAAATCTGAATCAATAATGTTTTATTGGACATGTAACTAAATACAAGAAATGATGTGATGTTGATACCCAGAAATTAGAAAAACCAAGATAAAAGAAAAGCCTTGTCCAATTGAATCAGTTCGACAGATCCATGATAAAAATGTTAGGCTATTTTGAAGCCCACATGGAACTAAAAAATAAGTTTGACATATTACCAATTATCATGGAAAACTGTGGAAAGAATCATGGTTTAATAGGAAATGATGTATTGAACAGAAATTCACCAAAGTTAGTAAACAAAGTTGAAACTGGAATGATAAAAAACCATGAAGCAAAGTTAAATGAAAATGTTTCCCCCCCATATTTTGAAGCATGAAAAGTGCCAGTCTATCTACTATCAATAATTGTGGAATAAGTAAAAAAAAATGATCTACAAACTGATTATATACAAAGAATACATATTCTATTCATACAAACCTATTTTTGGAATATCAACTTCAATGGGTTACAACCCATTGAAGTTGATATTCCATAAAACAAAATAAACCATGGGTCAAACTAAAAATGTTAAACTCCAATACTTTGGAATGCAGAGGAATATTACAGAAAGTCTTGTTTACTACAATAGGAAAGCTGTTCTCTAAAAAGTAACGATCAGATGTTATTTTTTTTAACAAGTTGATTGATTTGCTCACACTGCAAAACTCCTAAAAAGTGGCTTGAGAACAAATCCATTAAGCCTATGTATGGGCTTAGTCAGAGTTCAGATTTGAACTTGGTAGAGAATATTTAATCTCACATAAAATCTAAACAGTATTGAATTTTTTATAAGTTAAAACTTATAATGGTCAATGGCAATGTTTCTCAACCTTTTCAAGCAACAGCACACCTAGTATCAAATGAAAATATGGCACACGTAGCAAAATTTTTAAAGGATATACATTTAAATGTTATGAACTAAAACCATAGATTTTTTTTAAAAAGTAGAAAATTGCAATAAAACTGAGAAAGCCTTTTTAGCTAATCTGGGATATTCTTTTCATATTGAAATCCAAAATCTAGCAGTTGGTATCATTAAAGGATTCATTTTGAGCCATTAAAAAAATAAAAATACTTTTTAAAAATTGAATATTAAAGCAAAATATTTAAAATAACATCATTGATGAATAGTGAAAAAATTTGAAAAGTAAGTTTAATATTTATTTATCCATTTATTCAAATACTAATGCTGTAGCATTACTACTTCCACACACACACATACATATATATATATATATATATATATATATATATATATTCAGTGACAATATTTTGTGGCACACTCAAAGCAGACCTTACTATGTGTAATTAAACAACACTTGGTTCATACACCTAAATGAGTGAAAGACAGTGTTCACTTGTTTTGTGATATTAACGAACACTCATGGCCACTCTTGTAATGTCAACAATACTCATTGTCACTTTCGTAATGCTTGTTGTAGTAGAGACTTTGTAATCACAGATACAACTATAGTAATGCCATTGAAAAATACTGGTTTCAGAGACCTTTGAATAACACTCACATTAATAGTACTTGCTCGATAATACTTGTTCAAAAAGTAACCACCGAATAGTGATCAGTATAAAGAAATAGTATAGTGAAAGTATAGAGAAGAGAACCGTGATCCATAAATAATAACAGAGGACAGAATAGGAAAAGTGATTATTTAGATGCCATGCTAATTCCCATATACATATTTGATTTATCATCATGTGATCTACTTATTCAAAATAGGATTGCCTGTGTTTGCTCTCTGGTGATCTAAGTTCAAACTCGTGTCAACAGCGACACTTTACTCCAATACAACAACTTGAAAGAATCATTTATTTACATGGAGGTAATGAAATTTACTACAAAAAGGTAATTATTATAATTATCCACTTGATGTACTTGATACACTAGAGCTTAGCAGCTGATCTCTCACCTGATCTAGCTTTAACAGTTTTCTTGGTTTTTCCTGTTTTACTGCTTTTCAAAGAAACATGAAGAAACAAGGTTAAAATTGGGTAGATGGAACTCTTGGGGTCATTGATAGCTGTGCTAGATAAACTCTTTCCCAGAAACTGTAACTAAGGTCTTCTCAGCATAGTTGCAGTATAAACTACAGGTGGGCTCTGTGGGTGTTGAATAAACACAAATATGCCTGAGAAAGCGTCTGCAATAGGGATTGACTAGCCACCCTAGTAGACAGGTATCCTCAAATACAAGTGACCAGCTATACATACATACATACGGTAGTGAATGCTGGACAATTTCCTCACAGATTCAGAGGTGACTGGAGGCAACAGAAATGTGGTTCCACAGAAGGATGCTGAGAATGCCATGCACAGAACATGTAAGCAATAAGGAAGTTTTATGGAAAATGAAAAAAAGATAAAATCAGAAATAAAGAGTTAAAATTTTTAGGACATATAACAAGGGAATAGAGACTAGAGAATTAGACACTCAAGGAACACATTGAAGGCAAGAGGACAAAGAGAAGCAGTATGTAACCTACATATCAAGCTTGTGTAAATGATGGCAGAACATAGAGAGGGAGAAATGGTAAAAAGACAAACACTGCTAAGAGAGGAAGTACTAGAGAGCCATTAAGGAAAATTTATGAATATATGAGAATTGTTCCAAAATGTGTATTGGAATAAGGAAAAGATGTGTTCCAGAAGATAAACAAAATATTAAGGGATAAGAGACAGTTTCACTAGACATAAAAAAATCTAAGAAAGCTGGCACTTAAAATGCACGAAAACATACAGTTTCCTATCCACAAGGACAATGTTTAGTGCGTGTTTGTTTGAAAACAAAATTTGAAATTATAAAGATGTGAATAATCATGCTTTTATTGCAACTTAGGCAATAATAATGAATCAAGTAAAAATACTCCATAAGCCTAAATTCAGCTTTGAGCACTTCTGGCCATATGTGTGTAGTCTGGTTTGGTTTACAGCCTATCAACCTCAATGGGTTATTTAATGCTGACAAGATTTTTTATTGCTGATAATATTTTCTTTTTTCCAAAAATATATTGCTTGGATTAAAACCTATTTTTACACTTTCATAGTGTTTTGACTCCAGTTTGGGGGTTAACTGTTTGCCCACAGATAGGACCACAAAAAGTGCCACCACCACCCCGGGCCAGGATGGACACTGGAACACCGGCAATTACGAGGTAGTTCCACGCTCTTCAAATACTCTTGATCAGAGGCCTTGCTGTTAGATGTAGTTTATTGTCATAACCAGGACAATGTGTAGTCTGGTAAAAGTTAAAATCAGCATTCAATGTCCTGGATTTTAACTCCATTTAAACATGGACATTGGAGACAAATATGCAACTTGCTCAGCCACAAATCTGGACCATTTTTAAGCATCTGATTGTTTCAGATGTCAGCCATTTTATATATAACACACACACACACACATATTGCTATTTGAGCATATGATTACTTAATGGATCGTTGATTATTTGGCAAAATTTTTGACCGATGAGGCTTCCATTAGTGTTTGCATGCATGGAACAAAATAGCAATTTCTCGAAAGGAATAAAAACAAAAGGAAAAAGCAGAGTAGAATGTTTTGGTCTATTATTAATCCAATCACTAATAAGCCATAAACTAACTGGTTCGTAACCATACAGATGCGAGTTGGCACTTGGCTCTAATTATCGTCTGCATTGATATAAAGCTTTTTTCTTAATAGCCGCATTCCTGGTCAAAACAGAAACACAGTTGAAAGTGAGTCCCAGTTACAGGAAAACATGCACAAAAACTCAAGAAACCTTGAAAGTAGAATTTTAATTGTGATTGCCAAATAACAGGTTATTTTTTTTCAGGTCTGCCAAAAGGACAGCAAATATGAGTTGTACAACTTGGTTCTAGCTCTTGACTTAATCTTTGAACCATTGTAATACAACAAACCTCTCTGGATTACAGCTAATTTTCCCCACAAAAAACAGTGATTGAGTGCCTCACTCTGGGATAATGATAATTAGTTTGATCTTTACTGGGTTACTTATGATAATATTAGCTATTTCCTTATAAGGAATCATTTGGCATTCATTAACAGAACAGTCAGTGCTGCTGTTGGTTGAAACTTAAAAAAATAGTCAGTTTTTCAGGAAAATAGGTTTCTCAAATCCAGTAATTGTTATAGCTCTTTTTAGTACTGATGGAGGTTTCCTTCCTAATCTTTTGTTTAAAGTGGTGTGGAACATCAAAATTTTGATTATGTCATTATTATCTCTTTAAATTACATGTGATAATCATTTTACTTGTTGAAAGTCCTAAAGTGGTTTGGTTTCTGTTATTTGGTACAGCTATTTGTTTGTGATTTTGGAATGCCAGTTCCCAAAATTCAAAGAAGGAGGTCCTCACAGAGACCTACATGCTTCACACAATTGAAGCCATTTTTAATCATCAATCTTAAAATGTGCGTTGTGGTGTAACGAATTTCGACTTGGAATGAGAAATCAAAGAACTGAGCTTGAATTATAGTCAGGTTCATGACATTCACTTACATGCAAATAACCTTGGGAAAGATATGAATCTATCTCTTCTCCCTCCAGCTATGGGTTAAATAGCAAGACAGACTGGGTCCTATGGCTTATGTTGGCAACCAGTCTATCACATAAAGAAATGGCAACTTCTGTGAGAAAATCGTCTGCTTAGTTAGTCATGATTGCCCAAGTGTGTATTACATATGGCAATTAATTTGACTGATTGCAGAACATGACACATTTTAAGTTAATGTTTTGGTTTTGTAGCAAGTTGTAGTGTTGGGCAAAACTATCCCTAGTGCAGCCTACTCTACATTCTATTTCCTTCTAACCTAAGTATTTTTTAACTGAGGCATTTGAAGAGTTTAGTATTTACTAAATTCCACATCCTGAATTTTTATGAAGGCTTCCCGATAGTTGCCATCATTGCTTTCATTCCAATTTCAGATCACAGTTTCAGTTTTGGAGAGGTTTATCTGGAATCTTATTTCTTGGAACACTTGACAGCGGTTGCTTGCAACTGAACAAGCAGTATTTCTTAAATCAGAAACTATGATGTGGAATTGGAATAAAAAGGAGTGATGACACCTACACTGAATCCATCATAAAAATCCAGAAAATGGATTTAGTCAATACTAGACACTTCAAATACCTTGGTGTATGGATCAGTTATAACAAATTTAGTATAGAAGATAAGAAATTTGAACAGAGAATAGGCAGTACTAGAGGTAGTTTGAACTGTAAAATGATGAGATCTTGGCTTGATGTATGGATCAGTTATAACAAATTTAGTATAGAAGATAAGGAAATTGAACAGAGAATAGGCTGCACTAGAGGTAGTTTCTTCCAACAATGCAAACTGCTACAAAACCAAAACATTATCCGGAAAACTCAAGTCGTGTTCTTAAATAGTTTCATCAGACTGAAACTTTCATAGAGATGTCATGAAAACATCAAACCCTTACAGAAATATCTAAACTGCCAGATGAATACAACCACTTTCTATGATCAATGGTTAAAAATGTCTTTGCACAAGTGAAGCCTATGAGTATTGTTGAAGACCACATTTCTTCAAACCATGTGAACTGGCATTATACAATCACAATGAACTGTACCAGATAACAGAAGCCACATCACTTGAGAACTTTCAACAACAGCTAAAATGAATAGCACATATAACTCAAAGAGGAAATAATGATATACTCATGTTGTTGATATTTCACACTGAGTAAAACAAAATGTTAAGAAGGAAACCCCAATCAGTACTGAAAAGAGCAATAACAGCTATGAACTTGAGAAAACTATTTTCCTGATAAATTGTTTTAAAGATAAGAATATTATAAATTTCAATTGACAGTAGGAGTGGCTTTTTTTTTTTTTTACAGTGAGGTTCAATCTTTACAAGGCCCACTTGAGGTAAAAGGTTATGTTTGGGGGCTTTTTGTGTATATAGGAGTACAAGATGGTAATTAACCCTAGCCTTGAACAGGTTAAAATTGTAGTGATTGGGAAAACATCCTCTTAGGAGTCAGTTCCACAGGGCAGTGGTTTGTGGGAAGAAGCTGCTTGAGTGAAACTTACTTCTCACTGATAGAATAACAAGGGAATGTGGGTGGTTTGCTACAATCTAAGCGGCATTGCATGTTCTTGCTGTGAAGGTTGTTGGAATGTCGAACAAAATTTTTTTTTGTCATTGAATTAAATTATATCTGTGCACACAATTTGAATGAAATTGAAATGGACATCTGTGTCTCCAGGTTTAATTTTCCTGTCTGGCAACAACCCTTGGATAACAGGAAAAGAGTATAAGCCAAAACTTGCAGTCCTTTGAAGTCATTTTTATGATTCAATTTGTATTTAAACTGAATGTATTTCCTAAAAACTGTTGTGTTTTAAATGAACAAAGAATTTATATTTGAACTTTGATCATGTTGCTAGCCCACAAAGATACACATACAGAACTACACTATTTACATTATTTGGACTATAGCCCTCATCTTTGTTGCCATATTTATCACGTTTCGGCCGTTGTACGCTCTGGCCTTCTTCAGGTCATTGGAATGTTGAACTGAACTGTTCAGTTTGACATTCCAACTACCTGAAGATGGCCGGAGCATACAACAGCCAAAACGTGATAAATATGGCAACAAAGATGAGGACAATAGTCCGAATAATGTAAATAGTGTACATAATACCTCATCTCAGAAATATAGACAGATACTGAAAGGCTGAAACGTTGTAATAAATATGGCTACAAAGATGAGGACAATAGTCCGAATAATGTAAATAGTGTACATAATACCTCATCTCAGAAATATAGACAGATAGTGAAAGATTGGTATGGACCCGATACACCAAAAATATGGAGACAAATTGGTTCAGTTCGACATTTTTTTTTAATATTTGAAGTGTTTTTACTTTTTTGTTTTTTAAACTATTTATTTTCACCTTTTAATATTTGAAACCTTTTTTTTTTTATATTTTAAATCTCTCTATTTTTTTTTCATATACAAAAAGGGAGTAATAAAAAACTTTTTTTTACACTTTCCTACTGTTTTAACCCAAGTTTTTGGGTTAACTATTTGCCCATAGCTAGGATCCTAATAGGTGCTACCACCCTGGGTCAGGATGGACTTGGGGACACCAGCAATTAAGAGGTGGTTCCATGCTTCTCAAAACCTGATCAGAGGCTTTGCTGTCATATATAGTTTATCATCATATCCTGGACATGTGGCAATCAAATACTTCTTGGGTTGTAGAACACATACTTTGCAGTTGATTGGCAGATTTAAACATGAATTAGCAACTATTCACAAAAGCAAGGTCAGACAAGTGAATGCAGTGGTCTGTCTTCTAGACAAGGTAGATTTGGACCGAGTCATGTCAAACTCCAAACGGGCCTATTTTATTGACTGAGAAACAAATCCCAGCATGCATTTGTGTACTTCTGCCTATAAAAGGGGAGAGCAAGTGTTCTGCAGTCATTCCCTATTGGATTGAAATCAACACAACACCACAAATTACTACAACACAAAAACATTAAAATTAAAGTCATGTTCGTAAATAACTTTGTCAGATCAAAACTTTCATCTGGATATCATGCATGGCACCAAACTTGTTCAGAATAAAGTGTCAGCCATATACAACCACGTTCTCAGATCTTTGAGTGAATAAACTTGTAAGTTTTAGTGAGGACCATCCTCCTTTGAATCTCACAGACTGGTGCTACCAAATTGCAAATCAGTTATGTGCCAAGCATGATATATGCGTAGGTGATCATGCATCTTTCGATACATGACTAATGAGGCAGATATTTTTCCTGCAGTCGGTTGCCATTTCTTTCTGTGGTAGACCAGTCGCCATCCAAGGCTATAGAACCTGATCTGTCCAGCTATTTACCCATAGCTGGGGAGAGAAGAATAGGGGTTACACCTTTCACAAGGTAATGGATTTGACAGGTATTCAAACTCGGCTCTCCAGTTCCTCAATCCAAGCTGCTATCCATTACTCCACCGTGCCTCCTCGCAAATAATGTACCAAATATCAAAAATAACATCACTTGAGGACCTTCAACGGCAGCAACAATTAAAATGGATAACACATGTAACTGAAAGAGAAAGTAAGGCATTTTTCTTTTACAGTGAGGTTCACCATATACAAGGCCTACACTCAAAGTAGTGTGCTATGTTAAGGGGTAGTTTATATTGATAGGACAGGGAAGATAACTGCTAACACTAGACTTAGGAGTCTGTTCCACAGGGAAGTAGTTTGCAGAAAGAAGCTGTTTGAATGGAACATCTCGCCAATGAAATATGGAGGGAATGTGGGTGGTTTGCTATTATGCAAGTGGCATGGTGTGTCCTAGCCATGAAAGTTAGACCTGGTGGAACTATGGAATGTAGTTCAGCCAAGCACTTTCCCTGGTAGTAGTGATAGAGAAGGGAGAGGCTTGCTACAACCCACCTGTGAGAAAGAGGTTGAAAAATAATAAAGATTTGGAGACGCTTTTGAACTCAATAGAATGTGAGAACCAGGCAGTTCCCACCCAAATATTCCATTTTTGGCCTGATCTGACTCTTATAAAGATGATAGTGTTGCAAGAGACAAAAAGTTATCTCTCTTTGACGAACTCTTTAAAAAGTTAAAAATAGATATAGTCACATGAACTGCCTGAGATATCATTAGGCATGAATGTCAAACATCCACTTTTGTTCCTGGCAGTCACACTAGAAAGATGTACATATTCAGGCTCATGATAATCAACATAAGATAAGTATCAAATATTATATTTTAGTTCAGATAGCAAGTCCCTTACAAAGAAAACATATGCACACCTTGTATGAACATTTCAAATATATATATATATATATATATATATTTATATAAAGACTTATGTGGTTTATTTGAACTTTTTTATACGTTTATGTTGTATAGCTATTTGCTTTGTTAATAAAACCAATAGCATATATTCATGCACAACAATAGCATTAGGAGTCAGGTACTTACTGAAGTGGTACAGGAAGTCAATCATTTTATTTGTATCTTTAGCAATGATTCCTATATAAGAGTACTATGAACTCTTGGGGGTGAGTTTGAGACCCAATATTCTCTCAAGGCATGGGGCCTCCTTGAGAGGATATCCATTCATTGTGACTACTAGTAGTTTGGGGTCTGATAATGAAGATGTAGGCATTCCACACTACTCCAAACAAAAGGTTAGAACAGAAACTCTGATCTATGCTGGAAAGTGTGATAACAGTGAACTTAAGAACCCCGAAGAAATAAATACCCAAAATTTGACATGCAAATTTTTTACATACAACACTGAAATACACAAATAAGTTGTATGAAGTTGCAATAAAGATATATTACAAAGTGTCCCACACACAGAAATTATAACATATTTTTAAAAAAAATGAAGCAAAGAGTACTTGAAGGTGAAAAATAAAAAGAGTGTATGTCCTGTAACATCCTCAAGAAGGACACAATACAGCCCCACTTCTATATCTTAGGTTGT
>OZ010613.1:48640387-48720387 GCA_963932145.1 Acanthosepion lycidas | reverse complement strand
TGCTGCCTTTATTATATTAGGACAACAAGATAACTTTTCTAAGTTACTTTCGGGTCTTGAATAAAAGTGATAAGGTCAAAGTTGAAAACGAAAAATGTTAAATTATAAACCCTAAAAAATTTGCCAATTGTAAGATTTTTAACTTTTCTGAAATTATTTGGTAACAAATAAAATTATTTATTTGGTTTTCTTAGAAATTTTTTCAGGGCTGCCATTGAAATAAAATACATGCACACTGACACAAACGTACATTCAGACAATTTGAATGGAATTGAAATGGACATCTGTCAGGTGAGGGCTACATTTCCTTTCTGTCAGGTGAGCGCTACATTTCCTTTCTGTCAGGCAACAACTCCAGAGGGATAACAAATGTGCAGGCCCTTTGAAGTCATTTTAAGGGCTTATTCTCTATTTAAACTCTTATACTGTAAAATCCTCTGTGTATAGATCACAAGGAATAAAAGATTAAAAAAAAAAAAAAAAAAAAAAGAAGAAATTCCAGGGATAAAAAGCTTATTTTCATGTATAAAACATGCACAATTTTCAAGGCAAAAAATTATGAAAACTTATGTAAAAGGAAGAGAAAAATGAAAAAAAACTGTTTATTTTTGTGACTTGTAAGCATTGTGAAAACATGATAATCCTTCTTCTTGAGATATAAGACCACTAAATTGCCTATACCCATTGAGAAAATAAATTGAAATTAAATAAATATTAACTTATTTGTTTTGGTCTTAATTATGAAAGATTTATTTCCCTTTGTTGAAATATACCATTAGATAGATATCATATCTCCAGTAAATAAATAAATCCAATTGGATCTGATTTTTTCCATTTTGAGTCCTGGAAAAAAATGGGATTGAGTTCTAAACTGAAGTATAAGATTCAGCAGATTTTGGACACAATTTTAGATGAAAAACCTGTTTCTTATGCACACAGGACTATGGCACATTCTCTAATGAATGTAGTATTTGAAATGGACAAAGTTTAGATTTGAAGTTTGATCATTGTGTTGTCAGTAAACGAACAGGTACAGAACAAGTATTTGTGACTTGAATTCATTTGAATGAAGTTTTAAAATCTGTATCACGATAGTTTTTTGCAATTTGAAATGATCATTTTCTTAAAACTGAATTTTTTTTTCAAGGAAGTTTTCATAAAATCAATAAACAGAATGGGGGTAGATTTTGTTTCAAAAAATTAATAATTGGGAAGGATATATGCTTATAACAGACCCGAAAGGACTTATAATTAATGTCATAACCTGTAATATCACCCAGTAAATGCAGAAATAAACTAACTTGCAAGTAACTCATTGGTTCTAAAGACTTATTTTTTTTAATATATATGTTTAAAATCATTTCTTTGTCAGACATAAAAGTATATCTGATTTATGATTGGGACACAGTGTTTGACAAAGAGGTTAAAATAGTTATGGCTGATCAAAGTTTAATACATTTATGATGACAGAAGGTTTTTTCCTGGCCTGAGCCATGTTACCATTAGTGCACAGATGCATCCGTTCAATTTTTGGGATTTTATTTATTTCAAGAATAATAATAATATTATAGGACTTTACAATACACACAGAACAATCAAAGCTAATCACACAGATATAGTAATCAGAGACCACAAAAACAGAATGGACTTTCTTATCGACATGGCAGTTCTTGCAGACTGTAATGTATCTGGAGACTCTACCAATATTCATTATTGTTGGACATAATCTTAATAATATAAGGAATGCAGACGACACTCTGTTGATGACCGGCTCATCAAGAAAACTGAGAAATTTTCAACAGGTCATTAAAAGAAAGCAAGAAGAAAGGACTATTAACAGCAGGACATACTGTGCAGGGAAGTAAAAGAAATCAAGGGAAATATCTGAATAAATCTGATTCTATTTACCAAAGATAAAGCATAAATAGCCTATATAGCAATTTCTAATGGTAACTAGCTGCATCTACTACAAGGACAGTTGAGTCATTGTGTCATGCCAGAAGTCCATCTTGCTCATTTATAAATCTACCATTCCCCCATTCAATATTGTCATATCTTGAGATTCTTGACAAAATCCAAAGAAGGATCTGCAATGTAATTGACCTTGACTTGGCATCTTGACTTCTGTCTCTTTCTCACCAATGTGAAGTGACTTCCCTCTGTCTTTTCGAAAAAAAAATTTGCATGGCAACTCTTGACAAGCTTTTTTTCCTTGGTACCCAGACTATGTGTTTAAGTGTGCTACTAGACTGGCATCTATGTCCCACCCTTTTACTGTTGAATTAGTTAAATGTAACCACCACTTCTACTCCAACAGTTTCTTTTCTCACACTTCCCACCTGTGGAACTCTTCCATTTCCTTGTCTCTGATAACTACAATCTTCAAAAATTTAAATGCCTTGTCAGTTGCCATCTTGAACCCTATTCAGCTTATATCCATTTCTCAGTTCCCCTTACCCAGTCTTTTCTCCCACCTTCACTCTCTATAATCCCCCTGCATATCAGTGGTATTCCTACTTTGCTTGGGGTGAAATGATTAAAAAAATCCAAAAACAAAAAAATACATATGGCATTATAGAAGGGTTAAAATAAAATACACATGAATATGTGAATAAATTTCATTTTATTTACCAAAATAATCCGTAAGTTGTCCTATATAGCAATTTCCAATTGTAACTAATCAAAACAGAGATGACATCACGGAAGGGTTCAAATGTACACTGTAGTAATACATAAATTAGGTACTGTATAAAAGGCAGTAGCGCTATACCTATAGGGGAGTTATCTTCTCTTGATGAGACTATATCTGACAGAGAGAATACCTATTGTAACAATATGGCATTGCCAATTCAGCACTTAACCATGATGAAGGATCCTGAATAAGTAGAAACCTGGCTTAGGTATTTTGTGGTGTCAGCAAGTTAAAGGATACCAAATCTCATGGAGGAGAAAATGAAGTTACAGATTTGGTTTTGGTGTCAGCAGGGTGTGAAGCTATAAAAAAAAAATCTCTGTCATGGTCTATCCCTAAATGTTGGCAGATTTATCATATGAAGAAATTGCTCCCATTATAAAAGTAAATGTACAACCAAAATAAAGATTGGTCATAGTGGAAAGAACTAAATTTCTCAAAAGTAGACAGAGACCAGATGAAACAATTATGCAATATGTACAGTGATTGAAAGAAGCGTCGAGATATTGTGAGTTTGAAAGAATGGGTTCTGAACAAATGTCTATCAAAGAGGAGTTAATTGTGCTAAGATTAAGTGGAGGAATGTTTGACATCTTGTACAAGCATAAAATTCTAGAGTGGCTTCAAGCTCATAATATGAATCTGGAAGCATGTGTGGAGGTCTTACAACAATTGGAATTGATTAAAAAATTTAATACCTCCAAAGGCAGCATAGAGACTTATAGTGCTATTAAAAGCTTATTTATATGCAGATATTGCAATAAGAAACATGAAAAGAGCAAAAATAAGTGTCCAACCTTTAGGAAATTATGTTTTTAGTGTAAAAAGAGGACTCATTTCCAGACAGTATACCCATATAGAAAGCGAGTGGAAAAGTGAAAAATATAGATCCTTCGATTGAAACTATTGAAGTATTTGAGATAAAAGCACAGGATAAAAGTATGGAAATAGTGAAGTTGAACAGAGTAACTTTATTCATGCAGGTGGGTACTGGAAGTGATGTGACATTGATACTGAGGAAATTTGGGGGAAAGAATGGGTAGTCAGTCATCAAAATTTTAGGATACATTGAAGGCATGTTTGAGACAAAAAAACATCAAGCCACATCTTCCAAGAAAAGCCATCAAAAAAGTTTTAGAGGGGGGATTGAAAATATAATTGTATATCAAAGGTGACATTGGCATTGGTGGGCACAGTAAAGAAGAGCTCAAAAGTAAAACTGAGCAAGTCTTGAGAAAATTAAATAGTACAGGTATGACAATTAATGCAAGGTAAAAAAATTTCATACCTAGGATATCAAATATCCAAAGGCAGTATATTGCCAGATGATAAATTATTAACAAGATATTAGAGATAGCTGCACTCAGAAATAAAAAAAAAAAAAAAAAAAAGAGTTAGAATCTTTTTTTAGGTTTAACCAAATTCTTGAACAGATATCTACCATGATAAAGTGACCTTGTGGAACCATTTAACAAAAAAATTTCAATGGACAAAAAGACAGATCTCTTTCAAAAAATTAAAAAAAGGCACTCTTAAACAAATCAGTTGTTACAATTTTCAACCCAATGAAAAAAATTGATGTTAAATATTGATGCCAGTGATTGTGCTATAGCACTAATATTGTTGCAAGAGGACCACCCTGTAATGTACTTATCTAGAAAACTAACATTGGTGAGTGCAAATTATTCGAATAATGAGAAGGAACCATTGGTGATTGTGTGGAGCACAGAAAGAGTTAGAATTTTTTTTGCTGGGAAGGAAATTTCTATTAAAATCGGATCATAAGCCTTTGGAATTTATATTCAACCTCAGAAGAGAGTTACCAAAGGTCACATCTGCCAAGATATTAAGATGTGTGATTAAGCTTATGGCGTTTGACTGTGTATATTAAAGGAAATACTATTCTGTATGTGGATGCCTTGGTTAAATTTTGAGAGTAAAAATGTTAAAGCAAATGAAAATTCTGAGGAGAGGATTTTGCACTGGATAGAAACAGATGTATTACCCTTAAATCAGCTTAGATTGGGAACCAGGCAGGATCCAGTCTTGGATAGAATAAAGAGAAATACATGGATTAATTGCTCTATGGCACAGAGGCCTTATAAAGACTCAGGGTACAAATTAACACTAGAAAGAGGAATTATATGTAATGGAGATATCATAGTACCTCCACAAGTATCTGAGAAAAGAAGTAATTGAAGCCATGCACGATGGTATGCATGGAGGTATATTGGCTACATAAAGGAGGTTAAATTTGTAAGCATTTGAGAGACATCGAAGAGTATGGTAAAAAATGTCCAAGTGTGCAGAAATAAAGAAATTTTGGCAAACTAAAATTCACTCTTGGCCAAAGGAGATGGACACAAGTACATATGGTTCATGCCTACATTAAATGTATAAGACTATTTATGATATTAGTTGACTTGTATTCAGGTTGGCCTGAAGTTTAATAAAGTTGCGGATAGAACAGTCACTACTGTGGAGTGGGTGTTGAGGATGGTATTTTCGAGTGATGGAGTTCCAAAAATCTTGGTCTCTGACAATGCACCTGAGTTTTATGAAGAAAGTTGATGTGCATGGTTAAAAGATGTTGGCTGTATTCTATGCAAAACCTGACCTTACCACCTACAGTCAAATTGAATGGTGGAGAGAATAGTTCAAACAGTAAAACTGGGATTAAAAGCAGTCTCTCGAGTGGATTGTGATATAGAGAATTATTTACAAACACTATTTCTAAGTTATAGAGTTATTCTGCACTCAAACAGAAGACAAAGCCCATCCGCATTCATGGGAAAACAAATAAGAGTTCTGATTACCATGTAATTTGCAATGAATGAAAGTGTGTGGTACAGAAAGGACAAGGATTCAAGTCATGAAAAGGTGGATTTTGTCGTGCAAAAAAGTGGAAGCAGAAGAACAGATGATGCAAGAAAGGATGAATGAATCCAGTATTGACAGTGAGCAGGAAGACCACCAGAGGTATAAAAGTGAACAGGAGAGGGAGGAGAGAATGAGTGTATCCAGTAGTAGTTAGGAACAATCTGTGGATGATAGTGACCAGAGGCATCATGATGATTCAAATCAGGAGAATCAGTTAAGACCTAAATAAATAGAACTCTGAGAGACAGATGATGTCTCCCAGGGTTGTTCATAGAAGTTAAAGTTCCACTAAAGGTATAAAGCCCTTTAGGTTCAGGGAAGGATAGTTATATGTAAATTAGGTACTGTATAAGAGGCAGTATAGCTATACCTATGAGGGAGTTATCTTCTCTTGATGAGAAAACATCTGACAATGGGAATACCGATCATAACATACACATGAATAAATTTAATTCTATTTACGAAAATAAAACCTAAGTAGTCCTATATAACAATTTCTAATGATAACTAACAAAAAAAGATATGGCATTATGGAAGGGTTGAGATAACTAATGTAGACATGAATGTGTTAATAAATTTTAATTCTATTTACCAAGAAATTTTTCTGCCAGCCCATCATGCAAGGCAGACATAAGTCAGAACAGCAACACAAAAGCTGGTCAGACAACATCAAAGTGTGTGTGACACTATTTAGATATGGTAATTGGCTAACTAATTAACCATAGAAATTAAAAATGGGAAATACTTAAGGTGAGAAAGAGCCGACCACACAGGGCGGCCATAAAAACATTTCGGCACGAACAAAGCCATGGTACAGGTGGGGAGAATCGATATTATCTTTCAGAGATATCATTTAACTTTAATTCCTGGTTCCAGCGAAGAAAGCCATCTGGTATATGCATGAATCTTGGCATGAGAAGGAAATTTGAAAAGGGAATCATTATTATTGCTTTTTCAAACTGTTGACATCAGATATAGCACCTCGAAAATGAGCATCTGGTGATAAGAGAATTTTAAGGCAAGAGAAAAATAAAGAATTTGATTCTCAGGTAAACATGACCACCCAGTTCAAAGTTGACAAGCGGAGAAACCAGGTGTCGGGTTTTGACAGTGATTAATGAGTTGGTAGAGGTTCGGGCTAAGTGGATTTTGTGTGACCCCCAAAATCAAGATGTGATAAGAATTAGTTGGCAATCTGGGATTTGTAAATGTTTTGGCCAAAGGAAAAGGAAAAAGAAAAAAAGGATTTTGTAAACAAAATTCTGGAATAATTCTAAGAGGGCCAGTCTAGCCACACCCACACTGCCGAGAGATCATTGGCCAAGTGGAAACATGGGTGATAGGTGGAGGTGAATGTATGAGAAAAATGAAGTTGTTGTTAACATCCACTGAGGAGATTGGTATGAGATACCAATGTGAGAGAGGAAGAGTCTAGACGGATAACTCTCCTCCGACCTTCCCTCACGGATGAGGGAGGAACCCCCAAAGTTGAAAGTGATTAATTTTCCAAAAATGGGAAGTAATTAATTTTTCTGGCCTAAGAACAAAGAGAATTCTTGTTGGGAATTGAGAATTATCAAGGAACCCAAACCATGTCAGGCCCCCACACCGAGTTTTGGTCGGTATCCATAAAAATGAACGTCTCAAGGCAGTCAGTGAGTTCCAGTTGGTTCGAGAAGTTGGAGAGTTGAGTTGCAGTTGGAGGCCAGAATTGCAGAAGCTGACCGAAAGATTTCCACGTCCACTTGACTTAGTCTTCCTACCAAAAGCAAGTTTTATTGACGAATGATTTAAGATATCTAATTCACTTAAGAAATGCAAAAAGTGTTACAAATCCATAGAAATGGGCTAGAAGAGAAAAACACTCCTGTATTCAACAGACAAAGACAATTGTTATTTCTCAACATATTTGAACCTCTTGAGTTTGTTTTATTATTTTTTTTACTTACACTTGTGTGGTATCACCTTTACCCCAGATTCAGCTTGCACTATGGCCCAACACCTGATTGATTTCATCTACCTAAGATCAAAGTCACAATGTGGGTAGGTTAGACTTGAGATCAAAGCAGTTACTTTGGTGACCAGACGTTGGAGGCGAGCTGAGAACGACAAAGCTGGTATAGAACCAGGAATGACCAGATTGACTGGGACACAGACTGGTAGCAGCAACAAGGAGTCAACCACAAAACACTGGTGGAAGAAACCTTACAGCTTCGCGCTGCAACTGGGAGCTGACCATGGGCTGACAGCACAGTGTCATATATTGATGTCGTGACCAGTGGACGTCACATATTGGCGCGGTGACCACACTAGTGGGTGTCACATATTGAACTGGGACCACAACAACCGATGGGTATCACAGTGGAGGAACATGACAATCCAGAACTCCAGAAAGGCACAACCAACAGATCATCCTGGAGGGGGCTGTCTGTTTCTTCTGCTCATAGGTCACCCACCCCGATGACTGAAGCAGTTAAGGGAGTGATTATATATATATATATATATATATATATATATATATAATTTACATACATGTACATGCAAGCATATATATATATATATATATATATATATATATATATATATATGCACAAATACACACATGCATTTATAAACACACATATATGTCAATAATTAAAACCAATGAGTAAAAATGATTATAACTTAAGTGCTCATATCCTTGAATGTATGTAAAAAAACAAAACAAAAAACAAAACATATTAGAGTCCTTCATCACAACATGCATTAGTTCTATGAAACTCAGCCACTCTCTCGACCAGATCAAGTTTTAAAAAAGTTGAACTCTTGGACCATATTTCTTGTATTTTTCTTCCAAAATGAACTTTGAACAATTTTCAACAGATTTTCTTCATTGCCTAAGAAGGAGTCTTCATAATTTGGAAAAATCGATCATTAAAATGTCTTGATTTTAATAATATTTGTAGTGAAGAACATTTGCTGCCTAAACACACACTGTATATATATATATATATATATATATATATATATATGAGGCACAGTGGAGTAATGGATTGAGGAATCGGAGAGTCGAATTCACTTATGTCCTAATACCCTCGGGAAAATCCTCTTCTTCCTCCAGCTATGGGTAAATAGCAGAACAGACTGGGCTCTATAGCCTTGGATGGCAGCTGGTCTAGGAGAAGGACAAGGACAACTCTGAATTCAAAAACCTGCAGAGGGTCGTTTGCGGACCCTGTGGCACATAGTGCACCAAGTCTGTATTCAGCCCTTCAAAAAGTGTGGATGGTTCTGCACAAAACCTTCACCACTATAATCTCATGTGCTGATGTCAGGCTGTCAGTTTCCTAGGAACTAATCTGCTTGACTCTCATATGTCGAATTCGACAGGAGAGTTGAGTGTGTGCGTGTGTGTGTGTATATATATATATATATATATATACATATATATTTTTTTTTTTGTTTAATGAAACATTACATCCTATTACAAGAAACATTTGTGATGGATACATATGCTTCAGCCGACATATCTGGCTTTTTTTTGCAGGTTGATAGCATTTATATATTAAACATGAATATTACTATTCAGTACTGATACCCATTTCCATAATGCTTGTATATAAATAATATTTGTATAATGTCCATGTATTTTAAACTTTTTATAAACAGAATATTATTTGAGATATCACATACATATAGCATCTTTGCATTTTATATATCGGGGGAAAAAATGTCTGTTTTGGCATTGCATCAGAGCAATTAATTCTTTGTCATGTCACTTACTTCTGTTTACATGTTACTCAATGGATCAGTTTAATGCTCTGTATCTTTCATTTTTCAGATGATGGTGGACTTTTTTTCTTTATATTTCTTATTGAGTATCAAAGCAAAGATGAATAAATGAGAAGTCATTACACACTAAGGGTTCAAACTTAGATGTCTCCTGCAGAGCCACTGCTAATATAAATGTCTGGAGAGCTTTATCCACAAGACAAGCCAACATTTGAATGTAAAAAAATAAAAATAAAAAGACAACGCTTATAATTAACATCAGAAGGAGATAGCTGAAATTTCTAGAGCACATAATGAGGAAAGAAGGCTTAGAGAATTTGACACTCACAGGACATATTAATGACAAGATGGACATGGGAAAACAGTGCATAACCTACTTAATCTTTTGTAAATGAATGGCAGAACAGGGTTTAGGAGAGATAATGAAAAGACAAAATTTATTAACAGCTGCAAAGACCAAGAAATTGTAGAAAGCCATGATTGTCAACATCCTGAAGGAACCTGGCACATACAAGAAGAATTCATGCAATAGGAAGCTCAAGAGTAATTCAAGGTAGAGTATTACTGTTAAAATGGTAATAATGAATGAAGTGTAGACTATGAATAAAAGTGCAAGTGGTAAGAAGAGGTGTTGATTAATTTGTTTTTATGGTTTATCAACCTTTTGGTTATTTAAAGCCAAACATTTTTAGATTGATTTAGTGACAAAATTTCTATTAATTAACTCAGGGGGGTGGCATTAAGAGTTGGATTTATACCTTTTGCTAAGGTATTTGCATGTAAGTGAATATAATAAGCCTGGCTGGAATTAGAACATAACTTTCCAAACTGAACCATTTAAATAAAGTTGGGTAGACATTTCTCATTCCATTATCTAGGGTCAATTTGTTTAAATATCACTTTTAGTACTGCTCAGTTATTGCTTACCTTGTTTCCACTGAGTCAAAGTACAAACTGCCCAATCCAGGGATTGAACTCACAATTACCATCTCATCAAATTCATGAACCAACAACAATCCACAAGGTTATTTTCAAGCCAGAAACAATAATATTAATGATTATCATGAAATTGAATGAGATAAATGATTATCATGAAATTGAATGAGATAAATGATTATTATCAAGGATACTTTGTTCATGTTTTTCATTTTCCTCCTCGTCTTCAATGATAGAGGTTTGCCAATGAAATCGGTTGGAATTGAAGTATACACAGCCCTGCATGCAATCATCATCAATCAAAAAGGATCCTTTCAACATGAAACAGCTGGAGGTCAGATCTGATCTGGCCAATCATTCATCACTACAACTGCTGTGTAAATTAGCTGTCAGTGTCAGAAAAAAAAAAAAATGTAATGGTCAACATATACGAAAATCTGATTTATAGCCAAGTACACAATCAAGGGCCAATCTATATTAAAAACTAAAATAAATGCTGTATGAATTTCGGGGAGAGAGAAAAAAAAATGAAGGACCAAAAGACAGACTAATATGCAGTATGAAAGTAAATACAAAAAAAACGATGGAACTGCTTGATACTTTTGTGAAGGCTATTAGAATAATCTGGAACCTACACTGGGAACAAACTGCCTGCATATGGATAGAAAATGAATTCGGTAAATATAGAAAAATAGAAAGGAGTGTAAGACAAGGATGTGTCTTCTCTCCAGACTTATTCAACCTATACAGTTAGAGAATTAGAATTCCTACTAGGATTCATTATTGGCAGCCACATTCTTAAGATATGCAGATGGCACAGAGTTGATAGAAGACACAGAAAGGAAACTACAAGAACTCCTGCCGATGCTAGTGAAGGAAAGCGAGAAGAAAGGACTAAACACAAATTGCAAAAAGACAGAATGCATGGTTGTCAGAAATAGAAACAGCCCAATATACAAATTGGAGATACGAAAATCAAGTAAGTAAAACAATTTACATATCTGTGAAGTGTTTTAACAGGATGGAAAGTGTAACATCAAAATCTGAAGGTGTATAAGGATAACTGTTATAGAGTAGTTTCACAGTGGAGGCTTGTATTTCACTGAGTCGGTCCTAAAAAGGTTCGACATACAAAATGTTAGGAACTTGATATAATAGTTAATGACGCAGCAATCTAGTTGCGGTGGCTGATACTTTAATATCCGACTAACGGCATTGACTGACTCACCAACTCAGTGAGCGACTGCTACTACTCCTACTTATTATAGGTGGGAGAGTCTATTAACTATAGAATAGGTGTGTTCCAGTATAACAATAGCAAAAGATGCCTTCCAAAGACAAAATTTATTAAGAGCTACAAAACACAGGAAATTGTGGAGAGCCATGATCCTCAAGGGACACGTTGCATAGAAGAATTTATATAAAACACTGACGTATATGCTGTATGAAATTTAGGAAAAAAAAAAAAAAAAAAAAAAATCAAGTGCCAACCCATACAAGGGATCAGTTTATATTCCAAAGAAATTAAGTATTAAAAAAAATCCAAGGCCCCCCCCCCCACCACTATAAAAAAAAAATGAAATATGAATTAGGGGAAATAATGGATGCAAACAAGAGCTTTTAATTTCCAAACACAGCCAATACATTGTGGCCATGTTCATAGTTGATGGTATTTATTCTATTTTTGTTTGTTTTTTTTTTTTCCTGATAGGGACTTCAGTTATTTTAAGACATTTTTTGCAGTTGGTGGCACATATCACATTTATGTTTTTGACAAGTATGTTGCATAATAAGGTTGATACATTTTCATATTTTGGTTTAAAAGGCTGCATTCAGGAATTAAAAAACAGGTTTCCCTATCAGCAACTTGAGCACTCAGAATGAATTATCATTTGGACAATTTCTACACACGAAATCCATTAAGGAAATCTCTTGTTTGCAGATGAGAAAAATACAATAAAAAGTTAACAAATGTCCCTTGTTAGTGTGTGTGTGCATGCACACACAGACATACATGCATGCATACAAATATATATATATATATATATATATATATATATATATATATATAAAATTGTGATGAAATATCAAATATGGATTGGAATCAAACAGAAGAATAGGATAAAGAATAACAGGTAATTTTTATCAATCTAACATGTTTCACTTTTATTAAAGCTTCATCAGAGAAAGAGATAAGGAGAAAAAAAAGAAATTCTGGTATTTTTATTTTTGTGCTTTCAATTTTTTGATTTTCATTCGTTAAGCTGGCTTCACATGTTTTTGACTTGTTAAGCAGCATTAGTATAATTTATAGAGTGATGACCTATTTCATATATATAATAAAAATAAAAAAGTTAATGGTCAGTGTGGAATTAGACCATGAAACAGTAGTATTAAAGTACTCAATATACATATAAAAAGATATTTAAAAAAATATCTAAAAAATATACAGTGTGTATTGAGGGTAACTTTAAGAAGAGGTGGTACAATCACAAGTCATCTTTTAAGCTAAAATCTCTTAGGAATTCTACTAGACTAGCCAACCATGTGCAGAAATTAAAAGAAAAAAAAGAAAAAAGATCTGTGAACTGGAAAATTAAAAAAAGCAAAACCTTACAACAGTCATAGTAATATCTGCAACATTTGGCAACAAGAAAAGTTAGCTATAATAACATTTCCAGACTAAAAAAAACCTTTTTGAAGGAGAAATCAGAAATTATGACCCATTGTATAAATACTAAAAAGTTCCTTTTGAGTTCATATGAATTGGGATGAAAAGAAAATATGCACATTTCATTTCCGCTCCCCCCACTGATACATTTCCAATTCACTTGTTTTCCCCTCCTCCTTACATTGTGCGTTTATTCATTTATTCATTTAAAAAAAAAAAAAAAATACCATTCATAAATTTAAAAAATCTTATTTAAACAATAAAATGTTATGAAATCAATTGACTGAAGGTACCAGAATTGGCTGATGTCCTCATATATATTATATATATATATATATATATATATATATATATATATATATATATATATATATATATATATATATATATACACATACATACACACACTATGTACAATAGCACAATCAAAGTGCTTGGAAATGGCTAATATGTGAGATGCTTGAGACAAACAATCAGTAGGATAATTTCCATTTGGCGAAAAAGAAATCTCTTTTTACATACAAGAAAAACTTAACAGAAATACGTAGTCAGTCATTTTTAAGAATGATCCTTATATATATATATATATATATATATATATATATATATATATATATATATATATATAGGGTGTATCAAAAATACTTTGACATCAAAACAAGGACAAAAAAGTTCATATAAACATGTCCACAAATACTTCCTTTTTTGAGTTAAGCTTTAAGTTTACAGTAGACGCTGTTAAATGTACAATATAAAAATACTGCATATATTACATTATATATATATATATATATATATATATACACACATGGTGCATTCATTATATAAAGTGGACACCCAGTGGTCATTATGTCTGATGACTGCATTTAAGTATAAAACAGATTGTTGTTGCTGCTGGGTATTGACGTTAATGTGCACTTTTATATTTACGTATGCTCTATTTATGGTATCAAGTACTTTAAGTCATAAGTATAGCATACCTTAAAACAATATAAATATATATATATATATATATATATATATATATATATATTATCCCTCACTGATACCATGACTCTCTATAAAATATATCAAAAATACTTTCATGAAATTTGGGGATGGGTTCCTCACACCAAAACAAGGACAAAAGTCCATATAAATATATGTCTGTAAATCCTTTATTTTTGTGTTATTAAGTTTCCAGTAGCCACTCTTAAATGTACAATCTAAGATACAATCCAAAAATACTTTGACAAATTTTCTGGGTGGGTTTCTGACACCAAAACAAGGTAAAATGTCCATATAAACACATGTTCAAAAGACCATCGTTTTATCTCAACACAGGAACTCATAACAAATGTTCAAAATGTCCTCCACTTGCTTCTATACACATGTTCCCATCAAAGACCTTTTTAAATTTTCCCACATGGTGTTGAATAGTTTTGCAGGCCCCCATGGCATGTTGATGAAGTGTCTTTGCATTATTGATGTCTGCTGCTTAAATCAATTGTTTTAAGTATCCCTACAGATAAAAATCCAAAGGACTGAGGTCAGGCCATGGAACCAGTCCTCTCTTATCTATCCATCTTTCATGGTAGATGTCAGCCAGTTCATTGTGAACAATGTGACTGAAATATGCTGGAGTCCCATCATGCATGAACCATATGCATCTTTGTATTAACAGATCTGGGAGTGTGTTTGAAATAAAGTCCCTGTAGACTGCTCCTGTAAGATGTACTGGGAGAACATATAGACCTACCAGACAGTTACCTACAATTCCTTCCCACACATTAATTGTAAACTGATACTGGTGTCTAGCCTTTATTGTACCATGGGGATTCTGATAAGCCCACAAATGTTGGTTGTATAAATTTATTATTCCATCTCTTCCAAATGTTGCCTCATCCGTAAATAAGACTGAAGAAACAAACAATGGATCAGCAACAATGGATCAGCAAATGTTCATCTGTGCTAAGTGATCAGAGGACAAAAGACCCTGCACATTGCAAATGATACAGATATAGAAGCTGCAAAGGTTGGGTGATTTGGCTGCCTTTGGTCTGTAAACACAATCTGATACACAGCCATGCAGCCTCATGTCTATTACCATTCGCATGATCATATGTAAAAATCATATCTGCCTGCTCATGATATGATCAGAGGGTGGAAAGGGGCAACACTGATGGCCAAAGATACATTTCAAAATTTAAGCAGAGTATTAAGAGACAGAAAAACTTTGTTAGAAACAAAGAAAACAGTACTGAACTGTGACATATCTGTTCTCCTATATGGCAGTGAATGCTGGACAACCTCCTCAAAGAATAGGAAGAGACTTGAAGCAACTGAAAAGGTTGCTGAGGATACCATGGACTAAATATGTGAGCAACAACAAAGTTTTAGAGAAAAAAGAAATTTACTTAACATCAGGAAGAGGCAGTTGAAATTTCTGTACCACATAATGAGAAAGGAGGGCTTGGAAAGTCTGATACTCACAGGACAGATTGAGGGCAAGAGGGACAGAAAAACAGCACCTAACATACTTGATGAGCTTAAGTAAAATGATGGCAGAACAGGGTTTAGGAGAAGTAATGAAAAAACAAAATTTATTAAGAGCTACAAAGGACAAGAAATTCTGGGGAGCCATGATTGCCTACATCCTGAAGGGACATTAAGAAGATTTAGTTTAGTTAGTTTAACAGCATATCAACCTCAAAGGATTATTTAATGCCGACAAGATTTTTCTGATAGGTTCATATAAATAGAATATGTATTCTTTGTAAGGAATCATTTTGTAGATCAGGTTTTATTGTCATATTTTATAAAGAGGGATTTCGTTGAGAGTCAAATTTATTGCTGGTAGTAATTTTTCTTCAAAAATGTATTGCTGGTAATAATTTTTCCTTCAAAACTTGGTTACAAAACTATGTAGGTAAGCAGATTTGGTAAACACTTTTTTTTTTTAAATATTTTCCTGTAGAGTCCAATTACTTTAATGAAATTTATAATGTTACTTAGATTGGTATTTTCAAATAGATCCTTTAAGTTATCTGATTTGTAGAGTTTGATTCAGGTTTTCTGAAAGTTACAGCAATTTAGTAGAATGTGTTTGACTGTATATGGTTCTTGGCATGGGACTGTAAAGAAGAAAGTTAAAATTTCATATCAAAATTGGTAAACATAATATCAATCCCCATGTTAGAAGTTGATAAATACCATTTCTCCTGATTTGTTGAAATAACTAATGGCCAGAGAAATTTTTGTTATACTTTCAAAGGTTTATTATATTTTTTATCTTTTGGCTCTGAGCAAGGTGATAATGCCCCTAAGATGCAATGTGGTTACTGGAAGTAAGACAAAGTGAGATGATGTTACTGAGGGAATAGAACAATAAAAGATTTATGAAGACAAAAAAAAGATACTTTCATGGTAATTATTCTGATGAACTTTTCGCGATGGTACGTAGACTTTAGTAATCTAAGTACAGTACTAGATTGGTGGCAAGCTCTTATTATTGCTAGATATAACCATAAGTTCTATATTAACTGTTTCTTCTTTTGTATTTCTTGCTTGTAGAATTCTCTTCTGGTTTTTTCTTTCTGGTCAAGTTTGATCTTCAAAAATTTAAATGCAATGTCGATCGTTATCTTCTGCCTTCTTAATTACTGTTTATTATTTTCTCTCATTAATAATGTGTTTTTTTTCTCACATTCTCTCTCACACAGTAACTTCTCGCATCTTAGTGGCTTTATTGCCTTGATTAAGGTGAAATGATTAAAACAATACAAAAGAAAAGCAACTAACCTTTTAGTTATTTCTTTCTGTGATAAATGTCGATGATCACATCCAACCTGGCATACATTTTTTCAAATCTTCATATTTTTTTAGGCAGTTTTTAGAAAAGCCAATAAAAATGTTAATATTAGAATGTAAACTAAAAAAAGAAAAAAAAAATTAGCACTTTTGTTCAATGTTTTCAGCTTTTGAATTTGAAACATTTGAAAAGAAAAACGGAATTGGATGTGAAATGGAATTAAATTTAATCGTTAAGAATGGGAATAATTTTTTTTTTTCAGAACTTTAATCTAAAATTCAAGAATCGTGATTCTCAGACATTGAAAGCTGATTATATTATTATGAAGAATATGAAATTTTAACAAATATGCATATCAAAATTCAAATATTTTATTTAAAAGTGATTTGCTGTTTATTGTATTAGCTTGGTGCAAAAATAATGTCGTTTTTTGACAAAACTTCAAAAGAAAAACGACATTATTTTTGCACCAACCTAATAATTTTATGCTTTATGATGACTGAAAAATCTGTATCAAATGAGGGGGTGCTGAGAAGTTCTTGGCCTAAGCAACAAGCTAATCGAGGAAAAAAAATATATGATGATTGGTCAGATTTTGGGAAGAGTAGCAAACCAAGAAATTTTCAGCACCTTGTAAAACAACAAAAATGCTTATATATATATATATATATATATATATATATATATATATATTTGAAAAAATTAGAGGATCAGGTGATCATGCTATCTTGGTTTCAACCTTTCGGTGTTTTCAGGTGACCCGGGCTAACTCTGCCCAATAACTTTTATATATATATATATATATATATATATATATACACACACACACAGAGAATCTGCCAAAAATAAGTATACACATTTCAGTAAAGGAAAACTTGTACAGATATCCTAATACTAAATTTATTCAGACATCTTGAGATTATAGAGTCTGAAGGTAACTTGTAGTTACCTTCAGACTATACAATCACAAGGGATGCTCAAAATGGTGGCCTTGCAGACATTTATTAGTATGGAAAAGTATTGCTTGGGTAATGTTGGTTAAAATTTCCAGTGGGATTGCTGCACATGCATTTTCAATTCCTTGTCTAAGAGCTGCCAATGTAATTGGTTTTCTGTGATACACATCCTTTAGGGTCCTTATAGGTAAAAGTTTGCAGTTGTTAAATAAGGTGAATATGCGAGAACTTGATTACACCTCTACATCCTAGCCAATATCCTTTCAAATTCTCATTCAGATAAGCTTGCATGTTGAAATTCATTTCCACTAAGTTTATGCATGCCAGTGTTATCACAATTTAATAAAACTACAAAAGACAAGTCTTTCCTTTTCTGAAGTGTGTAAACATTTTTTGGCGGACTCTGTATATATAATTAAAATAAAAATACAACAATAACCCGTTTGCTGCCAGAGACATAACTCACCTTAGCAATATATATATATATATATTTATTATGTTAACTATACTTAGTTGGTATAACCCCCTGAAAAAAAAAAAAACCCTAGATAACACAATTTGCAAATAAAAATATATTAAAACAAATAGGTTTCTTGGAAAAAAAATAAAGGGACTAAAAACATCGAAGTAGGGCCCCACAAATTGTTCAGTGCCGTAATTTCTAGTCGAAAGAAAAAAAAAAAAAAACAATCGAGTAAATAAGAAAAAATGTAAAGTGCTCAATATGCTAAGTAGAGCCAGCTTACCCTGGAGGTCCATTTAGGTGAAACCTAGGTAGGTAGTTCCTGGTTCACTAGAATTTATATATATATATATATATATATGTGTGTGTGTTTGTGTGTATGTCTGTGTGTGTAAAATTTCAGATATAACAAAAATATATATCTGTAAAAGGACCATGAATTAAGACAAAAGGAAAACTTATCTTAGCTGACACATTTTGGCCTCTGATGGACTTTATCGAGGCAAATGGTATCTAGATTCTATTAATGTTCTCTTCTCATACTTCTCACTTGTGGAACTTTCTTCCAGTTTCTTGTTTTCCCATCAACTTTCATCTTCAAAATTTTGAATGCAATGTCAATCATTATTTTCTGTCTTCTTAATTTCTGTTCTTTTTGTGTTTTTGGTGAACAATGCTTTTCTTATATTATTTCACACTTAATAACCCCCCCCCCCCGCATCTTGTATGCTTTGTTGCCATACTTGGGATGAAATGATTAAAAAAAAAAAAAATGATTTGCCTTAATGTCCATCAGAAAACAAAATGTTATTGGTTTTTCAAAATATTTAAATTTAAGTATATCATAAATATTCATCAGGTTAGCCAAAAAATTTAGGTAATTTAGGAATTGAAGACTCTGAGTGTTGTAATTCAGTTCAATGAAAGTGTGTAAATGATGTTATTGAATTTTTTTTATGCAAATTAGTATTTAAATTATTTTAGCTTGGCATTAATTTATGTGTTCTATATTTTAAATAACATGACTTAGCTTATGAATTTAACTGCTGTCTTAATTTTTTTTTAACCCACTTTCATTTATTGAACTGTGTCACTTGGCGTCCTCCATAGTTTTTTTTTAGACTTTTCAGCTAACCTGATGAATATTTATGAGCTTTATTGAATTTAAAAATTTTGGAAAACAATAACATTTTTACTCTTGTATATAAATACTTGTTACAAAATAAAATACTTACATTTGCATTGATAAAGTCCTTCAGACTACAAAGCATGTTGGTTAAGAGTTCCTTTTGTCTTTATTCATATTGTCCATTTACAGATATATTCTATCTGAACTTTTACACATATACATGTACATCTAGCAGCAAACAGATTCAAAATAAATAAATGAATAAAAAGAAAACAAGAATTTTTTTTCCTCTTGTTCTTCAAACCAACAATGTTTTTTTTTTTTATTTATTATTTTAGCAACAATATATCTGTATGAAGTTTTTATTTTTTTTATGGGCAGAAAATGATTTTTACATCCAGCAAATTTAGTAATAATGGCAAGATTAATAGTAGCAATTAATAATGAGATTAATAATGGCCTTTATGCAAGTAATAATAAGATTATTTATTTCTTTTACTAGTTCTTTGTGACGGGAGAACAAGACCTGTTGAAGCTGGGCTTCCATTACTATGAATTCCACAGATGTCATGTGACCAAGTTTTAATATCGATTTGTAATGATAATGCAATTAACTGAAGTGAAAAGAAATAAAAGAAAAAAAAAAACTTAATGAAATTCAAGAATCAAGGAAGCAAAAATGAATGCATTTCAGAGGTAAGATGACAGCTAGAATTCCAAGGGGAGACAAATGGAAACTTTTCTAATTTATCGACAAACAGAAATAGCTACATTTGTACTTTTTTTTTTTTTTTTTTTAATATGTTTTCAAGTGTGGCTACTCAGACAACAGAAGCCTGTCTGGAAAACGTTTTGCAAAACAAGTGCCTCATTAAAGCATTTCAAAAGTCTTTTTTTTTTTTTTTTTAAACATTGATTGACATGCCAAGACAAAATAATTGTTATTTTGTAAATGTGGTATTTGATCTGAAGATCACATTGAGAAGTAAAATTGATGTCACCATATTGTGTTGATTCTTATATCCAAACCATCTAGCTAGCTATATCTATCTCTATATATTTTTTTTAATTAATTCACCTCAAACAAAGAGATAATACCACTAAGATGCAAGGTGGTCTACTGGGAGTGAAAGAGAATGAGAAGATTTTAGAAAGAATCAGAAACAAGGGATAGACCTCTACTCCTGTTCAAAAGAGGGGGAGGAGCATAGACTGATAGAAAAATCTACAATTGGGTTTGTATATTTTTGTCTGTAAGGTCTGTGTATCTCTCTTGCACTTTGGGTGCAAAGCAACAGTTTTCTTTGTGATAACAGCAGTAGATTGTTCACAAAGATGGTACGTGAAAAGACCTACCCTAATGAAAAAACAATGATATCTACACAGTCTGTTTTTTTGACAGCATGGGTAAACCAGTTATAAAATAGGATTCTACTGGTTTTCTATAGTTGCTAAGTAATAAACTGAACCCCCCAGAATTACTACATATTTATATCATAATTGGAAAAAACATATTCAAGGACATCTGAAAATCTTTTAATAGTAAAGACAAATAGTAAATATTGATTTCATATCTATCATAATTTTTGACAGTACAGGTAAACTGGTAATATAAGATTTTACTGGGCATAAAGTGGGGGATCAGTTTTCTACAGTTGTTAAGTAATAAACTGATCCCACCTCCATAATTAGTGTGTATATATATATATATATATATATATATATATATATATAAAATTGAAAAAGAAATAATTTATAGACTCACATTCGCAAAACTTACTGGTAAGGAAATAGCAAAATATCAATTTCACATATGTTATCATTTTTAACAACGTGGACAAACTACTTCACGGAATAATTATTTTAAAATATCATTGCAAAGCAGAAGGCGACAGCAACATATCTGAATTATGCCAAAAATAAACTAAAAATGGCCTCATATCAATATCCAGGACTCACAAAGAGTTTTTATGTAGAACAAATTAACTTTCCCTGCTGCATTATAGCATTGTTGCCTGGTTGTACTGGCCTGTTTTAGGAAAAAAAGAGAAAATTTCCATTTATAGGAAATAAATAATTATAAGGACACTAACGGCAATTTTGCACTGCCATTTTTGATTTTGACTGTATGCGGTATGCTCAAGAGTAAGAAATCCAAATAATATATTCTTTACTGTTAAAAAGGAAAAAAAAAAAATAAAAAAAAATATTGTTTACCTATAAAATTAAATTAAGAAAACTATTGAACTGTGAAGTAGGGTTTTTGTCAAAATATTTTTCCAAACAAATCAGCCGATTCAAATTTCATCAATTGGTTTGTAAAATTGAATGAAATGTAAAGTTTGTAAATTGCGACAAAAAATGTTAGCGATAAATTCAACAATACTAAATACTGTGAGGATTTCAACATGCTGATATGTGTTGCAAAAAAAAAATTCTAGTATAATACGTCACAAAACAGGTTGTATTGTAAGCTACTAAAAGCATTGGTTAATTTATAACATAAATGCTAGAGACCAATATTTCGGTGTCTTGAAAATGTCATCAGCAGGCAACGTAAGATTCATAAAGCCATAAATATGTCTACATCTATAGTAGCAAAAATGTTAATCCTACAGAAGTCTTCAAGTAATCAAAGAACTAAATAGATATTTACTAAGTGAAGTTACATGACTAAAAACAGCTTGAAAGATAAGCATACTATGAGAGAGTGGTTGTTTAATATGGCACACTGTGAATTTTGAATGCTGTCTCTCAATTACCCACAAATTCTTGAAATTAATATACCAAAGTGTTTTCTCCATAGAATTAAAAAAGAAATTTCAACAAGTTGTATTTAATCAGAAAAAAAATGTGAACTTTGTAACAAACACTATTTAATATATAGTTGAGCGATAATTTATTTTTAATATATTCTGTTAATAATGTGTGCAACATTTTTTGACCACTGAAAATGCCTTTCTTCCTGATTTTCAATTAATTACTCAAAAAGTTATTCATAATGTAGTTTTATTGTGAAATACTAAGCAAATTCTCCTCAATGACATTAACGTTTGACTTCAGTCTTATGACCAACTATAAAAGCTCATCAAATAAATAACAAAAATAACATGGCCAGGCTATTCAGAATTTATTTTTATAATTTTGGTAATATTTTTTAATACATTTTTATGGGTTTGTTTTTTTTACACATAGTATAAGTGAAATTCTGCTTCTAAGTAGATTTGAAATATGCCAAAACAAAAATAAAAATGGCACCATATCAATATCAAAGAGTTTTTATGTAGAAGAAATTAACTTTCCCTGCTGCATTGTCATAACATTGTTACCTGGTTGTACTGCCCCACTTTTTTTTTTGAGAAAAAAAGAGTAAGAATCAGAAAGAGAGAGTTGACATTTCTATGATACATAATGAGGGTTTCAATAATTTGACATTCACAGCATATATTGAAGTCAAGAGGGATAGAGGAAAGTGCCTACCTACCTACCGACCTAACGAGATTGGGTAAATGGATGGCAGAACAAGGACTGGGAGGGATGGTGACAGAACAAATGTTAAGAACTACAAAATGTAGGAAGTTGTGGAGAGGCATGATCACTAACCTAACAAGCTTGTGTAAATGAATGGCAGAACACAGACTGTGAGGGATAGCAAAAGGGCAGACATTACTAAGAACTACAAAAGATAGGAAGTTGTGGAGAGATATGACTGCCTAGGTTCTGAATGTACACAGCACACTGAAGAAGATGCCTGAAATAGTGATCAGGCACAACATTTCACTTAGTGACTGGCTCATTTAGCAACCAGGCTGTTTGTTGGAATGGAACCTGGTAGTTAAGTGATGATATTGACTGTATAATTATATATATATATATATATATATATATATATATATATATATAGCCCTATTCTGTCAGTAACGCTTGCTTGAATTCTTGGTCAGTTACAGTCTCTTATTGATTTTCAATGCAAAACACACAGATTGAAAGTCCAAAATTATTAAAACAAGTTTTAAGCTAAAGAACAAAAATTAGTTGTTAAATTCCAATTTCAAGGTGGTGACATGTTATTATGACAATGTCCATTCCTTGCTCTGTGGATGACACAGATTGCTTTGAAGGGATAACATAATATCATCTCTTCTTTTTGATTATTAGTAATTTAATATATTAATTCTGCATGAATACAAACACTCACCAAAAGTGGGTGACTGCAAATTCTTCTCTGAGGGCAACCTTAGTGAGTCCTTTCTAATCTCTGAGCACATCTCTGAAATGGATATTCTGAACATGTCTTCTGAAGGGACACAGATAAATATGAAGTTATCAATGACTAGATTGGATTAGGAGTTTATCTGTTCAGTCCAAAGTAATCAGTGAATTAAAAATAAGACATAAAAAATAGTGTTATATTTGTTAAGTTTAAAATAGTAGAAATTTCTCTATTAAATCATCAGCAGACTTTCCCATTTCTATAGAGTGGACTATACTGGCGATGATGAAAAGTGTTACACACACACACACACACACATAAAAACATGGGCGTCTATTTCAAATACGAAGTGTGTGCTATAATAATAACGTTTAAAATAATTAAAATGTTGGATTAAAAAAAATTAATTAATTCTTTATAAATTGCTTTACATACAAATAAAGACAATTACCAAAATAAAATAAATAATAATTACATTAAAAAAAGTAAATAAATATATATAAACAAATAAGAAAATAAAATTTAACAACATTAACAACATGCGCTCACTTTCATTTATTAGGCATTAAATTACATCACTTAGCATCTTCCATAGTTTAGCTTTGCTTACACATTATCTTTAAGATTATTTTAGAGCATTCTTAAATTTAAGAATTTTGAAAATTTAACTTTTTTTTAACTTTTGATAAATACCTTCTGCTAAATAAAATCCTTACTGTCTCTCAGTGGATGAAACACCCTGAGAAAGTAAAGTTTTTCTTTTGTTTTTATTTATACTCATCTTTTCACAGATGTATTTTATTGATATCTTAATTTTTTTTCAGTGTGTGTATAAATGTATGTATATAAAAACTGTACACACACACACAATATGGAGATAAAATACAGATATCTTTCCTGCAGTGTTTATTTAATATTTATATGTATGTATGACGGAGTGAGAAATCAGAGAAAGTTCAAAGTCCAATCAAGTTTGTTACATTCACTGGGGAAAAGTATGAATCCATCTCATCATATGTGAAATAGTAGGGTAGATTGTGTTCTGTAGTCTTGGTTTTCAACCAGTCTACATTAAGGACAAATCTAGATCCTGAGGAGTGTCATTTGTAAAGCTTGGACTATGTGAACCAGTTCTCTGTATTTGGTTCCTCTAAAAAGGAGTGGTTGGTTTTGCGTAAGCCTGCACCACTATAATCAAATTATAAATGTGGGTAGTTTGGCTGTTCAGTTCTAAGAGCTGCTGAACATCAAAGAAAATGGGAAAGTTCATTATATTATGGAATATCTGCATATATTTTCTTTGTTTTTTAGTTTTTTAGTATTAGGTTCGTGCAAAAATAATATCGTTTTTTGACGTTAAAAAATGTGTCAAAAAACGATATTATTTTTGCACCAACCTAATATCTATTGCCTCTCGTGATGCAATCCTGAAAGTACACTATTTACATTATTCGGACTATTGTCCTCATCTTTGTCGCCATATTTATTACAACATTTCAGCCGTTGTACGCTCCGGCCTTCTTCAGGTAGTTGGAATGTCGAACTGAACCCTTTATTTCGCTCACTGGGGTAGACTGTTCTAGTTCCACGTGCCATGTCTAATAGATGTCACTTATCTCTTGTTAATTCCCCTCTTCAAGTTCTCCACTGCCTTAACAAGTGGCGAACTTGCAGAGGGGAATTAACAGGAGATAACTGATAACTGGCATCCATTAAAACATGGCACGTGAAACTATTAGGTTGGTGCAAAAATAATATCGTTTTTTGACGTAATAATGTCGTTTTTTGACGTTAAAAAATACGTCAAAAAACGACATTATTACGTCATTATTTTTGCACCAACCTAATAGAACAATCTACTCCAGTAAGCAAAATAAAGGGTTCAGTTCGACATTCCAACCACCTGAAGAAGGCTGGAGTGTACAACAGCCGAAATGTTGTGATGAATATGACGACAAAGATGAGTACAATAGTCTGAATAATGTAAATAGTGTTACATAATACCTCATCTCAGAAATATAGACAAATCCTGAAAGTAATTACAAGTTTTGATATATTTTATAGATCCTGCTCATATCACTGGTTATATAAATAAGAAAAAATAATTTCAAGTAAATTTATAAAGTTAAAGAGTATAGTAAATTTCCATAGCAAAAATAATTCCCATCAAATTGCTACAGGAAAAATAATTTCTATTGAATTACAAGGAAAAGTCAAAAATTATCCACACTCATAATACAGAAATGTCATGGCAGAAGTCAGATAACTTTTGATCTACATTCATATTATAGTAATTTCCAATTAATTAATAGAGTAAAATAATTTCCAAATAATTTCAAACAAGCTTTTAGTATTTGCCATGACACTGTATAGGTAATATAAGTGAAAATGTCTGAGGCATTTGTTTTATAAATTCTGCCCATGATACAACGCATTTCATAAGCAATTTATTAATAATACCAATTGATACTGGGCTATGAATGATTTTTTTTTAATAAATCAGTGTAATATTTCTCAAATACATAGAGAGCAATCCCTTTTTCAAGTGGAATGATTTTCTGACCATCTTAGTAATGCCATGTAAATTTATATGAATTTTTAAACACAAAATATAAATCCATATCCTCAATCAACTGTAGAGGACCCTAACATCAGATACTGAACCTATTTTACAAGAATGGATTTAAAATTAACAGAAAGTGAAAGCCAGTATCTTCAATACTGAAGGCAAAATGGCACTGTGAAGTAATTACTTGTTACCATTTATACTAAAAGAAAAACTATATATATATATATATATATATATATATATACACACACACACACACTTTAAAAAAATTACGTTATTTATATTTGCGATAGAAATAATCTGTAAAAAATGTCAAAGTTTAATGTACCTAGTTTAAGTATAGCTAAAATAACTAATGTGATTTCAGGCATTACTGTAAATCAGTTGGCAAATGTTTTCCGTGAACTGCAAAATCATATTACCCTTTGTATTGCTAATGATCGAGGACATGTCGAAACTTAATTAAAATTTCAATAAAACCCTAAAAATATAGATTTACTTCTTTCTAATCCTTTTTACAAATTATTTCTATTGCAAGTACAAATAAAGTTATAAATTTTTTAAAGTGCACACGAACTTTATGGACACCCTGTATATATCTTTTCTTTTTCTTTATTATTTCAATGTTGTTTTGTGGATACCCACATTTGAATAGACGTCATGTTTTTGTTTATTTTTTCAAGTGTGAATTATATCTAGCAGCCTGTATATTTGAGGGACTTTAACAAAGACTATGTGCTCTCCAGCAGGGCTTGAACCATTGTCAGTGAAACCACTGTCTTATCTGATGTGCTTTAGACTGTTTGGCCACAGATATTACATTTAATAAAATGCAAATAAATAAATAAATAAATGAAAAAATAAAAATAATAATGACACCCCAGAGAGGTGACTAGAATGTGGAGAAAGTCAATAAGTATATAAATTAGAATATGTAAAAACCAGTTGCATGTCTAAAGTTTTTATTTTCTTGTTAAAATGTTTCACTCTGTATGAGTTTTCTCAAAACAAGGGGGAAAAAAAAAAAAAAAAAAAAAAAAATTAAGGCAACATCATTACCAGATTGGAACTGTGCTATTATTTTTTTTCAGTTGTCTCGAGAAATCTCATTGGGAACAAAAGATCAACAAGACAAGAATTTAAACATCCAACTGGTTTTCAAGTATTCAATCTTACAAACATTGGATATTCCGTATCAATCATTTATCACCACAATCAGTGCATTCTTTATTTATTTAAAAACTTGTGAGATGGAACAGTTTCTGGTAATGGATGTTAACATATCTTAAATTAACAAGTAATAGAAAAATGTTTTCATAAGTTTCTTGTTCTAAAGATATGCTCAAGACTAATTTAATCTTTTCAAAGTTTAAAACCACAAACTTAAAATTCTATGTTAAAAAATTATAGATGGGAGGAAAGGATTTCTTAGCTTGTAAGCCAAGCAGTTTGATACACAGTAAATATTTAGTTGTGAGAGGTGGATGTAAATATTTGGTTGTGAGAAATGGAGGCAAATTCAAGATGAATTGGTCACATGACAGAGCTGGGGATATAATTTTTTTTTTCTTATTGGACCTTTCAAATAGAAAGACATCAGCAGGTTTAATCAGGCCTTGTTTAAAAAAAAAAAAAGAAAAAAAAAAAAAAATGTTAACCCATTGTATCTGAGAGGTAACAAAGTAATCCAAAAACACAAAGCAAGTTTATAATTCCAAGACTCCATTGAGTATAACATGTTTGATAACATTTGATGGGGAAAGGATCACAAACAAATTGAGAAGGTGATATTAATTATCTGAAGATAAAGCATTTTGATGAAAATTAATCTGTGTTCCTTGAGGATCAAATGGGGGCAACTGCATGGAGACAGAGTGTCGCTGATTACCAGTATAAACATCAAAACAATGTAGTGATCAACACAAAACGGGATACTAGCATTTGCAATATCTTTGTGATTTTTCAATGTATATTATTAGGAGTATGGAACACTAACATATTTAACATTTAGTGAATTTCAATGTAGATTATAAAAATATGGGACACTAACATTTGCAACATCTTTATGATTTTCAATATAAACAAAAATGGGACGCTAACATTTATGTTTTTGTTAATTTCGATGAAGACTATAAAATGTGACGCTAACATTTTCAAAATCTTCATGAATTTCAATATAAACAAAAATGGGACGCTGACGTTAACATTTTTGTTAATTTCAATGAAGACTATAAGATATGAGATACTAACAGATTCAAAATCTTTATGAATTTCAATATAAATGATAAAATATGGGACACTAACTTCCTCAGCATTTTTTTAATTTTAATATAGATTATAAAAATATGGGACACTAATATTTTCAACATTAGTATGAATTTCAATATAAACAAAAATGGGACGCTAAAATTTTCAATATTTCTGTTAATTTCAATGTCGATTACAAAAATATGGGACACTAACATTTTCAACATCTTCATGAAAAGCAAAAAAATATGGGACACTAACTTTCACATTTTGTGAATTTCCAAATAGATTATAAAAATATGGGACACTAACATTTTCAACATCTTCATGAATTTCAATATCAATGATAAAATATGGGACACTAACTTTCTCAGTATTTTTTGTTAATTTTCATGTAAATTATAAAAATATGGGACGCTAAAGCTTATAACACCTTTATGACTTTCATTATAAACTATCAAAAAATAGGACGCTAACATTTTCAACAGCTTCATGAATTTCAATGTAGATTATTAAAAAAAATATTCTTTTCACCCACTTATTTTTTTGCAATGAGTGTATGTTTCTTTGTATATTTCCTGCTTTAAATAAACACAAAATCTAACAAAACAGCTCCCAATGATAAATATTTGTAGACAACAGAATTTTTTTTTTTCTTTTCAAAAGTTAAAATATATTTATTTTGTTTTTCTTTTTGTCTCTTTTTTTTTTTTTTTTAATTTTTTTAAAAATTTCAAATTATACCAGATTTTCCCACAGGTGATATAATTCTTTTATGTCATACCTGTGGTACAGAGCTGATTCAAGCACTGTTTGTATATGTGATGTTATATATATATATATATATATATATATTTATATATATATATATCAAACATCTTTCAGTATGAGTAGAAGATTCAGTTGTTCACGAGAACTAGAGATTTTTTTTCAATTATACATCAAACAAGTGCAGCTATGCCATTGTTACAACATTGGCCTTGTTCATAGATATTCACATGAACTCAGGGATCATCCTCTAGAATTGTGGGTTCTTTTGGTTGGCCTGGCAGCACCGTTGGGGGACTTGATCTCATCAGAGCTACTGTGACATCTTCCAGTTCCTGAATACTGTTGTCTACTGTTTTTGATTGCCCATTTGTATTAGAAATCTCGTCATCAGTGGCAGACATCTCAAGATTTAGCTGTTCAAAAATTCCTGCAGGGACCAAACTGGCAGTGCCGCCCTTCCCCTTCCCACGAGATTTTGTCTTGCGCAGGTTGCGTTTACCAGGTAGACGTCGGCCATGGGAGACAGCATCGAGTTCCGATCCGGAACTAGACTCTAAATTATCCCGTCTTAGGCCCTTCTTTGAGTCACCTGAGTGGCGCAAAAGACGGATTCCAGACACAGATGTCAGGTTATAGTTGGGCAACATTTTTGGTTCTTTTACCTTGGCACACTTATAGGTCGGCTTTGGCGGAAGTTCTGATGTCTTCTGAGAAGTCTTCTCGGCTGGTTCTATCCTTGATTTCATTGCCACAGGAGAGGGTTTGGACCGATCAATGGACAGAGGCACAGGTAGCTTAATCTTGCCTGCAGACATGATGGGCAAATCTAATCCATAGCCAACATTTGCCTGCAGCGGGCTTGCAGGTCCCATAGGTTTTGGATTATCCAACTGATTTTCTGCAAAGGAAAAATAAAATAAATTCTTAATTCTTTGTTATCTTTTAGTTTTATGTCAAAATATTTTGTTTTTATTTTTAATCTGACATTTTTATTATGTCAAATGTTATTTTTAGTGGATACCCATGTTTGAGTAGATGCCCTATTTTTTAAACACTATGTATTATATGAACTGACCTGCATACTCAAGAAAACTTAAGAGAGAACACATTTTCTAATTTAATATTTAAGTAAATGTTCTGTTTATAATAAACAGTATTAATTACATTTACCAGCCTTCCTCTGTAGCTAAATGGTATAGCACATCAGGCCAAATGATGGTTCTGTGTAGGATACAGGGTTGATTTCTGTTGGAGGACACATATTTTCTCCAAAATGTTTTGAACATTCAGTCCATTCAATCAATGTAATTAATAGTGTTTTATGCACTTTTAAAAATATTATCTCTAGTGGTATAATATATATATATATATATATATATATAATATGAAATGGACTAAGTCCAACAAATATTTTTATATATTTACTGTTTATACATTATTTTTATAGATATAATTATTTAAGTAAATGCTTTATTTATAATAATTTACTTAAATAATTGTATCTATAAAAATAATATATGAACAGAAAATATATTAAAATAATTGTAAGACTAGAGATAGTATTTTTAAGTGTGCATAAAACAGTATACATCTGGAATTATATATATGCATGGTGCTTATTGGAAAGAGCTAATATATTCACTTGTTTGAATATGAGTTTGTGACCCTGGGTTTCACACTTTTGCAATTTATCTGATGATCGCAAAAATGTGAAACTCAGGATCACAAACTCATATCCATACAACTGAATATATATATCTCATACCACTGGAGATTGTATTTTTAAATGTGCTAAAATGTTTTATATGCAAATAAAATAATAACAATACATATAAATGGTTCATACATTTTTTTTTTCAATGCAGTTAAGCATTGTGAGACTGCTTTACACATGACATCACTTAGACAAGCATATTTAAATTAATTTCAAATCAAACATCCCAAAAAATACCAGGATGTAGTACACAAAATCTAACAGAAGCATCTCCCCAAGAACAAAATATGATCTTTGGACAGTTTATCCACAATTTTGATTTAAATGTGCAATGAAAACTGAAAAAAAAATAATTAAATAAATAAAAAGTTAGACAGACAGACAGACCTTGTCAGTTTAATTTAACAAAACTTGTTTAATACAATTTTCCTAAGTCAAGAAAACTAGAATGCTCAAGGACTGATGATGACAATATGTCTAGAAAACTGAAAGCCAAAATGGCTACAATGGGAAAAAAAGAAAGAAAAGGTTAAGGAGTGAGTGTAAAGTGAAAAAACAATATAAAAGATAAATAACCTCATCATTCTACACGTACACAAAAGGGTGCAGATGGGCGTGTGAATGAACAAACACTGAAAAACAAACTTGCATCAATGAACAGTGCATATGGAAAAGAAAAATCAAGAAGTATAAGGAGTCAATTGCTGATATCTCTTGATGAGTGATTCCTGGAGGGTCCATCTACGAAACCCTAGAGTGGGGATGGTGAAGGTAACATCAATCAGGTAAATGACAAACCAATTAATTGTATAAATTCTACAGTTTTATATACATAATGTAGTTTTTATTGATTTATTTATATCGTTTATATATATATATATATATATATGTAGTTTTTATTGATTTATTTATATCGTTTATATATATATATATATATATATATATATATATGTAGTTTTTATTGATTTATTTATATCGTTTATATATATATATGTAGTTTTTATTGATTTATTTATATCGTTTATATATATATATATATATATATATATAGTTTTTATTGATTTATTTATATCGTTTATATATATAGTTTTTATTGATTTATTTATATCGTTTATATATATAGTTTTTATTGATTTATTTATATCGTTTATATATATAGTTTTTATTGATTTATTTATATCGTTTATATATATAGTTTTTATTGATTTATTTATATCGTTTATATATATAGTTTTTATTGATTTATTTATATCGTTTATATATATATATATATATATATACACACACAAACATGATATTACTATAATATATTTTATAGTAAAAATTCCTGTGTAGCAATGAAACCATATTTTTAAACCAGTTAATTTATAATATATATATATATATATATATATATTTCTATAAAATAGAATAAATGTCAAAACCAGCTGGATGAAGAAAAATGTTTTCATGTAACTTGACTTTTTGCCACTTTATGAGCATTTTAAAGCAGAAATGAAAAATTGAAGATAAAAATTCATTGCTTTGGAAATACTGCTACATAAAATGTTGCAACCAATTTTAAATATTTCAACAGTTAACATAAATTTAAAGATATATTCATGGACAAATCAATGAGATTTGCATATAGGTAATATGTTAAGATAAAATGTAAAACTGTTTGATTAAATATAAAACATAAAATGAATAGACGAAAATTTTGTTAAGAAAAATAAAGCTGAAAATAGTGAATATTTACAATTGAAAACATAATTTATGATTATATATCATTTTGGTTTTAAGTATAAAAATTAAAATCTTATTAAGATGTTTCATGAGTGTTTATTTTAATATTATTTTCTTTAATTATTAGGAGATTAGGAAACTGAACAGAGAATAAGCTGCATAAGGAATAACTGTGACAAAGCAAAACATGAACCTGAAAATATGTTCTTAAATAATTTTGTAAAAGCGAGACTTTCATACTGATGTCGTACATGGCACCAAATCCATTCAGAAATATCTAAACTGCCAGCTGTATACAAATGCTTCCTAAGATCAATGGTGAAAAAAAGGCTTTGTGTCAGTAAAGCCCAAGTGTCTTGGTAAAGAACATCCTTCTTTGAACATTGGGGACTGGCACCACAGAATCACAAAGAACTACACCAAATAACAGGAACCACATGACTTGAGGACTTAACAGCAACATCTAAAATGGATCTTGCATGTAACTCAAAGAGAAAATAAGGACATATTCAAGATGTTGGCATTCCACACTACTTCAAATAAAAAGTTAGGAAGGAAAGATTTTATAAATATAGTACAGAACCTAAGACAATGAAGAAGTCTTAAGAAAAATTGGAACTAAAAAGACATATCAATCAAAAATAGACTGCTGAAATTTCTGAAACACATGATGAAGAAAGAGGGTCTAGAGAATTTAATACACATAATGAAGGTCAGAGAAGTGGGGGAAAACAGTGAGTAACCTAACAAGTTTGTGGGAATGGACAATGAGATGTTAAAGAGTCAAAGATTTCTTCATAATCATCATCCTTCGATCTCTCTATGGTTGGTCCAACTCCATTGAAAATCCCTTTCCACACTATTCAGTCCTGTATTGCTGTACCCAGTCCAACCCTGTCCCAAGCTATGGTGTCTGGGGAAGTTAATTTTCATGAGATGACAATTCCAAAAGTATGCCATCGGAGTAAGGATGAGATGATTTCCCTGTCCACTTGGTAATTACTTAGAGTAACAAACCACTGGAGGTTGTGGTTAACGATGACAACTCATGTCCTGAAGAGACACAGCACGTAAAAGAACACCCTAGTTTATATAAATAAATGACCAGTTATTGATTGAAAAAAAACAAACAAAAGGGGGTAAAAAATGGGTCTTACCTATATCATTCAGATTAGGATAATCTGCATGTGTTTGCCTATGACTACTGTTGGACACAGAAGAAGGAGACCTGTCAACACTGGGACTGCCTGAGGTTGATGTGGCTGCAGAATCAATACCTAGGTCCTCGAGGTAAGGACATGTCCCTGAATGTACCTGGCGTTGCATTTGCAGTCGGCAGAAGATTTTCAACTCCAGATGAGATCTGATGAAAAGGAGACATTTAAAATGTATTGAAAAATGAAAAATTTGAATACTGCAATCCCAAAAGAACCACACCCAGTATAGACCTGTTCTTTTGTTAAGAATCTTTAAAATAAGGTCATAATTTTAACCCATTTTTGAATAGGATAATATCAAAAGCCTTTTCATTTTCTTTTCTTTAAATATGTTGGTGTATGGATCAGTTATAACAAATTTAGTTTTGAGATCAGAAAACTGAACATATGGCCACATAAAGGTCATTTTGCCCAACACCGCAATTACACTGGCATTGATATTATATTGACCGACCTCTCTTAATGAAATGAGGAATTGCTGCAGGGTCAAAATCCTCAGAATCAGGCACCTCTCTCTCAATTCAAATGAGGAGAAAACAAATACTATGCTTTGATCCCAGCCAAAAGGTCGAGAAGTGATAATAAATCTTTCATGAGTTAGTGGTACGGGCTGGGTTGTTTTGTTCTGGTGTAAGGTTGGTGGGGGGGGGGGAGCACATGTAAAAACAACAAAATTCAAATGAAAGCTGATTTTTGAACAGTCCCCATTTTCAACAATATATTCAAAGAAACATTTCATGCCACATTGATCTTTCAACTTTTTCCAATTGCTTTGTAGTGAATTTTTTTTTTTTTTACTAAATTTTTACCCAATACAAGGCCCAAGAGCCACATAATATACAAGATTACTGAATGAGATTGTTGTATAAACATAAAAGGAATAAGGACAGATTATGAGAATATGTACAATTGATAAAGGTTGATGCAAGTCTTGAAGAGGCTAAGATTGGATTGATTGGGAAAGCATCCTCTCAAGAGTTTGTTCCAAAAAGATGTAGTTCTTGAGAAGAAATTGAGTGGAACTTCCTTCTTATGAAATTAATATGAAACAATTTCTAATTTAAATATCTGTGCTCACTTTTCTCACTAGATCGATTCATTTTCTATGGTTTATCAACCCTTTGCAGGCTATTTAAAGCCAGAAAATAATTTTTTTTCTTTCAAGATAATAATGATATAGTGATACAAATCTTACTAATTAAACCCATATCTGAGGGGAGGAGAGGGGGATTCCTACCTTTCTCAAGGCTATTTGCACTTAAGTGAATATAACAAACACAACTGGAATTGGAACTCGGCTCTTCAATTAACAATTCTGAGCTATTACTCCTTACACTGTCCACACATCTAGATACTGACCAGGCTTGATGTTGCTTAACTTTGGTAATCGTACAGAAACCAGTCTTTCAACATGATATGGCCGTAAGCCTTACAGTAAAGTACTCTCATTGGGACCACACACACTTCTCACAGCATCACTTTCATGTTTTGTTCTCTTTCAATACTGGCTATGAGCTGCCTCATCATATTCTCCTTAATCTTGCCCAGAGTCTGAAATCTATCTTTCAATGGTGATTAACTCTGGGAAAAGTTAGAGATTTGTAACTAACTAAATCTAGATGATTGGGATTGATGCAATGTTTTGCCATTAAAAAAAAACTGTGCATGTGTTATCAAAAGCAGGCACAGGCAGCATTGACATAATAAATGGCATGGTCTGACAATCTGTTATACTTCAATACTACTACTGAGTTACCCCAAAGGAGAGTATCTGTTTGTACAGGCTCATAAGGGTCCATATTGCTTTTCAAGTTTAATAAAGACTGGAAAACTGCTTTTAGAGAGAGAGAGAGATCCAAAATGGCTGGGCATAATCTGGTCAAACCACGTGTGTGTTTTGTGTGCGCACGTGCAAATCACATAAACAGGTTATTCTCATCTCACCTAAGTTCATTCTCTTCTTCTGGAGTCAAAATCTCAGAATCCAGAGTTTGTCCCTTAATCAAAGGTGCCAAGTATGGCTCTTTAGAACAAAGATTCTCTTCAATTTTCTGCACCCGCATTTCCAGTCGATCATCAGAGTGTAATTCACCCCGCATCTGAAAAAATAAAGAAACCTACATCAGGGACATCACAAAAAAAAAAAAAAAAAAGAAAAGACCAAATTCTTGATGGAATAGTAAAAGTGTAAGAAATTTAAATTATTATGAAGCGTGTGTGATAGAAGTAGTTAGGATTTTAGATATTTTTTTTTTTTAATCCTATAAATTATTTGATAATACAACCAGGTAAAAGGAAAATGTGTGTGTGTATATATATATATATATATATATATATGTAGCCATGTTATTTTGCTGAGGCAGGAATGGAATTAATCTTGCACAAAGCAAGGTGGGTCCTGACTGACAAAGGATTTGTTATAAAGATTTGAGGCAAAGTTTTAACAAGGCCAGATGCTCTTCCTGCTGCCCAACTAAAACACTCATGGTAGTCCAAGTAGACCAAGTATTTTTATTGAGACACCATCTCTAGGAAGTTTACCATTCAAGGCATGAGACCCGATCCTAGCCTTAAAAGGAAGATGCAATGCAAATAATTTTCATTATAATTTATATTACATAAAATATATTATTTATTTAGACTATTAGAAAAATAATTAAAAAATCAATCAGATTTTGATATTTATTTTCATATTTTCAAATTAAACAAGTTTTTTTTCTGAATTTTATAAATTATTTCTAATGGCTTCGCTTTTGCTTTGAACCCTGAAAGGAGTCATTGGGGCACCTGCATGTTGAACCGTCCCCCAATCTGCTCCATCAGTTGTGGTCGTGTCCTAGAACCAGGGTCTCAATGAATTGTTTCTCTATTCATTTCTTGATATTATTCTTCCACTTTTTCTTCTTTCTTCTCATCCTCCGATGTCCAACCAGTTCCTTGAAGAACTGTCTTTGGATGACCATCTGATTATATTACATGGTCATACCATCTCAGCTCCATGTTTTTTCATTGAAGTGAGGTCTACATGGGGCCCAATGTGCGGCTGTATTTTACTGTGTCCCTGATCATCAGTGATGGGGTCAATGTATTAGACACCCACGATGGTACCATAGAATCTTATTTCCAGTGCTTGTATCTTTCTTTGTAGATCAGCTGTGAGTGTCTATGTCTCGCATGCATGCAGGAGTATAGGGAAGACCCATTTATGCAGGAGCCTGATCTTGTACTGCCCAGGGATGGTGCTAACTCTTCATATGATCTTCAGCTTAGACAGTGCAGTCATAGTTTATGCAGTTTTTGCAAAGATTTCTGGTCTTCATCCTTGGTCACTGATGATCACCCCAAGGTATTTGAACTGCTTCACTGTCTCAAGTTTCTAGCTGTGGACTGAGATATATACCATGATGGAATCATTAAAAGCAAGACGCAAACAAATAAGTTGCTGTCTATATTTCTGAGATGAGCTATTATGTACGCTATTTACATTATTTGGACTATTGTCCTCATCTTTGTCGCCATATTTATTACAATGTTTCAGCCATTGTACACTCCAGCCTTCTTCAGGTGGTTGGAATGTTGAACTGAACCCTTTATTTTGCTCACTGGGTTAGACTGTTCTAGTTCCACCTGTTCTATGTGCCATGTCTAATGGATGTCAGTTATCAGTTATCTTCTGTTAATTCTCCTCTCCAAGTTCTCCACCAAGGACACATGGCATAGTGGATAAAGGCGTTAGTTAGATCCAGTGATAGGACCCAAAGAGTGTGAGTTCAATACCTGGTTAAGGCGGTGGAGAACTTGGAGAGGGAAATTAACAGGAGATAACTGGCATCCATTAGACATGGCACATAGAACTAGAACAGTCTACCCCAGCAAGTGAAATAAAGGGTTCAGTTCGACATTCCAACCATCTGAAGAATGCCGGAGTATACAACGGCCAAAACATTGCGATAAATATGGCAACAAAGATGACAATAGTATGAATAATGTAAATAAGTTGCTTTATAATTTATTTTACTAGTCCAATACCAATCTTACATCATAAAGATTGTCTTATAGTAATACGATGTGTAAATTTTTATAAAGAAGACTTGGGGCTTTTTAACCCCAGAATTCATGGGAGAATTGTGCTCCAATTTTGCATTTATGCTTATAGATAATAAAAAAATTAATTCATCAAATTTATGGCAATCTCTACACTGCCAGCTTCTAAGTATGAATAAATATCTATGTTGATATATGATAGACATGAACTGACAAACAGAGACTAAGTGAAGTAATTGACAATAATATACAAAAGCTCTGTATGTAAGAGAAAGTGAAGTTATTTCACACCTACACACACTCTTAAGCAAAGACAAATGAGGTGGATAAGTTTTAATTTTTTTTTCCTGGTATCCAAATATATAATTTTATTGCTCAGACTAGGATAGGAATTGTCAAGACTGAGTGAATAGGGAATATATTATTCCAATTTCTTATTTTAAATGCAGTCAAACTGTGTATGTATTAAATGGCACAAGCACCTTTACAGCATTCAAGCCTACAACACAGACCTATGCATATACAAAGTCACATGCAATGTGTGATGAACAGAGAAAGAGCTCTTTTAATGTTATAGATTAAATTTGATAGCTTTCAATGTTTAATTCTATTTATTATAAATTATTATTTTTCATTTAAAATTTAGGAGCAGAAGTAGACATGATTTTAATTTATAATACAACTTATATTAAAAGAGATTCTGCTTTCCACAAAACTAACAAAATTTGATGAATTTTTAAAATTTATATCACATCAAAAAAATTATTTATAATAATCAGTGACAGAGGAAAAGCAGTGCATAACCTCCCTAACGAGCTTGTGTAAATGGTTGGCAGTACAGAGATAAGGAGATATAACAGAAAGAGAAACATGACTAAGGACAGGAAGTTCTGGAGAAAAGATTGTATTGTTTCCTGTTTTAGTCTTTGTTTTACCCTTTGATTTGGTTTGGTTGTTTTAGTTTAGCAGCATATCAACACTTCTATAGGTTATTTAATTCTGATATCTAAATATTGTGTACACAATTCGATGCTTCACCTACATATATTTTGAGCACATTTTGATGCCTTCACCTAGAGATATTTTGAGTGCATTTTGATGCCTTCACCTAGAGATATTTTGAGCGCATTTTGATGCCTTCACCTAGAGATATTTTGAGCGCATTTTGATGCCTTCACCTAGAGATATTTTGAGCGCATTTTGATGCCTTCACCTAGAGATATTGTGAGCGCATTTTGATGCCTTCACCTAGAGATATTTTGAGTGCATTTTGATGCCTTCACCTAGAGATATTTTGAGCGCATTTTGATGCCTTCACCTAGAGATATTTTGAGCGCATTTTGATGCCTTCACCTAGAGATATTTTGAGCGCATTTTGATGCCTTCACCTAGAGATATTTTGAGCGCATTTTGATGCCTTCACCTAGAGATATTTTGGACACAATTTGATGACTTCAACTACAGATATTTTGGATGCAATTTTAAACTTCCCTTTACATATATTTTGTACATCATTTTATACATTCAGAGCAAACATGTTTTATAAATATAAAATTTTTAGATGATCTATTATAGATGTTATATATCTTGGTATAAATGGCATCATTGTGGGTTGGGTATACAGTACAAAATCTCTAAACTGGTCAAAAAGAATTTGAAGATATCAAAGTATTGCTTACCTCTGAGCCACCACTTGATATCCCATCATCTCCTACACGATCATCTGAAGAGGTATCTGAATCTGTGAGATAGTAGAGTGGTTTCTCTGGCATTCCAGACAGACCAAGCAAGGCATTCATATGAAATAGCAGTTCATCAACTTGGTATTCAATCTCAGCTAGAGTGAATTCCTGAAACAAACAACATGGTAGATAAGAAAGGATGAAAGGATGTGCATATATTTATATGACCTGATGATTGTGTTTAGGCATAAAAAGAGACTGTTGCCATCCAGTGTGGATACCTATGTCCACATTATTTATATTTACATATGCTCTATCTTTGTTATTGAGCTCTTTTCTCCCATGAATATAGAAGAAAAGACTAGTGTGTGCGTGGTTTGGTTTGTTTTATGGCATATCAACTTCAATGCGTTATTTAATGCTGACAAAATGTTTATTGTTGGTAATATTTTTTTCAAAAATCTATTTCTGGTAATATTTTTTTCCTCAAAAATCTATTTGATAATAATTTTCCTTCAAATATGTATATCTGGTAATATTTTTCAAAAAAATTTATAGCTGATAATATTAATAGTAAAAAAAAATGTATAGCTGGTAACATTTTTTTTTCAAAATGTATTGCTGGTAATAATTTTTTACAAAAATGTTTTACTTGTATTAAAACCTTTTTTGACACGCTTTGACAGCGTTTGGTGGGTTAACTACTTGCCCATAGCTGGGACCCTAACAGGTGCTACCACTCCAAGTCAGGGTGGACCTGGGAACACCAGCAATTAAGAGGTTGTTCCATGATTCTCAAAACCTGCTGATCAGAGGCCTTGCCGTTGGACATAGTTTATTCTGTGTGTGTGTGTTGAGAGAGAGACAGAAAATTATAAAATATAGTTTTAAGGTATGGCATATTTGTGAGGTAAGAGTGCTCAATATCCAGGAGAGAGAGTGCGTAAATACAAGAGTGGACACTGAGGCCAACACTGAACAGCGACAGTCTGTTTTATACTTGGAATGCAATCTTTAAGTGTTGTAACATAAAAATGGTTACTGAATGAGGAATAACCAAAACAGAGGTTGGAAATGAAATGGTAATCTTTATAACATCAACAAAATACAATACTTTGCCAGCGGCATGAAGTAGGTAAACCACTGCTAGTGGTTGACTACTTAGACAGCATATTATCCCCCACTTACAATAGTGTCCAACATATTTATTAGGATTGGGACATACCGATTAGCATTCATAGGTACAGTATATAACATTAAAGCATGAAGATTGTGTTCAAGCATGAAACAGACTGTTGTCATATACACACACAAATCTATATATATATATATATATATATAATGGATTATCCTGTCAGTTTTGACATATGAGGATCTGACAGCTTAATTTATTTAGTTATGAAATTTTGTGCTATAGTCTTAAGTGGCACAAGACCTGCTAGTGATTTACAAAGGAAGCCACATATGGAGCAAAAGTGAGGATTTTGAGATGAGATCACTGTTAGATTGGCTGACCTTTTAGATCTTGTTCTCGCTTCTTTAAGATGATTCATATATATATATATATATATATATATATGCATGTGATTAAAATGAAAGATGGTCTACATGTGTTTGTTATATGGAGACTTAATAGGCTGTTTAATAAAAGTTTTGAAGAACTAATGACTTACAGCTGGTAGACTGGGGTCTCCAGTTGCTGGGAAAGTCTCACTTTTCCACCCAGTCCAGGTGAGCAGTTTCTGCCAGACAAAGATCAGAGATTCTCGTAGACTCAAGGCACCAATTCTCTTCTGCTTGTAACATGTGTGGTTGGAGGATAGAATGGCCAAGATCTGGTGGGATAAAAAGAAAAAGAAATCCTGAATCCAATTCTAGCAAAGCATTTTCAGTGAAGTTAAAAACGTTATGAATATGGTCAATTAAATAGGGACATAAAACAGAGTTTGAAATGGAGGATTTTATTGACTATTAGGTTGGTGCAAAAATGATGTCGTTTTCTCACATATGTTACTTTGTGAGAAAACGACATCATTTTTGCACCAACCTAATATTTGCTGCTATTGAAGCTTGAGTGGTGTTTTTCCCAGGTGAAAAAATAGATACTAAACAATATGAAGTCATGTTAAAAAAAACAATCAAAAACATGTGACAAAAATGACAATGAGGATATATATATATATATATATATATATATATATATATATAAAAAAGCAGAAAAAAGAAAGTTATTCATTTTTATTAACCTTACATTTTTATCAATTTAAATGTTATTTTTAGTTGATACACATATTTGAGTAGACCCTCCATTTATTTAATTTTTTATTTATTTTTACATCTACTGGACTCATTATTAAAAAAATCTCAGGACGGTAGATAAAAAGAAAATACTGTTTAAAAAATAAACAGAGCATCTACTCCAATATGGGTATCCACTAAAAATAGCAAAGATTATATATATATATATATATATATATATATATATATATATATATATATATATATATATAAAAAGAGTAAGAGACAAAAATGATAGTCTAAAAATTCCACTTGTTAAAACCAACTCTACCCAAATTAATTTTATACTCACATAAGCTGAGAAAAGTCCGGCGCCAGTTATAAGGTAAGCAACAACGAAGAGCTTTCCTGGCAAACTCTTATCTGAGTAAACCTCAGAAAATTCAATGTTCCTTGTAAGTAATGCTGCCATAGAAACAAAACCTGTCCAGAAGTTGTTGAAGCTACCAACTAAAAAACCAAATGCCAGGTAACCAAGGCTAGTGTAAGCTGTGATGACACCCAACAGGAAAACCTGAAGAAAAGATATAAATCAATGTTGAGATTTTAAAACAAGATAAACCAACAACAATCATGAATAGTGAAAATGAAAAGAAAAAAAAAATGCTCAAAACAAAATGGTGGCTAAAACCCAGAGTAAAGAGGTCTGAATTGCTGCTAAAAGAAGTTAGGGATGTTTTTCTCAAAGAAAGAAAAAAAAATTATATAGAAAATTAAAATAGTTGAGCCACTGGACAACAGGGCAATAAAATAAAGAACCTTGTAAGTTTCTTCATTTTATGGCAACTAGATCTTATTGTTTTACTGTTGGAATAGCTAAGAGATATGTGAAATGTCTTTCGTCTTTCACTACAGGAGATAGTACTTTCATGTGTGGGGAACTAAAGGCATAAAATGGCTTCATCAAAGAAATAAACAAAATTGATCAAATCTGAGGTCCTTTATTTCCTGGTTGAGTGATTTTGAGAGATGTGTGAAATGGCCACTGAAAAATAGGGAATCCTGGGTAATAATTGAGTAGAATCTTATAGTTAGGAATAAGGATATAATTATATGCATGATAAAAATATAATTTTAAGGTATGCTATATTTATGGGTAAAATTCCTCAATATCAGGGATAGTGCATATGTAATTATAGAAGTGGACATGGAGGTCAACAGTGAATGGTGACAGTCTGTTTCATTCTTGAATGCAATCTTCAGGCCATGTGTGTGTCGTGTGATGGTTTAACTATTATCAGGTATTCACAGTTTATTGGATTATCCTTAGAAGTGGTTATACTTCAAATGATTCTAAAGGCTATGGAGTTGAAAAATATATATATATATATATATAAGTAAAATACTCATATGTCACTGCTTTCCTCAAATTAAAGTTTCATGTAGACTCTTAGATATTGATGCTGTTGTCTCATAATACTCAGGCAGTATGAGTGACGAGATACTCAGTTTCTTATGATAAAGAATGGAGTATCTTTTCACACTTAGATGTTGATGTCTCATAATCTTCAGGTGGTAAGAGTCACTCTTGTTGTTTGGTCATATGTCCAGAGGTTGTTAAACAGATACTTTGTTACAAAATATTTTCATCGCAATTGTTTTAATAAGTTCTCCTCCTTCGTACTTCAACAGCATAAATTTAGACACAGTACTAGACCGTTAAGTAGATCTTATTGTTTTACTGTTAGAATAGCTAGATGCAAAGTTCTATTCTATTTAATAGTTATTTTTCTTGCATTTCGTCTTTGTGGAACTTTATTCTGCCTTTTTGCCTCCCTGCTACCGACAATCCTCTAGAACTTAAATACAACATCATGAAAATACAGGGTGTCCCAAAATAATGTATACACTCTTTAAATATTAATAGTTAATAATATATTACCGTGATGTGAGAACTTATATGGATGAAAAGATGTAAAACAGATGGATTGGAAGAAGAGGGACAGTTGAATACCCACCTAGATCACCAGATTTGACACCCTTGGATTTCTTTTTGTGGGAGTTTCTAAAAGACAAAGTTTATAGCAGGAAACCTGAAACAATGCTGAAATGAAAGTAGCAATTGAAGAAGAATGTGCTCAAATACCTGAGGAAATGATACTGGACATTTGTAGGTCTATTTCTTCAAGATATAAAGAGTGTATTGAACAGAACAGCAACCAGTTTGAACATTTGATGTGAACTCATCATTATATGAACATTCTGCCATTGCCCCAAGTAGCTTTTATCTTATTAAAGTTAATTTTCTAAGTTTTTGTATATTTTATTTTCAAATTCTTTAGTGTATTAATCTTATTTACAAGTCAAATATACATAAATTGAATAAATCATAATGATTCAAAGAGTGTATACATTATTTTGGGATACCCTGTATTTATATTTGTTTAACGACCCCTGGACTAAAAAACCAACTATAAAAATCTCATAAATATATAATAAAAATAATACCCAACCAGTCAAGAAAAATTTGATTGTAATTATTTTCTCTTCAAAATGAATAAAGTGAAATATAAATAAAACCTTTTTTAATTAAATGAAAACCTGCTTTTTTTTTTTAAAAAATCTTTGAAAAAGAAAAGCTGTTTGATATTTTGAAATGATTTCATTTGGTTTGTTTTATGGCATATCAACACTACAATGGGTTATTAAATGTTGACAAGATTTTTATTGCTGCTAATTTTTTTTCCTTCAAAAATCTATTGCTGGCAATATTTTTTTCCTTCAATTAAAACCTATTTTTACACCTTTGTAGTGTTTTGACCCCAGTTTGGTCAGCTCAGGATGGACCTGGAAATACCAGTAATTAAGAGGTGATTCCACACTCCCAAAACTTCCTGATCAGAGGCCTTGCTGCCGGATGTAGCTTATCATCTTATCCAGGACACTATTTTGAAATGGAAAAAGAACCCACGCCACCCAAAAAAAAAGAAACAAACAAACAAAAAAGAAACAGATCCCCAAAAGAATTCAAATCAAGAAGTCCAGTGGCTCCAATCAAGGTTGAGTATAAGAGTAACAGCTGCAACTTCCTAAGCAGATAGGGTAGATACAGAAACCTTGATTTGCCCAATTTTTTTTTTGCACTCTTTTTTTCCATTAAAGAGTGTGGTACTTTTTTTTTTTTTTTTTACTCTGTTGTTGCTGGGCTTGTTATCATCCTGCTAACTCCACACCAACTGAGAAAATTACTTACCGCAAAAATGATAATTTCAGTGGTAGCTCTTTTGTAGACATTTTCTAGCATGGCAAATAAAGTCTTGTAGCGGGATAAGGAGAGGAATTTGAAAATGGACAAACAAAGAACAAGCCCCAACTGGGATTTCAAGATCTAAAAAAAAAAAAAAAAAAAAAAAAAAAAAAATTTTAAAAGAATTCAAAAATAAAAACCTTATGAAAAAAATTCATACATTTAACACTTTATTCAGAGCAGATTAAATTAAGCTTGGCAAGAGTTTAGAATTTAATCTCACAACCATATTCATTATTTTTTGACTAATCGCTAATCAGTAGATAGCTTGTGTTAAATGATTTTCAAACATATATACTTATAATTTAGAAAAAAAAAAAGTAGCTTTTTTGTTAATCAAGTGCAGAAATGTTTATGATGAAAGATGAAATGAAAGGATCCGTAACTTATATACAAAACTATACTTGAGAAATAACAATAAATTATAACTTTCTCTGCAAATATATGTAATAAAAATATATATGTTTAGAAAATAAAGTTATCGCTATTTTAAGCAATTAGTAATCATTTAATATACTCTTTCAATATTGACAATTTTCTTTTCAGTTTTTTTTAACATTATTATTATCTGGACTTACAAACCCTTATCCATTATTAACTTGAAAATTAGAGTGTAAATTGCTTCATTCTTCTAGTTAAGGCGTTTTAATGGTATTGCCCTAAAAATGTTGCTGTGATGTGCAGTTTTTGCTGTTATGATAGCACATTTAAGAACCGGAATTAGATCAGCAGAATGAAGAAAAAAAATAAGGAAAAAATGAAGAAGTTTACCTCATCCCAAACTGTAACAAATGAAATGTCCACAAATTCCTGATAGAATGTACTTCGGAGATTTTCAATCACTTCTGATACCAAGACAAATCTATAGACATAGCACACTATATACATGATGGAAGCGAGGCAGATGGACATCTATAGAAAAATAAAAAAATTGATAAATCAAAATGTTTCAAGTTAAAAGAAAATATTATTTATGAGTTATTGCATTTCTGTAGTAAAATTATTTCCTATTTAATTTCTGGCATAAGGAGTTATCATTTACAGAACTTAGGAGCTTAAACATAATGATCTTTTATTCTGCCTGCTGCTGACACAGTTGCTGCTTGTCATTCTCTACTGTGGCCTCTCTTTTTTTCACTGCTGCTGTTGTTGAAACTTTGCTGTCATTTCTATTTATTAATAGCTTTCATATAGCATTTATTTCTATGCTAGGCCTACTGAGCAGGCCTTCATAGACAAGCACATGTGCTGAGCTTTCAGATGTTTCACTTTCAACATTCTTCTATCTTGTATTTTTTATTTAATTCTACAGCAGTTGGTGATCACCCTTTTCCCTCCATTCATGATCAGCCAGTTAAAAATCAGTCATTTGATAAGTTTCCAGCACCATCAATAGGAAAAAAACTGCAATGGGCTTTTATAGTAAAATTATTTCTAATCAATTTCTTAAATACTTTTAGTACTGTATTTGATGGCATATAAAACCCATGTTTCCATTTTTTTTTCTCCTGCTTTTTTATGCCTAGAAAAACTGAAAGTCACACAAATTTTGACATATGTTCACACTTAACTGTTTATATCCTAACTCTGTGTCATGCCCCTTCAGGATGTAGTTGATCATGGCTCTCCACAGCTTCCTATCTTTTGTTGCTCTCATTAATATTTTTTTCTGTTCTGACCCCTGTTTTTCCTTGTGTTACTTCTTCACCCATTTGCACAAAACTTGCCAAATTTGTTACTTACAGTATCTGTTTTCCTTGTCTTCATAATTCCCCGTGAGTGTAAAGTTCTCATAACTGTCCTAATTATGTGTCCCTTTAAAAATTGCAGTTGTCACTTACAGATTTTTTGCAGCAGTTTATTTGTAATTCATAATCTCCTTAGAAGTACCTCATTTGCAACAAGTTTTAATGTAATATACTGTTAGGGGAAGCTAAATTCCTTCCATTAAAAAGGATGATAGCTCAAAATACAATTGAGTTACTTCCCTTGTCTGTCAAGATGAGGGCACCACTTTTGAATTGAAAATGGTGACCAGCTGACCTGAACATGGAATTCATTGTTTTGATCCATACATTGCTTGCTGTTCTCAGACAGTTAATTAATAAAAGTTTATTTAGGTGTTAAAATACAGTTGTCTTATTTTCATTCATTTTTATTTATCCCAACAGCCTGGGATATAATATAAACCCTACCTGTGATATCACAGGTTTCATAAACACCATTAAATTCAATTGCAGTGCAATTCTATAGTGAAATAATTTGCAACAAATTCTTATAAGTTAATTTGCAATGTATTTCTACATATCTTTAATATTTGCTATATATATATATATATTAATACACAATCATTATAAGTAATAAAAGTCTTGATATATGTATTTAATAAATTCTACACATGATATCACAAGTTACATAAACAGATTGTATTAAAAATCAATTGCAATGCAGCTGCTATAGTAAAATAATTTCCAATGAATTCTTATATAATGTATTCAATATATGCTTTTAGTCTTTGCTATATCATTACATGTAATTATTTAAGTCAATGAAAATTTGGGATTAAGTTGCAAGATTTTATGACGTATCCATCCTTGTTGGGTTATTTAATGACAAAATCAGTTTTTTTTTTATTATTATATTTAAGTCTATAAACATTTACTTGGTTCAGAAATAGGTAAATATAGGTAGATATTGAGTTTGTAAGCAATACTTTGGTTTGGGAATAAGTAAATATTAGTGGTTCATATTTGAATCTATAAGCCTTTTCTTGGTTTCAGGATAGGTAAATAATGATTTAACAATTATCCAGATAATGGTAATAATAACTGTTTCCCTATAAGGAAACAGTTGGCATTCATTGACAAAGTAGCCAGTACTGCTTTCAGTTGAAATTTATTAAATCTTTCTCTGAAAACACTTTTTTAGGAAAACTGGTTTCTCAAGTCCAGTAGCTTTTATCACTCTTTCCAGTATTGATGGGAGTTTCCTTTTGAATCTTCCATTTGAAGTGGTGCTGAATGTTAACATCTTTAATTTACATTTGAGCATTTACTTGATTTAGGAATAAGTAAATATTGGCAATTTATATGTCTGTAAGCTTGCACTGTTAAGGCAGTTAATTTTTTTAATGATTTTGCCTCTCTGCAGTACTTGGTGCATTCTAAACTCCACTGACAGTGTGATGAAAATTTTCATGGATTTGTTTAATTATTTTTTCTTATATCAGGGGTTATATAAGTAATAATGAAGGAATTTTTCATCTTATATTTTTTCTAATCGATTCACCCCAAGCAAGGTGATAATGCCACTAAGATGCAGGGAGCTACTAGAAGTGAAAAAGAAAACTTTCGAAGGAAGTAGGAACTCTGTCCTAAACAGGAAACAAGGGATAAATCTCTACTCCTCTTCAAAGGACTGAGTGTGAACCAGATGACAGATGAACATATCAACTCCTACTTAGGAAAGAAAAAAAAAAAATTGTAAATAAAATTTCAGAGTTTATGTGGAGATGTTAGAAGTTCATAGTGTTAAAGTAGAATTTAGGAAGAACTGGAAAACTGATCCTAAGCAGAAAACAAGGGATAAACCTCTACTCCTGCTCAAAAATACAGAGAAAAGTGTGAATGGATGAAAGGTGAAATATCAAGTAAATATATTAAAGATTTTAATAAGAAATGTCACTTACATCCAAGACTTTCCATGCGTGCTTGAAAAGTTTTTTGTTGTAGTGAATTGTGTCAACAAAGACATTCTTTAAGCTGAATAGCATCAACACAAGAAAAAGGAGCTGCAAAAGAAAAACCAGGAAGTTGAGAAGACTGGATAAAGGTGAATGACTGAGAAATTCTTTTGGTGTTAGGAATAATGCCATAATTTCTGCCTGAATTTCTGGGATGAGGAGTTACCATTATTTACACTAATTATATTTAACATAAAATTTGTTACAACTACTATTAAAACAATAAAAGATTTACAAGACAAAATAATAGGCTAAAAGTTGAAAGAGGAATTTACTCTATCACCTGTAATAATTGCCACAAGGGACATATAGGTGAAACCTTAAGGAATTTAAATAAATGTTATATGAACACAGAAGAGATCTTTCACAAAACAATACATTCAATGTAATAGTTGCTCACTGTAATGAGTCTGACCATAATTTTGATTTAAAAAATTACTTTAATTGAAAGAGAATGCTACTTATTAAGGTGAAAGTGTATAGAAAGTGATTTGATTGCTAGATCATCTACAGCAAATTTGAGTCCAGCTTTTTTGAAACATTCACATTTCTTTGCAGATCTTCTAATATCACAATGTGAAATACATAATAATAAAAGTAATAAAAACAAAAGCATTAGAAAACTGAATGAAATTGGCTATAATACATGAGCAGGCTCATTTAAAAAAAAAATAAAATAAAAAAAATAAATTAAGGTTTAAAATTTCCAGCATTTTCAGTGTTTCCTGTTTGTGCATAATTATGAAAAACACCTGTGTTTTTTATACTGCACCTCTCCTTCCTACACATACAAGGGTCAGCTGGAAAGTTCATAGACTGACCAACATATAAATTTAAGTAGACACATCAGTTAGTAGACTAAAAGACATGCAAGTGTACCAGAATACAAACAGTTTGTCAGTCAGGTGTTGTATTCTGAAACCTTTGCCGATCTAGTAATGCATTTAAATTTGTAAAAGGAAAGCTCATCAGAACAATTACCATGACAATATTTACAGAAAAAGCAAATTCTATATATATATATATATATATATATATATATATCTTACACTATTTAGCAGTGGAGACAGGATGTTAAAAGTGTTCTAAAAATAGAAGTGATGTCCATGTCAACCAGCTGTACATAGCACACGACTGCCAAAAAAGCATACAACCCCACCACACATACTCCATATTATAAAACTATGTGAAAGTCATACAGAAATTCACCATCCAAAATACATCCTTGATAATGCTAGACACACCCAACAGTAGTCGAGCAAAATGTCACTCTACTTTAATTGCAAAAGAACTGCCAAGACTAAATGTTGACATCACTGCTCTCATTGAAGCCTGCTTCCCAGAGGAAGGCAGCCTACAAGAGCATAGTGCCAGATATACCCTCTACCGGTCAGGCAATTCAGTAGTAGAGAGATGTTTTTGGGTGTAAGTCTCATAATCAGGGATTCTATTGATTCCAAGCTTGAAAACCTGCCAAAAGGTTGCTGCCCAAATACAAATCAATATAGTGCTACTAGTACTATGTAACCCAGTACTACCTGTTTCATAGTTGGTTTAGTCGCCGATAATCTGACTATGAAACGGGTAATACTGGGTTACATCATACCAGTAGTGCTATATTGATGTGTATTTGAGCAGCAACCTTTCTTTCAAGTATCTTTCATTGAAAATGTCCAACAAGGAAGATTTAATTAATCTTTTATTGAGTTATTCTAAAATTTTTCCATCTTTCAGTTGTTAAAGAATATAGGAATTGTCCATAGTTATAATTGTTCCAAGCATTTTCGGATACTTCTCTAGCCAATATCAAGAATGTGTTTTTTTTTTTGTTTTTTTTTTTTTTAAATCAGGCCCACTTAGCTCATCCAGCTTGACCTGTAAAGAAAGCTGCATTCTGTTTCATATGACGTGACCTCCAGTGGAGACTTTGAGAGATTAAAAACAATTGGTGGATCAAACTTGCTGAAAAACCCAGACACTGGAGACATTAGGGTTTTCTATGAAGCTTTAAAGGTGGTGTATAGTCTTATGTATCAAGTCCAGAGTCCTATGTGCAGTGCAGACAGACAGATGCTCCTTACAAACAGGGTGTCTATCCTGAAACCATTGATCGGAGAATTTCCAGGCCCTCTTCAATCACTTGGTACAGGAACCAGCAATTCTCTACATTCCCCAACAACCAGAAAAATGAAACTAGAGGAGTTGCCCACCATTGAAGTGTGGCAAAGCAGCAGGGGGTGATGGAGTCCTACCTGAAATCTGGAAACGGGGGCAGGGCAGTGTTGCATATGAAACTCAACAAGCTCTTTTGCTGTTGATGGATACAGGGTAAACTACCACAAGATCTCCATGATGCAATCATCATTACTTGTACAAGAACAAAGGGGGAAAATATGATTGCTCCAATTACTGAGGAATTACTCTGCTCTCCATTACAGGAAAAATCCTTCCAAGTATTCTGCTGAACAGACTGATATACACCATTGTTGAAGAGCACCTTCCAGAGACTCAATGAGGCTTCAGAACCAACAGGAGCACAACAGAAATGGTGTTTGTTCTCTGGCAGCTGCAGGAGAAGTGTTGGGAGCAAAACAAAGGGCTGTATGTAGCGTTCATTCATCTGACAAAAGCATTTGACAAAGTGAGAAATGTGGCAGATCATGGAACAACTCAGCTGCCAATGGTCCACTGTACACGAGAACCATGACACCTGTAATCTCACCACCAACCAAGCCGTTTCCTTTAATAATATCAACGGAGCCACTCTCAAGGACAACAGGGAGAGGAGGATCTACTGCAACACTATGCCATTGAGCCCAGGTCAACTGCTGCAATCATGTAAGCCTGTCCCACATAGGCCTTATCAGCCACAAACATGCCTAAATCGATGTAAACAGAATCCTTCTTGATCTTCATTTTGCCAAGCCATGGTTATATATGAATAAAGACAGAAGGGAAACTTATAACTGATATGTTTCATCCCCTGAGGGACTTTTTACCATGATGAAGTCTCTCAGAGAACAAAACATATGAGCTTTGACAAATTTTCCTTTATTTATATTGTTCTTTTACAGTTATATTGTATCTGAAATTTTTACACATATGCATGTATAGATGATGTTTCCAGCTTTCTTTTCTTTCTTTTTTTTTTGAGTCAATGTGACTAAATGCTACCATTTTTCCTAGCATTATTTTCATCCCTTCTTGTATACATATATTTGTTTCCTTCAAGAAAGGATCCCTGATTTCTATTTTGACTCAGATGATAAAAATTTCCAGATAGTTGGTACCTGACTTTCACTGTAACAAAGCCAGCAATTCAAGGTTGATGTCTTTAAAGATTTTTAACAATCTTTTCATGAAAGGAAATTCTTCAAAACATGTCTTCCTATAGACCAAAAATCCACTTACCTCACAAGCAAGAATGAATTTGTCCCATGGGGTAATATAACGGAAAAGATGGGTGCATGAAATATGAGCATCGGGGATGGCAGAGCCAGTTCCTAAGAGGTTCAACCTTAAAGAGACTGAACTGAAAAAGAAAAAATATGTTTGATCTTATTTAACAAAACATACATTGCTTAGTTTTTAAAGAAATCATTTAAAACATCTTAAGCAATTTAGTTTGCAGTGAATGCTTATCAAAGAGGACTGTTGACAAAGAATAAACATTAGATGCTATCTGTATCTGTGTCAGACTGCGCAACTCATGTGACTTAAAAATTTCAATCATCTTGCATTTTTTAAAGGCTGACCTAGGTGATGCAACTGCTGGGAGATGTTTTTTTTTGTCACCATTACCAGAAAGATTGCTAAACAAGGCTAAAGAGCTTCTATCTGCCCATTAGGTGTTGACTTCTGACTTTGTGCAAGCACAACCATCAATCGCTTCCAAACAGTTTCATCTATCTACAAAATGTTGAGCGATGGGTGCTTTTATCAAGATACAATCTCTAGATAGGTCACCAATCAAGGCTAAAGAGCTCTTACCTGCCCATTAGGTGTGGATTCATAACTTTGTGCTAGCACAAACATCAATGACTTCCAAACAGTTTCATCTACCCATATACAAACTGTTGAGGGATGGGTGCTTTTATCAAGATACAATCTCTTGATAGGTCACCAATCAAGACTAAAGATCCCCAATCTGCCCATTAGGTGTGGATTCATGACTGTGTTAACACAACCATCAATGGCTTACAAAACAGTTTCATCTAGTCAGTTTTAATATTTAATACAGAGATTAAGCACAATTTTACTTGTCGCAGATTAAAAGATCATGTGAAATTTTTTTTTTTTTAAAAGATTTTCATTCATCCTGTGTTTTTCAGGCCAGTACATCCCTGTGAGTAGCCAGGCTTCTGGAGGATGTGTGCTTTTATCAAAAGCACCATCTCTAGATATATTGACAACAAAGGCTAAAGAGCTCCTATCTGCCAATTAACCAAGCAATTGCCTATCAAAAATCTATTCTTTTCTAATGAGACAAAATAATCCTATTTTTGTTTTTCACTAACACTTGTAATATTTTCTGACCACTGACAATCACTTTATTCAAGATTTTTAAAACATTTTTATAGTAAAAATCATTAGCAATGCATTTAATGGAATACGAAGGGAATAAGGAAGATTCATCCTTGTGTATGTGTCATGGAGGGAGGCAGCTTCAAAGGTCAGGGCTGGTGTAAACAAGGAATGTAGCTTGTCAGAAAACTTGCCATGGAAATAGTGACAGAGTAGCAAGAAGCTTACGATGTTTTGTTTGTGAGAAGGATATTGTAGTGGGGGGGGGGAAATAATTCATCACCCCCAAGTTAGACACTTTTGAACTAAAAACAATCAAAACAGGCAAGTCAGGACAGGGCAGCTCCAATCCAGATATGGTGGCAATGCTCTAGTTTTGGTCTAATTTGGCTTTTGTAAAGATACAATATAGCAAGGAGAGTCAGATACTTACTATACTACTACTATTACTACAGATACTATTTTCCCACTATCTTTACCAATAGATTGTATATACAAGCTCAACTTGAGGCCTGGTGTGAGCTTGAGTCCAACTAGACATAAAAAGCAAGGAGCCTCTTTGAGAGAACACTCATCCATCATGATTGGTGTTCAGGATCTGCTACTTTATACAATCCTCTCAGAGATCTCCAAGAGAATGATCCGCTTTAAGTCCTTGGTGATCAGAAATATATCTGCCGTGCAGGAGTTGAAAATACGATGGATGGATGTTGGATTTAACGGCACGTCAACTCCTATTTGGGTCATTTTATGCCAAAGCCTTATTTATTTATGAATTTAAGATGGTTATATTGTATAAAAGGTTGAAAGGCTGTTGGATTTCATAATCTACTGTATTTTTTGGGATTGCTTTTTCTTGTGATTGTTTCTGATTGTATATTTTCATATCTACATCCATACATGCATATATATGTCTATAAACACATATACACATACTTATACACTATTTGAAAGGGTTATATTTTATTGAGGATCTTGATTTCTTTGAGAAAGTTGTATATTTTATCTGTGTCGGTATTTTTGAAAATTTCTTTTAAACCTTTTCCATTGAGATATTTTTGTTTTATTTTAATTATGATTTTGCATTCCAATAGGATATGTTTTATTGTGATTAGGCTTCCACATCTGCATTTTGGTGGATTTGTCTTTTTTTATATATAAGAATGGGTTAAGTATGTGTGTCCTATATGTATTCTGATTATGACGACTTGTTTTTTCTGAGTATTTCCAAGATTATTTCCCCATTTTCCTATTTTAGGTTTAATTTGAAATAGTTTATTTCTGGTTTGGTTTTTCCATGAATTTTGCCATTTGTTTCTTATGTATTTGTTTATTTTAGGTTTTAAGTCTGTATATGGAATTTGAAGATTTTCATCTATTGTCATTTTTAAAAATGATTTAGCAGCAGTATCTGCCTTATCTCCTCCTTGGATGCCAACATGGCTAGGAATCCAGCAGAAGATGATATTTTTGCTTTTTTCCATTGAATGTAGTTTATATAGGAGACTTTGTATTAATGGATTTTCCAGTCTTTTCCCTTTTAGGGATGTTAATACAGATAATGAATCTGAGAAAATAATGTAGTTTTCTCCTTTGTTTTTTTTATATGAATTTTAGTGCTAGTTTTATTGCGTAAGCTTCTGCACTGAAAATTGATGCTTCATTTGGCAAGTGTTTTTTGATAATTGTTTTTTTGTTATTGCTGTGCTGCCTGTTTTTTCTTCGTTTTTTGATAATTTTTCAATGTATGTTGTGGGTGTGTTTTTGATTTTGATAATTTGTTTAAACTTAATATTATGTTTGGATTTTTGATTATCCATGGTGGTATGTTTGATTGGTTGGTTGGTTTTAAGTATTTGATTAGACTGTATATTATTTTCTTGGATGATTCCTTCCATTCGGAGTCCTAATGTTTTGATTTTATTTGTGTTAAGATTAAATTTCTCTTTGTGATTTGGTGTAAGTACACAGTCGTGTGTGGGGTTAGAAGGACAGGAAGAGAGTTTTAGATAGTATTGAGTTGCTAGTTTTTCCTTTCTTAGTTGTAATGGGGGCTCATTTGCCTCTACATGTAGACTCTCTATAGGTGAGGTGGGATAGGCTCCTAGAGCTATCCGAAGGCCTTCATGGTGTATTGTGTTTATTGTTTTTAGATAGGACTTTCTAGTTGATTGGTAGACCATGCTGCCATAGTCCAGTTTGGAGCGGATCAACGTTCTATAAAGTTTAAGAAGAGTTTCTTTGCTAGCTCCCCATTCTGTGTGGGCTACTGTTCGCAGTAGTTGGAGAGCTTTAAAACATTTTGTTTTTAGGTAATTTTAGGTAGTTTGCTGTCAAAGATCATTCCTAGAAATTTGTATTGCTGAACTATTGGTATTTCTTCATTTTCTAGTTTTAGAGTTGGGTTATTTTGTAATTTTTTCAGTTGGCAGAAGTGTACAGATTTTGTTTTTGTTTTTTTAAAACCGTTTTCAAGTGTCCATTTGTTTATTTGATGTAAGCATTGTTGAAGTTGTCTTTCTGCTGTGTTGAGGTTTCTCGATCTGTAATATATTGTAAAATCATCAACGTAAAGGCTACAGTGTATTCCTGGTTTGATGTTTTTTATTATGTCATTTATTTTTATTTTGAAAAGTGTAGGGGAGAGTACACTTCCCTGTGGTACTCCCTCTTCTTGCTTTTGATAATCAGATAGTGTAGCATCTATTTGTACTTGGAAGAGTCTGTTAAAAATCCTTTTACAAAGTTTGGTAGTCGACCTCTTAGTCCTAGTTTATGCAGATCTTTTATTATACCATGTTTCCAGGTTTGATCAAATGCTTTTTCTATATCAAAGAATATGGCTATTAGATGTTGTTTGTGTAAATTGGCTTCTCTTATGGCTATTTCTAGTCTTATTATGTGATCTATTATACTTCTTCCTTTATTATATCCACATTGATATTTTGATATGTGTTTTCCTTCTTCTAGAAACCAACTCAATCTGGCATTGACCATTTGCTCCATTGTCTTACATAGACAGCTTGTTAATGATATTGGTCGGTAACTTTGTGGATTGTTTCCCTCTTTTCCTTCTTTGAGTATGGGAATAATTATCGATTCTCTCCATATTTTGGGAAATTTCCCAGTTTGTCCATATATTGTTGAAAATATTCAAAAGGTATTTCAGCGATTTTTGTGGTAGTTGTTTAATAAATTCATAGTGGATTTGGTCTGGGCCTACTGCTGTGTTGTGAGATTTTTTTATGGCTTCTATTACTTCTGCTTTGGTGAAAAAGTTGTTGTAGGCTTCTGTATTTTTAGATGAAAAATTTAAATGGTTATTTATATCTTTTTGTTTATACTTTTGTAGGTTTTGATTTTTATTCATTTTAGAGTTTTCTGCAAATGCCTCTGCTAGTAGGTTCTCTATCTCTTTTTTGCTGGTTGCTTTAGTGTTGTTCTTTTTAAGATGTATTACTGGGGATATTTGATTTTTTCCAGCTATTTTTCTCATCATTTTCCATATTGTTTTGGTTTTGGAATGTGTATTTAGGCTGTTTACATATTTTTTCCAACATTCCCTTTTGGCTTCTTTAACAGTTTTCCGTACTACTGCTTTGAGTTTTTTCATTTCAATCAAATTTTGGGTTGTGGGTTCCTTTCTGAATTTTCGCAGTGCTATTTCCCGGTTTCTGACTGCTTTTTGGCAGTTTTTGTTAAACCAGGGTTTAGTTTTTTTTATAATTATTTTGCTTTTTTGGTATATTTTCTGAGGCAATGGTTATTAGTGTTTTGGTAAAGTATTCTATCGAGTTGTCTGTGTCTTTTGACTGTATCAGTAATTGTTTACATTTGTTTTTGAAACCCTCCCAGTTGGCTCTTTTCAGTTTCCATCTGATGGGACCTATCTTTTCTTCCTTGGCAGGCTTTTGATTTTCTAGAATGATTGGGTAATGATCACTGCCACATGTGTCGCTATGGGTTTTCCATGTATAGTCCATACAAATTTCTGGATCGCATATACTTAAGTCTATTGACGATTCTGATCCACTGGAGGGATTAAGGTAGGTTGAGGATTTATGATTTAATAGACATAAGTTATGGGTGTTAATTATTTCTTCTAATATTTTACCTTCAGTATCTAGCTTTTTGCTATTCCAGATAGGATTATGACTGTTAAAGTCTCCTAGTAAGATTCTGGGTTTAGGAACTTATTCCATTAAGTTGTTTATTTCTATTGTATTTATTGGTTCCTGTGGGGTGTATAAATGGAAAGAATTGTGATGGTTTTATCTAGTGTAACTTGTGTTGCTATTGCTTGTAATTTAGTTTTAATGTGTACTTTACTCTGCGGTATGTCATTTCTAATCAATATTGACACTCCTCCATTAGCTCTATGTCCTGTATTGTGGTTATAATGGTATTGTTTATAATTTTTAATTTTTAAGTTGGCATTTTCTTGTAAAAAAGTTTCCTGTAAGCAGATGACGGCTGGATACAGTAGTGACATAAGTATGAGTAAGTCATTGTAATTAGATTTTATTCCATGACAATTCCATTGCAGGATCTTATGTGCCATAGTTATATTTTCATTTTTGGGGGGGTGAAGTTACCTTCTAGATTTATATCATTTGTCCTCTCCAGTTTTTTTCCATCTCTCGCGTTTTTAGAAGCTTTGTCTTCAACTGCTTGTGGTGTCCTTCGGTCAGATTTTGGGTTTTGTTTTGGATTTTGTTTATTTTCTTTCTCTTCTATTTCCATATATTCCATAGGTTCAAATTTATTTTCATTTGATATATTGATTCTTGATTTTGAGTTAGATCTTGATCGAGTCTTTTCTTGTTCTGTCGTCACTTTTTTGTCTTTTTGTTTATTTTTCATTTTCTTGGTTTGGGAAGAGGGTTCGCTGGAGTTTAGTTCTATGTTTTCTTTCCAGAGTTTTTTGCCTTCTTCTGGGTTAATTCCATTTGATTTGGGTTGTTGAGTTTTATTTTTATTTTGATCCGATTTAAGTTCAATTAAAAAGGTTTTTAATTCTTCAAGGAAAGCTTTTAATTCCTTACATAAATTTGTTATTTCAGTTGTACCTTTTATTTTATCTTCATTGTTTATTTTATTTGCTTTTTGTACCATGGAGGCGTAGGTGTTTTCTTTTGTTATTTTTAACTTCCTTTTGTGCTTCTGAGAAAGATATATTTTTTTTGTATTTTATTATGATTATTTCTTTTTCCTGTTTGTAGATACTACATTGATTTGAGAGGGCAGAGTGGTTTCCCAAACAGTTTGAGCATAGGCTCTCATTTGGGCAGTTCTCTTCTTTATGTTCTGGTTCTTTCTCACTACATTTTCCACATGTTTTTTTTGTTTCGACAGGAATCTCTGTGATGCCCAAATTTGTGGCATCTATAGCATTGAAGAGGGTTTGGTATTTATTGTTCTACTTTTATAATTTCATATCCAATTTTAATTGTTGTCGGAATTTGGTGTGAGTTGAAGGTTAGAATGTAGGTATTAGTATGTATCTCTGCTTCATTTTTCTTTATTGTGATTCTTTTGACATTTGTAACACCTTGAGTTTGGAGTTCTATTTTTATCTCCTCTAGAGTGCACAGGGAGAGCTCCTTGCTTTTTACTACACCCTTTGAGAAATTTAGGGTTTGGTGTGGGTAGGATTTTATTTCTATTTCTTGTAGTTTTTCTGTCGTATTAGTGTATCTACATATATCTTTTTTTCCACTTCCACTAGTAATGTCCCATTTTGTAGTTTTTTTTACATTTTTTGGTATGACTATATTTGATATAGCTTTTTGGATTTTAAATGGAGATATTTCTGTTAGTGCTTTGTTGCTTATTGCTTCAAGAACAATAAATCGTGGAAAGTTTTCACTATCATTTTCTGTTTCCGAGTCATTATCCACACGTGGTCTCTTGGAAGATTTCTTTTTTTCCATTGATTGTTTTTATTTTTGTTCATCATCCACGCTCCCTACCCATCGCGGAGTCCAGTATTGGGACATGACAAGGGGGAAACTCATTCGCCTTGCCATGTCGGGGCTACGTGAATGGTATATTCTCTTTGGGAGGAGTCTTTGAGCACGCGTGTTCGTTTGTTTCCGTTATCCAAGTTTTACGGCTGTGAAGGTTTAGCAGGTGTGTCAGATCCTTTTTTTTCTCCCAAATTGATTGACCCTCAGCCACTGCCTTCCATCACATATTTAGGGTTAAGTGTTAGTTTTGGCTGGAAAGAGGAGTGTCAGTTATAGGTTTGGGGTGGATTATATATGATGGGGCTTGACATGACCAGCCGATTGATCAGATCGGGCTCCTCCAACCGCCTGTCTAGCCCAGGTAAGGGCCAAAGTGGTGTGTTACAGGATTGTGACCGCTTTACACCTGGGTTACAACCTGCTCAACCACCAGGATCCCGTCCCCAGACATTACGGGTCGCCACACACGGCCAACAGGTGGCCCCATTGAGGGACTTTTACCCTCTGCAGGGGGGTAGTCGGTGTATTCTGATACCCCACCAACCGGGCCGTGAAAATAGGCTGAACTTGCAATTTCTTTAAAAAAAAAAATCCATGAGACCCAACACAATGTACAATATAGACTTAAAAATATAAAATAGACAATTACAATGCTTAAACAGAAACAATTTTTTTAAAAAATCAGTTCACTCCAAGCAAGGTGATAAACTAAATGCAAGGGGCTACTGAGAGTGAAAGAGAATGTGAAGGCTTTTTACAAGAAACTGGAAAGCCAATCCTAAACAGGATACAAGGGGTAAGCATTTACACCTGTTCAAAAGACTGTGGAGGAAAGTGTTTGAAATAATTACCTGAAAAGATTAGTTGGTGGGTTGTAGAGGGTGAATTCAATGATGACTTGTTCAATGTTTTCATTTATCAAATTCTGTTCTTTGATCTTCATCAATTTGACAGCAGCCTTTGACCTTTCATACACAAAAAAAAAAAAAAAAAAAAAATTTAATAGTTCAGAATTAGTAAACATTCAGGTAAATTACAAAACAAAAGGGAAAAGTAAGAAGAAGAAAAACAAATTACTGTAAATTGGTGGATTGAAAAATATAACAAAAACAAAGAAATAACAAAAAGTGATTATTAATCCTCACTCTTCAGAGCCAACCAAGGACAAAAATATGTACAATAACTAAAAAAGGGGAGAGGGAAAAAATCTACCAGAGAATCAGCAGTATAAATCACAGACAAATTACATTTAAACATACCAGCCATTCCTTCTGCTTACAGTGGGGAGGCTGTTTGTACTTAATATAAATGGTCTCAAGAACTCTCGGATAATAATCTGAATGCATTTTGCTGATCATGGTGGAAAAATCCCCTGAGAAAGACATGGTACAAACTGGATTATTTATTAAATCAATAACTAACCGGTTATGAGGTAACTTGACAATATTGGTCTCTTCTTTTGTCTTGTTATTCACGGTCCAGGCATCCAGCGTGTGATTGTAATTTGGACAAAGTTGAGGCCATCCATATTCAGACATTTGACATTTCTTTGTGAGCTGTCTGACAGAGCGGATATGTACCTTCCCTATCAGATAACTGCTGCTACCAGCAACATAATTCTGCAATAGAAAGACATACTTAAGTAACAAAAAATTATTTTGGATTTAGATAATAATCTCATTAGCAATGCATTTACATTATACATATATAATAGCCATCTTTTTTCTAATACTTGCCTTAATTCCTAAGCACTGATAATCCCTTTCTTCTTGATTTTACTGAACTCATTAACATTTGTTGCGATCATTGCAACATTGTCCATGATCTTGCACTACAGTTAATTGTAAACACTATAATCTTTGCCATGGTTGTCGAGTATGAGTTTTGCTAGGGTTACATACAGTTTAGAATCAAAGTTGTTCTTTTCCTACACTGATTGTCAAAGCACAACCTGAGAGTCCAGTCTGCACTGCTATTTAACTGAGGTCGGGGGGGGGGACGGATGGATTCATACCTTTTCCGAGGGTATTTGTGCAAAAGTGAACGCCATGAATTTGACCAGAAACTGAACTCTGATTTCTCATTCTGAGCCACAAACCATTACACCACTTACACATCCAATCTAATGTTTATGTATATAATAGCCTTATTCTTTTGCATGCATTGTTTTCTTTGTGTCATGACCATTCAGGATGTGGGTGACCATGACTCTTCACAATTTCCTATCCTTTGTAGCTCTTAGCAAAATTTGTGTTTTTACTATCCATCCCTATGTATTTACAGAAGCTCATGAGACAGGTTGCTCAGTTTCCCCAATGAACTTCAATATGTTCTGTAAATGTCAAATTCTTCAAGCCTTCTTTCTTCATTTATGCTACCAAGAAATTTCAACTGTTGATTTCTGAAGGATTATGCCCAGATTATGTTGAATCTCTGGTTCCTGGACAATCACCAAAGTTAAGTTAAACTGAGCCTGGTCAGTATCTAGATGGGTGACAGCCTGGGAATACCAAATGTTCTAAGCTCAAATGTGCAGGTTGTGTAATGGACAATGGCTTGGAATTGTTAAGTGGAGAGCAGAGTTCCAATTTCAGTTGGGTTTGTTATATTTACTTTGGCACAAATACCTTTGGGAAAGGTATGAATCTACTTTGTCTCCCCTCCCAGATATGGATTAATTAGTAAGACTTGTATCACTAAATGATTATTATCTCAAAAAAAAAAAAAAAAAAAAAAAAAAAAAGTCTTAAAATCTGAAAATATTTTCTGGCTTTAAATAATTTAAGGGTTTATAAGTCATAGAAAACAAATCAATCTCTCTGATTCTACATATAAGCACTACTTTTTTTGTTTTTGTTTTTCCTAAAACTTTCCTGTTGCTCACATGCTCCATCCATAGTATTCTCAGCATCCTTTTGTAGAAACCCCACTTGGTTTCTTAAGTTTCCTCCACATCTGTGAGGAAATTGTCCAGTATTTACTGCCATATATGAGGACTCACATGACATAACATTTTCCCGTTTCTTAATACATTGTTTAGCATTTGGAAGGCATCTTTTGCTATTCCAATTTGTCTTCAGATTTCTGTCATCTGCTAAAACAGTTGACAGATATTTTTGTACCAACCTGCACACTAAAAATGAAATAAACACTGCTTAGAAAAAATGGAGCTACTCAAATACAGGCATATGAGTATCCACTAAAAATAACATTTGAAGGAGTGTGTATATATATATATATATATATATATATATATATTTTGTGTGTGTATGATCAATAAGACTGTAGCCATCAAGTTAAGGGTCAATTGTCATCTATTTCTATCACACTCCTTATTTGCCATTACCATCTAAACCATAACCCTCTATCTTGAGTGACTTGCAAGGCCTGCATTACGTGAAATTTAGTGTTTTTCTATATATATTATATATGTGGTGTACTTATTGGAAACTGGTCAATATCAGTGATAGAACTAACATATTTAGTTGTATGGATATGAGTTTGTAAACCTGGGTTTCACACTTTTACAATCATCAGCCAAAAGTTTGTCTGATGATTGCAAAAGTGTGAAACCCAGGGTTACAAACATACATATATATATATATATATATATATATATATATATATATATATATATATATATATATATGGAATGTTTCATGCTAGACATAATCGTCAGGCCTGACAATTGAGTCTAGCATGAAACAGCCCATCGCCTCAAAGTGTTGGCTTCAATGTTTACTTTTATATTTACACATGCTCTGTCTCTGATATTGAGCACTTTATCCCATAAATATAGCACACCTTAAGAGTATATTTATTCATATATATATATATATATATATATATGTATGTATGTATGTGTAGCTTGACCTGATTATGAGCTAAACTGATCTATGTGATTAATATTCACTGCTGAATTAAGTGCATTGACAAAAAATAATAAGAAGATTATGTTGAAAAATATTGTGCAAATAAATGGTTCCTTTCATAATAGCACTGCAACCTTCTTTAATTGATACATAAGTAAATTTCTTTATTTATTTTGCAAGACCAACCATCAAAGGGGAGGAAACAAAACTGACTCACCACCTCCATATTTTGTGGCTGTTTGTAGTAAGCAGTTTCTCCATACATGTGATCCAAGAAGGAATTCTGTACCCAGCTCCACCATGATTGGAGAGAATTAATTCTAATAAAGGGTTCTCTTCCAGATCTGATAAGAAAATAAAATAAATAAAAGTTCAACACTATACAAAACAGAGGTATATGTACAAACGTTGATCTGAAATTTGAAAATAAAAAAATATTTTTCTCCATGAACAATGTCTACATACCAAATCTTGTGTAGGAATGCAGAAAACGATTATCTCCCTTTTGACAAGAAGCATTTACTGATGTCTTAAGGGGCCCCTTTAGACATTATCTGACAGACTGATGAGTACAGGAATTTGTTGCTAAGTTCACATCAGAAATGAACACAAGATTCAGTTGCAGTTTGGCTGACCAGGGTAACAATTCCTGTGCTTCTTAAATATGAACGTAAGACTTATCACAAGGACTATACCATGTCAAAGTCAAATCTTCCATCTTGGATTTTCTGTGCCAATAACTGTTTTGCTATTCACACAATCCTTGTAAAGTCAAATCTTCTTTCTGTATTTGTCTATAATTCTGGACATGAAATACCACTGTGAAATAGCAGTGAGCTAACACATCTTGCAAATCATGATTAATGCAGTGAATTTGATTGTCACTGGTGCTCCACATGAATGACCTTGTGTCAGACTAAGCAAAGTTCTCTATGTAGCAATAGACAAATCTGATAATCTTCACTTGTTTATATATCAGAATATGGAAAAATTCATGATAGCCAAGATTTTAGGAACTCCATCTTGTAAACAATGCTTAATCCTTACAAAGTGCTTCATGGTTAGAGTCTTATAACAAAAAAATTTTACTGTATATGTTTGTGTGTGGGAGAGTATACATAAGTAGACACTGGGGTCACCACAGAGTGGTGACAGTCTATTTCAATCTTGAACACAATATTCATGTGTACTGCATTTTGGCTCAACTATTTATCTATGTTGGTCAATGGTGCATTATTGGTTGCAAGATCTATTGTATTATCCTAACAGTTATTAGGTAGGTGGTAACAGTTATATTCCAAATGGTTATGTTACTGCCCAATCAACAGGCCATTAAGATAGTACAATAAACCTTGCTACTAGTGATGTACCATTGAAAAGTATATATTTTCTTTATGTAAAGTCTTACCTGTTTTATGAAGTTAAGGATGTTACTTGGGTTACAAAATTGAACTCACCTTAAAAGTGTTGTCTTGAGACCATCATTGAACCTGAATGAAGAATATGACCCTTTGCCAAACGCCATTATACACAACATGGCAACCATCAGACCTAGCATGGTACTGTTTCTGCAGTAGAAGAACAGAGTTAAATTTAATTGCTGGAACTGTTGGTTATTTCTTGGACAAATGTAGAAAGAAAGTCAAAATGTAACAAATAAATGGGGTGGGGCCAGGTAACAAGCAAAGAAATAGCAAAAGGCATTACCTGAAGAATGAGAAAGATTTTTTCTCTTGGATGGACTTTTTGCTGGAATCTCGCAATTGCTTCCGGTGCGGAGGTCTGGAAAATCTTAGGTGACGTGATCTTTGCCGGGCGGCAAACCCCTGTAAGACAACATGGTCAAGAGATTTTATGGAATCTAATAATTCTATGTTTATAATTAGGCTCGAGAAATTGGGGGGGGGGGTGCTAGAATAATAAATAACTAGCTAAGAAATGAATATATAACTAATGTTAGCTAAGAAATGAATATATAACTAATAATTAATATGCATCAGACTATCTTTCTAATAAATATAGCAGTCTGCTTGTATCCATGTCTGTTAAGGTGGCCAGCAAATCACATTTATCAACACCCATAGAACCCACCTGTGTCTCATACTCATAATCTCATATGAAACAATTTTATTTCTTCTGAGCCTACTCACCACCAAAGGTGTATTATCTTGGTTATTAGGCCAGGCTTCTTATGTTTATAGATCAATGGTTCCCATACTTTTTTTTTCTCTAGGCTGAATTTTGGGGATGAAAATTTGCTTGTGCCTCACCAAATTTTATGAGATAAAAAGTACATTTAAAAATAAATTAAAAAAACAAAAAAAACAGAGAGAGGGTTAAATGAAGAAAACCATGGATTTGAAGTCAGAACATTATCATTGATAACTCTCTTCTCCAATTTGCAGACCCTAGTTATTATATTCTTAATACTTGATATAATGCAAAAATATCCCAATGATAAAATTAGTCAATAATTATTTATACTTGGAATTATGCATGCAATTACAAGTAATCCCTAATAATATCTGAAATTTTGAAATCATACTTATTTTTGGCATGTAAATTTTTTCAAACTGTTTCTAAAACTTTAATTGTCTTTCAATCATTCTGCCTCACCTATGATTGGTCAATTTGTTTTACGGCACATCAATCCAGGTGGATCATTTAATGCTGAAGAAGGTTTTTCAAGTGAATAATTAGTTATTTTCTTTTGGGAACAGTGGATTATATAGGGGAAAAATTCCTTTAAGTTTTTTTGGTGGGGAGCAGGGAATTGTAGGTTGTATAAAATTTATTGCAAGCAGGTTTAGTAAAGAGTTTTTTTTTTTAAAAAAAATATTTGCCTGTAGAGCCCAATTCTTTAATGAAATTTATAACGTAAATGATCAGTATTTTCAAATAGCTCCTTTAAGTTATATGATTTGTAGTTCAGTGCAAGCTTGATTCTCGAAGATCTCACATGTCAAACAAATTGGTTTTTGAACAGAATTTTGAGATGAAAATGCCTCAGTTATCAAACAAAATTTTGGTTCTCAAACAACATTGTCAAACTGAGTTAACCTGAGCGGAATAATTTCTGAGTCAATCACTGTGTTGTATACATTCGTGTGTTGTGGCATGCTTTTCTTTTCCAGTTTTATTGTACTGTGAATTTTTTCTCTCCATTGATTCCTATTGGAAAAATAGTTTTGATTAACAAACATTTCAGGTTATGAACAGCTTTCAGGAACATTATTTACATTATTCAGACTATTGTCCTCATCTTTGTCGCCATATTTATTACGTTTCGGCCGTTGTACGCTCCGACCTTCTTCAGATGGTTGGAATGTCGAACTTAACCCTTTATTTCGCTCACTGAGGACACATGGCACAGTAGATAAAGGTGTTGGTTAAATCCAGTGACAGGACCCAAAGAGTGTGAGTTCAATACCCAGTTAAGGCAGTGGAGAACTTTCAGAGGGGAATTAACAGGAGATAACTGACATCCATTAAACATGGGACGTGGAACTAGAACAGTCTATCCCAGTGAGTGAAATAAAATGTTCAGATCGACATTCCAACCACCTGAAGAAGGCCGGAGCATACAATGGCCAAAACATTGTAATAAATATGGTGACAAAGATGAGGACAATAATGTGAATAATGTAAATAATGTACATAATACCTCATCTCAGAAATATAGACAGCTTTGGGGATTAATTAAATTTGTAAACTGAGGTTCCACTGTATTTGTTTTGAGTTTGCTGAAAGTTATAGCAATTTATGAGTATGTGTTTAACAGTGTATGACTCCTGGCATGGGACACAGACTGATGGTTCCTCATTTTTAATAGATGTTGGTGGGTTATGTATGTGTGCCCTGTACAGAATCTGGCTAGTGCCACTTCCTTTCCCCTTATCTTTCTGTAAATTGGCCGTCTTTCACTAATGATTGGTTGAATGTTATGTAATTTGTTGTAGTGAAGATTGTTTCATAAATGCTGACATTTTTTCTTTAATGGTCCTGTTTATGGCAAATTGGAAATCAGTGTATGGAACCTTTGAGGGCACCATTGTCAGGGATTCCTTTTCCATTTCCTGGTATGCTAATGTCCAACACACCATTTGGGAACCACTGATATAGTTTAAAACACAAGTCGATCTCTTATGAAACAACTGATCTAAGCTTATTCACTATGAAGACTATATGATTTTTGGCATTTCATTCTTACCTTGCATTCCTCACAACAGATCGATTGTTTCTTTTGTCTGTATTCTGGTTTTTCACCATAATAGCCATCATCATAGTGATCAAATATGGCAGGATTCATACGGTAACGGTAAGCATTAATGGCCGTGATAATGAGAATCTGAAATATTGTTAGGAAAAAAAAATAATGATTAAATTCTGCAAACATTTAATTCAAATAAAACAAAGTTAATTTCATAGAACAGACATTTTACTTAAGAGAAAATTAATTTTTACAGAAACCAGCTAAAAGTTTATACTTACAGAAAATGGATGAGTAAGAAAGGCACAGGTCATGATACTGAAGTAGAATGATTGCAACCACATGATGCATTTAGTATAACCAAACCTGCATGGAAACAAGGAAAATAAATAAGTTTTTAATCTTTCTTCAAATTGAGTCTATTTGAAGGTGCAAGAAAAAATATTCACAGTTCAATATTTTTGTATTTTTAGGTTTGAGCTAACAACTAACAATATCTGTAACAAAAACAATAGATTTTAATAACTAGATTCCGCTGGAGAGTGATTATCCAGAATGATGCTGAGACATATATATATATATATATATATATATATATATATATATATATATATATATATGGTTGGATTGATGCGAGTTTGTGATCCTGGGTTTCACGCTTTTGCGATCGTCATACAAACTGATTAATTTTTAAATTTTGGATTTATATAGGGTTTTGTATATCAGTGTTTTTGCGGAAGTGGGAGGAAAAATTGTCGGCATAACGCCACTCATACTTACAAACATACATACATGCCTGTACACTCATTGACGTACACAGACACACACATGCTCACTCCCCAGAGTATATATATATATATATATATATATATGTATGTATGTATGTATGTATATATATATATTAATAAATATACATATTTTCTTCATTGGTAGCCCAGTTCAGTTTTATGCACAATGCAATCTGTAGGTATTAAGTTAAGAGTGATCATTACATAATTTAAATTTTGTTAAATATATCTGTTTTATATATTTAACAAAATCTAAATTATATAAGTCAATTGTGCAATTTTAGCATAATGTTTCAGGAATCGTTTTTGTGATATATTTCTTTTTCCTCACTAGTCGCACAACTGAGTTTCATGCACAACACAATCATCAGGTGCTGATTACTTTTTTTTCAATCAGCACCTGATGATTGGGTTGTGCTACTGGTGAGGAAATAAATGTATATCTATTATTAATAGAAATTATAGTTCTGTTATTATATAATAAGCACTCTTTTATTAGCAACAGCAGTATTATTCTGTGTGCGTGTGTACATATATATATATATATATATATATATATAAAAAACAGACTAATAATAAATATACATTTTGCTCCTCATCATTATAGTACAACTCCTAGTTTTATGCCTGAGGCCATCATCATGTACCCGACAACTGCCTCATTAACATTCATGGATCAATTATAGTTGTACTAAATGGTGAGCAACAAAATATATATTTATTATTAGTAAAAATTTTAGCACTGTTATTTTACATTGACCACTGTTTTCTTACTACCAGCACTTACAGTTTGCTACTTTATATATCTTGAAGCAATCAGATGTTTAGCCACACTGGTGAGCTGTGATACATTGAAACAGGCCTGTATGTAGATGATTATTATGTTCTCAAAGAATTTCGGTTGAGCACTGTTGAGAGAGAGAGAGAGGGTAATTCTGAACAGCAGCTGTTTCTGTTAACGCAATGCTCTTCATTGAAAATGAATTGAACACTATGGCTGTCTGGCATTTGCTTACACTTGTAAAAAATAATATGCTAGAATTTCCCTTTCCTTCTGCCATGCCCTGATAGATCACTTTGCACATTTGTAATAAATCACTGACATCAGGAAAAACTTCATAATTTATTTATACAAGTGCAAATCTGTCTCACACCTTGTTACAAACCTGGGTTGTCTGCTATCTACTGAACACTATTAAATCCCAATTTCTAGCTGATGTCTCATCTGCCTTCACATTTGCCACTCTCAACAAGAAACTATCATAATGATGCAGGAATTGAAATTTCTATTCTCTAACATGTTGGCCATCTTGTTAGTGCAACAGCTTTTTTTTTTTTTAAGACAGATAATCTAAATATTTTGCTAAGTTGTAAATTTCCAAAGCGACATCTTGTAACCAGTAATACCAAGGAAGCTAAATTTGATATTTGAAAGAGAAATCAATTTACCTTCATATAAAATCAATTTGAAATGCTTCATTTTCAACAGTTTTTGAGATATATCAATTTAATTGCATTAACATCACATCTCCAGGAATTTAACAATTTAAATCTTTTAAGGGTAGTGTTAACATAATAAAAATAAAAAATAAAATCAGAGATCCTTATATTATTGTGCAAACAGAAAGCTGTAAAACAGTCATGGACAAACAGAAGTCCATAGGCCACATATAGCCTATTTGGTCTTCTAAATGGTATGTTTAATTTAATGAAGAAAATAACGTTTATTAGAATTTTGTGTTTTCTTTCATTCTCAATTGTTCACTCACATTCTATTCATGCCAAAAGTTTGAGAGATGCTGGTGTCAAAGGGAAATAACTACTCAATATCTGAGTAACCTCCCTTACTTATTAATTCCTGTTGTGTTTTGGGTACAGTTCACTAAAAAGCCATATACATAACAATGATTAAGTATAATGTTTCTTGTATTTTGTAACTTTTCGTTGAAGGTAATATTCTTCTAACATTTTAAGGAACATCATAAAAATAGTTTCTTTCAGAAATGAGAAACGTTCGTATCAATTTCTTCTCTAGAGAAGAAAAATATTTTTTCTTTTCAACAGATATTTTTTCTTTTAAAAAGATATTTTTTCTATTTTCAAATGAATAAATGAAAACAAATCATTTGCAGCTGCATGTTTTAATTACTCTGCCATCAGTGATAATATTATATGAAATTTTTTCTCAAAAAAAAAAAAAAAGAAAATCAACTTTTTCTCCATTTCTAAGGCAGATGCTTACGTATGTGATCCTCTAGAGGGAAAATGTTCACTTTACTTTCAACAAATAATTACTTTAAATTTTTTATTAGTAGCCCACTTTATGAATAGTCATATGTCATGCTGCCCACTGGTCAAAAAATGTTGCCCATGACTGCTGTAATATAATGAAAACTTATATTCCATAGGAAAACAGCAAAATGATCTATTTTTATTAGATGTAGCTTTGCTAAGAACTATAAATTTAGTTATACAAAAGTATAATGTATAGTCATGCCAGTGTTAAGTGATTAAAAATGAACAGAAGTAACATAGATTGATTAAATATAATGACAATGTTTAACCTTTGTACTTGCAAAAAAAAAAAAAAAAAAAAAAAAAAAAAAAAATACAGTGTGTCAAAACGATGGTTATTCCCTTGACATCACTATTATTGTATACATGTTTCACCCTCTTTGGCAATGTTTATTATTTTAAAAAAAGTGATGATTAGAATTTGTCTATATTTCTGAGATGAGGTATTATGTACACTATTTACATTATTCGGACTATTGTCCTCATCTTTGTCGCCATATTTATTACGTTTATTGTACGCTCCGGTCTTGTACAGATGGTTGGAATGTCAAACTGAACCCTTTATTTCGCTCACTGTAGTCATGGTAGACTGTTCTAGTTCCACATGCCATGTTTTAATGGATGTCAGTTATCTCCTTTTAATTCCCCTCTGAAAGTTCTCCACTGCCTTAACCGGATATTGAACTCACACTCTTTGGGTCCTGTCACTGGATCTAACTAATGCCTTTATCCACTGTGCCATGTGTCCTTGAGGACACATGGCACAGTGGATAAACCACCCGAAGAAGGCCAGAGCATACAACGGCCGAAACATAATAAGTATGGCAACAAAGATGAGGAGAATAGTCTGAATAATGTAAATAGTATGATGATTAGAATTTTAATAAAACACAAACATATGAGAATTGGCAACAAAGATATTAAACACTATTTATTAGATTGCTTATTTATAAAATTATAAAAATATTTGAACCAACTGTAATGAAATATTTATTATACTATTTTATAAAGAAATATGAAAACAATTTTTTTAATTCATAGAAATATATATAAAATTTTGTGACTTCTGTTAGTCTGCCCATCTGTCACACCCACTAAATTAGCTATACATTGACTGATCAAAACTAAATTTTGGGGAGAAGTGCAAACAGTAAGTGGCTACAAAGTACAGTTAGTTTTACTAGGGTTTGTAGCTTAGTACAATAAATTTTCATTCATTTTTTGGAAAAATTAAAACTTTTATTATTTAACAAACAAAATACTCCAGCTATTTAAAAAAAAAAATTTAAGGATTAAAATAAATACTTATTTAATAAAAATGCAATATTGTTTCTTTAAGTTTTTATATTTCATCAAATTGAGGAATTGAATGAAATGTAGAGTTTATGAATCTTGACAAAAAATATTAGGGATAAAATCAACAATACTAAATATTGAGAATTTGCAAAAAAATTTTAGTTTATAAAAATGTCTTAAGATTAAATAAGCACAATGAAGAGAATCTGTAATTAAAATTTTGAAAAAAATGTATTTTCCCAGTACTTCTTTCATTTGCTCTCACTCTCATAAATTCATTAAAATAAGTTGAAAGCATCTCTTCTTATTACATATTTTGATAATCTTTTATAAATTTTAAAATAAAGATTCCTTTTTAAATTTATTTCTTTATAAAATGGTAAATAATAAATGCTGCATTGTACGTGGTTCACATATTTTTTACAATCTCATAAACATTGACGGGGAAGTCAAACAAGTAAACAGTAATAGAGGTGTCAAGGTAATAAGCGTCCTTTTGACACAGATTTTACTTCCATGAGCACAAAGGTTAAACATTGCCAAAATATCTGTCATGAAAACGAAATACTAGGTACAAAAAGTCAAATCAACCTACCTAGACATTGGTCAGATATTAAGAGTGAAAGCACGGTCATCAAAGTAATACCGTCACACATGCTGGTTAGCATAAGTCCAGACATAGGCCAGCCTTATATACTGTCCATGATTTGGAGTTAGATTTTGGCAATAGTACATGCTCTGCTGGTGACAAATATCTCCTGTCCATGCAAAAACCAAGGCAAAAAATAACAACCGACGTGCAAAAGTGGAGGGGGTGAATCAAACAGAATTGTTCATTTGGAAAAAGAAAAGAAAAAAAAGTTAAGAATAATAGCAATGCCAGACATTTTTTTTTTAAAAATATTATCGGAAAGAAACATTTCAAGAAAATTATACAATAGCCATGCTCTATCCATGTTTGAATTAATTCCTGACCACCGAGAATCCCTTTCTTCCTTATTTTTAATGCATTTCTATAGTAAATAATTTAATCAGAAATGCATTTAACATACATAGAACAGACTTTTTTCACCAATAATCCAATTTATTATAAAATAGGCTAAGCAAATACTGAAAATTGTTTCATAAGACAACAGAATGTTAGTCATGTAGATTGTTATTTTCAGTTAGGCTTGGAATCAATTTCTTCAAACCTTGAATGGACTCGTCATCTTGCCTTCAATTTGGAACACTATAAATCATACTAATGTTTGTTTAAATAAGTCAAATGCATGTAAAACATGACTAACCAGTGAGAATCAAGAAACACAAAGGTAAAATTACCAGAATGTCTTTCTTTTTCTCCATATCTCCTCCTCAGAAGAAGCTTTAATAAAAGTGAAACTGGTTAGATAAACATCTATTTGTTTTTTATCTTACTATTGTTGGATTCTGATCCATATGTGATCTATATTTGATCCCGTTGTTATTAATCTAATCAGTTTGATCATTACTTTTCCCTGAAATGGACCAGCACAGCTATGCAACAATGCTATAACAATGCAAGAGTTAAAGTGTTCCAAAAGAGATAATTCGGATATAAAAATTATTTTCTTCTGTTACACAGAAATGGTGTTCTTTGTTTTTGTGTTCACATCTGTACAACTTCATTTTAAATGGATCCATTAACAAACAGATTTTGGTTTTTGAGATATATTAATTTTATTTATTAAATACTTTATTCTTTATTTGTCTATATTTCTGAGATGAGGTATTCTAATTATTTACATTGTTCAGACTGTTGTCCTCATTTTTATTGTCATATTCACAATGTTTTGGCCAGTGTATATTCCAGCCTTCTTTAGGTGATAGAAGGCCGGAGTGTACAATGGCCAAAATGTTGTGAATATAACAATAAAGATGAGGACAACAGTTCAAACAAGGTAAATAATGCAAATAATTTTATTCTTCATTTGTCATTATTTTGTGTTGCAAGTTTCTAGTAAGATTCAGTCGAAGAAATTAGAGAATCTCAAAACCTGGGATAACTTCAGTCACAAGCATGCTGCGTAAATGGTTGTTGGAAAGACTTTAACAATCTTTCATTATAGTCCAGAAAATGCAATTATTATGTGAATTATTCATTCTCATGCACTTCAGTGAAATCGTAAACTGGAGCAGAAAATTAATATTGTTTTTAGAAGATGACTTAGAAATTCTCAGAAGAGACAAGAATTACATGCTCCATGCAAGAACTGCAGATAGATTCCACTTACCGAATACCGAAGAAAATGGTAAGACTTGCAGTGCCTAGACAAATCAGAATGCAAAGGCACCAGGCAAGACAACTGCACCAAGATGGTAAAAAGATGCGTTTACATTCACGCACACTACAAGCACCGGGTTTCTCCTTCTGCAACAGTTTGGCTTCCTGTGATCCCATATCTACAGAGAACAAAACAAACAGATAAAATTAAATATGGTAACTGGAAAAAAGCAGGATACATTTTTCATAAAGAGATAAAAATTCACTGATGTTATCACACATTCTATGTCTGAATTTCTGTGATGAAGAGGATATTTTTTTTTTTTTATTCTTTTCAGTCAAGCCAAGAATTTTTCAGCATATCCTCACATAAAACATTGATTCTATCGGTAATGACTGCCTTAATTCCTAATAAATTTATTTTTATTTTCTATTTTATTTTTTACTAATATTCAACCAATACAAGGCCCAAGAACCACTCAAAGTAGAAGGTTACTGTGTGTAGTTATATTAGTCTCGGAATGGACCAGAGCTGAAGTAGACTTTAGAATGAACCAGAAACACAATACTAAACAGGAAACAAGGGATAAACCTATTCCTGTTTAAAAGACTGGGGAGAAGTGTGAACTGGACAATAGGTGAACCTATCTACTCCTATTAATTTAGTTTCATAAAAGTTAATGGGGTGGGGGGGGGTCAGTTTGTTATATAAATTCATTATAAATTGATTCTCGCTATAGAAGTCAAAGCATACATATTCATCTGATGTGATCTCTTAAAATGTAAAAAAAAATTTCAAAAAATTTGTCATCTGGAGTGGTTTTTTTTTTTTCATATATTCTTAGTGATTATATACTCCAGATTACAAATCTCAAAAAAGAAATTATTTTTACAATAGCTAGACCGTCAACCACACACACACACACCTATGAACTTTCATAGGATTTGAAATTTTTTTTTTTTTTTTTTTTACATATTCATGATTTGTATTACTTAATCTGTAATGATAAATAATTTGATAAAAGTAATTATTTTTGTTTGCTGTAATTATTGTATAACTCTACCTGTTCATCCAATGTAAGACTTGTGAGAGCCACTCAAGGTAGAAGGTTACTACACGAAGTATATAATATGAATGTAAGACATGGTAGAAGGAAGTGAAAAGTGTGAGGATAAGAAGGATAGATAACAACTGACACTTAATTTTATGATAGAAATGCATTAAAAAATAAAGAAGAAATGAATTGGTATAGGTTAGGTACAACTCCACTGGTGAACTTTAATTAAAAAAACAAAAAAACAAAACAAAGTGATGATGTCTTTTACTGGCTCTCCACTGGAGCAGAACTCACTTTGCAACTATCCAATGGTTTACCAATATTCATATTATGCACTTCATGTAGTAACCTTCTACCTGTAGTGGCTCTCTCAAGTCTTACATTAGATGAACAGTTATACAATAATCACAGCAAACAGAAATAATCACTTTTATCAAAATATTTATCATTACAGATTAATACAAATCGTATGTAAAAAAAAAATTTTCACATCTTATGAAAGTTCGTATATGTCAGTGTGGGAATAGAAACAACAGTTTGGCTGATAAACAAAATTTTCATAACCAGCTTATAAAAGAACAAAAATTAAGTGGATATTGCAATCAATGATTCGCATGTTGGCAAAGAAACAAACAAAAAAAAATTCCACTCACTTGAGTTGAACTGTTCACTTAATTGACCCGATTCCAGTTCCATTTTGTTTTTCATATTCAGCAAATCAGATGACAGCTGTGAACGGTGATACTGACTGTTGAAGTCTTCAAAGCCACTCGAAACCTGGTCAGCTTCTTCAGTTTCTGAAAAGTAATATGATGATGTATTATTACAAAGTCTTTGTTTATAAATAACTGAACTCAAATTTGACTAAATCCAACTCCACAACTCACAGTAGTAAGTCTTAAGCAACACAAACAAAAAAAAAATATTAAACAGAAAGAATCACACATATATCGACAGAATGAGGGCTTAGCAATGGGCTCGCTATTATCACCAGCAATGGCGAATATATACATGGAATACTTTGAAGAAATGGCATTAGAATCTATATCTCTAAAGCCAACTATATGGTTAAGGTACGTAGATGACACCTTCATACTCTGGCCACACTGGTTCTACTGGACCATGTGAACTCAATAAGACCTTCGATACAGTTTACAAAGGAGAAAGAGAGTAACAACACACTCCCATTCCTGGATGTTCTAATATCTCGAACAGAGCATGGGGACAAGACATTCGTATACCATAAACCAACATTCACCGGACAGTACCTCAATTTCAACTCCCACCATCCATACAGCGTAAAGAAAGGGATCGTCCGTTGCTTACAACACCGAGCAAAAGTCATAAGTGGCGACCCAGAGACGTTAGATAAGGAATTGGTCAGTATAAGTAGTACCCTACAATGTAACAACTACCCTGGGTACATGGCAGCAGCCCCCAAAAACTGGGATAGGCGGGTACAAGAGGAGGAGGAAGACAACAACACTCAGAAAACAGTCTGCCTGCCTTATGTAAAGGGGTTATCAGAGAAAATACAAAGGATCTGCGGTCCATATAACATCAGGACAACCTTCAAAAGTGTGACAACACTTCGCAGATATCTCTCTCGAGTGAGACCCCCATAGAGGAGAACGTGACTAAAGACTGTGTGTACGCTATCCCGTGCAGCTGCAGAAAGGAATATAAAGGAGAGACAGGCCGCCCCCTCAAGGTAAGGCTTCAAGAACACCAGAAAGCTGTAACGCGAGGGGAAGTAGAAAAATCAGGCGTGGCTGACCACATATGGAGAGAGAAGGGAGATCACCGTCCCCTGTGGGATCATGTTGAGATCATAGACAGGGAACACCATTGGAAAATTCGTAAACTTAAGGAATCAGCACGCATGCTAGGCCACAAAAATCTCCTGAACCAACCAAGCATAGAAATAAATACAATATGGGAACCAGTAATAAGGAGTGCCAGAGAAAAGCAATGATAACAAAGTTGCAATATGATCTCTGGTAAAAACATGCAATGATAACAGCAAAATTGCAATATGAGCATTGGTAAAAAATAGTTGCTGAAAACATTAGGTTTATAATACCCAGAAATTCATACCCAGATGTCCTCATGGCACAGTGGATAAAGGTGTTGGTTAGATCCAGTGACAGACCAAAGAGTGTGAGTTCAATACCCGGTTAAGGCAGTGGAGAACTTTCAGAGGGAAAATTAGCAAGAGATAACTGATAACTGACATCCATCAAACATGGCACGTGGAACTAGAACAGTCTACCCCAGTGATCGAAATAAAGGGTTCAGTTCGAAATTCCAACCACCTGAAGAAGGCCAGAGTGTACAACAGCTGAAATGTTGTAACAAATATGGCGACAAAGATGAGGACAATAGTCCGACTAATGTAAATACTGTACATAATACCTCATCTCAGAAATATAGACAGACTCTAAACAGAAAGAGTTAATCATTTTTTTTCTTTTAATCATTTTGTGCCACTATGACACAAGGTGGTACTGAGAGTGAAAGAAACAGAGAGGACAATAAAAGAACAGCATCCAAAGAGACAGATGATGATTGATGTTGCATATAAATTTTTTAAAATCTTAATTATGAGAAAGCAAGAAGTTGGAAGAGAGAGAAGTGCAGAAGAAATTAGTTACATTTAGCAATTTCAACAATGAAATTATGAGACCTATCTGCCAGCCTAGTACTGTCTTTAAATTTGTCAAAGCAAGGTACTAAAGAGGAACGCTCATCAGAACAATTACTGTGAAAATATTTATAGAAAAGGTAAAAGAAAGCTATGCTACACTGGTGAGAAAGTGACTGAAGTCAACTATTACTATATCAAGAATTCTCCCAATTCTGCTAATTTTGTCAAATTGAAATGTTTTTCTTTTCTTTTTATAAAATGCAAGCATAAAAAATTTAAGCAACTTGGATAAGAGTTCTTGTGCAAGAATTAAGCAACCCATGTACAGTTCAAAATCTGAACTTGCTTATAAAAATGAAAAAAGTAATGAAAATTCATACTTTCATATTGGTTTATAAAACTAATAGGACCAAATTGTAGAACCTGCATGAGAAAGCTTAATGAAACATTTACAGAGAAATTTTTAACTTTTCAAATATGAAAAAATGAAACATCTAAAGGTAAATTATCAGGCTATCTTATATAAATATGAAGAGGGGTGGATCAATAAATGTGTGACCTAAAAATATTGACTGAATTTTGATCTGAAATTTTCACTATATAATTTTCTTTATTTCTAACTTAAATTTTCCACTGAATTATGTGCAATGACAAAGAAAGATATTATGTTGAAAAAACATTTGTTGTGTAAATTTTTTTTTTCATCATTAGACTGAAGACATTGCTGTATCTAGTAATATATTTCTTACAGGGAACTGAAAAGTTCTTCATCAAACCAAGACTCCTCACCTAAAAAAAATAGAATTCTAAAGTTTGGTCATATTTTGGAAGCTGGATTCAACAGAGAACCTTTCAGTGGCCCTTTACATAAGGGTGTATCAAATAATATATAGTCTAACAAGTATTTATAAGCTGAAGTTTGATCCCAAATTGATCTGTGTGTGTGTTTGATGTGATTAATATTCCCACTAGATTAAGTGCATTGACAAGGATAAGATTTGAAAAATATTTTTCTCTAAACTAAATGAATTTTCATTATATTACAAATCAATTGATAAATCAGCAGAAATAAAATATTCCAAAATGGCTGCTATTTCATGAAACATTTGCCATAGACACTGATTGTGTTATCACTGTTTTCACAGTTAGTTCAGTACAAGATTGTTTCTTCTACATTCTTGTTTTGATTGATAAATATAATGTTGATTTTTTTTTTTAAGCATTACACCCCGAGCAAGGCATGAAGCCACTAGGATGCAGGGGGTTGCAGAAGATTTGGAGTGAGAGCAGATAGGAGTGATAGAAGAAAGGATGAGGAGAAGGATAGTGGATAGATCAAGGTAACTGGAGATGTCGATTGACATTACATTTGCATAGTTGGAGATTATAGCTCTCAGGGAAACAGTAATAGGGAAGGGTGTTTCACAGGCAATATGTGCGAGGTATGAAGCTATTGGAGTAGAAGAGACGGCTACATTTAAAAGTTTCTACAGTGAAAGGGTGAGAGCAGGATGCCAGCCTTGTAGGGCGCTTGAACTCATGAAGTCTGGGAACCAGTGAAAGCAGCTCATCAGAGCAATTACCATGAAAGTATTTGTAAAAAAGACAGAGGTGATGACACGTCTGTGAGAGAGCAACTGTAGATGAGATGCCAGATCAGGGCCAATTATATTACATATCCGCCTCTGGATCTTGTCAAGAACTCAGAGGTAAACAGAAGGTGCACCAGACCATATATGGCAGCAATACTCCATGAAACCAAACAAGAAGCATCTGAAAACTTTCAGATCAGCTAGGATCATGAAAGATCAGTTATGTGCCATGTGTGATACATGCTTAGGTGATTGTATATCTTTTGATACATGACTGACATGGCAGATTTTTTCCTGCAGTAGGTTGCTGTTTCTTTCAGACCAGTTGCCATTCAAAGCTATAGAACCTGGTCTGTCTTGCTATTTACCAATAGCTGGGAAGAGAGGAAGAGGATTCATACCTTTCCCAAGTGTATTAAATGAGCTTCTAAAAACAGCCAATAAAAAAATACTTTTGATACACCTTAACAGAAAATCAAAGTTTTTTTGTTTTTTTTTACTGCTAGTGCTCTCAATATATTTGATACACTTTAATAGAAAAAGGTGTTCTTTTTACCTGTGAGAACTCTGAATACATTTGATTAACCATAATAGATACAAAACAAGGTATACAATACTTAAAGGTTTTAGCCTATTAGAAAAAAAATTCAACTTACCATTTTTTTCCTGAGTGGCTGGTTCTCTCAATGTCGGAGTTGGAGGCTTACTACTATTTTCAGATTGTGGCAAAGGAGAATCTGAGGAAAT